>JAOTQP010000304.1:2256139-2292335 GCA_026413545.1 Cichladusa arquata | reverse complement strand
TGGGGCTGAGAGGTCTCTGTGAGGGTTATGTGGGGTGTCATGGGGCTGAGAGGTCTCTGTGAGGGTTATGTGGGGTGCCATGGGGCTGAGAGGTCTCTGTGAGGGTTGTTTGGGGTGTCATGGGGCTGAGAGGTCTCTGTGAGGGTTGTGTGGGGTGTCACAGGGCTAAGAGGGGTCTCTGATCTCTGTGGGATGTCTCAGGAGGCTCAGAGGTGTCTGGGGTTGAAGAGTCACTGATCTCTGTGGGGTGTTTGGGGCTGAGGGGTCTCTCTGTGGGGTACTGCATCTCAGTGTGCAGCATCTAAGGAGATTCTGAGCTGAGTTGGATCCTGGATAAAAGGTTGGGTTAGGGGGAAAGTCTTCATTTCAGCCTGTTCCTTGATATTATCTGCTTTAATTGGCAAGTAAATCAACTTTCCCTTAGTCCAGTCTGTTAAGCCGGTGGTGACTGATCTCCCTGCCTTTATCCTTTTATCCTGCATCCTCCTGTCCTGTTGCTGAGCAGTGAAGGAGCAGCTGGCTGGGCAGCTGGCCCCAGTCAATCCCTCACAGCTCAGTGTACTTAAATCCAGTCTGAGCTTATGTGCTGGTGCAAAAACACTGGCTGTGTTGGGAAATCACACATCAATCCCTTGGACAGCAGGTTTGGTCAGGACATGGTTTTGCCCTAAGACTCCTTTACTTTGCAAACAGCTGGTATGAAGAGGAGGAAGGAAAAGGGGAGGACAGAAAGGGGCTTTGATAATTTAGGATCGAAATACTGTTCAAGAGAGGCCAAAATCTAACAGAGTAACAGGATAAAAGGAGCAAAAATGAGGAAAAGACAAATAAATGGATCCCTTCAGCATGTTTGAGGTGGGTGGCTTGGGTTGCTGTGGCTGCTTGGGGAGCTCACAGCAATTTTCATCACTGAGATTCCAGCCTGGAGGTTTTGGGATAATCACTTTTAGAGCCAGGAAAGACATTCAGTGCTTCATGCAGCAAAAGTCAGGATAGAGAGGAAAATAGCTGTTTTCTCGTTGGAAGAGGTGAGCTGCTTTGTACCAGACTTAAGGCAGTCTCATATAAAGGTGGCCCCTCAAAGTTTGTAAAATAGATGTTGCCAGAAGCACTTGCAAACGTGTCTCTTGAATGCTTTACTTTGTTGTAAGAAATTTTTATGCAGAAAATGCTCTGTTTTTCACAAAAGCTCTATAGTTCTTGCTGCACTTGTACTCCAGGTAATTCAGCTGCATGTTTTACTTGTGTTCTGGAGTAAGATGTTCACTTCTTTTCATGCTTGGGGTGTTTTGTTGTTGTTGTTTTTTTGTCCCCTGGCCAACCTCTTTTTTGATTTTAATTACTATTTGGAGACTCGGTCTCCTAAAGTTGTTAGCATTCCATCATTGGTAATTCATACGTGGAGAACAGGAGCTGCTTCCTCTTTTTCCATCAGAGAGCACTCACTAAAAGGCAGATTTTTCCAGCAAGGCTTTGATTAACTTTGTCACCCAGGTAGTATTGAGAAGGCTACATTAGGAAACCTATAGAGATGCTGTTGTTTTTACCTTTGGGTTGTCTAATACAGACCTGGACAAAGCTGAGGGAAGCTTTAGTTTTAGGCAGAGGACTGTGACATTTTTTCTCTTGCTCCTTTAATCATTTTGGGAGAGCAGTTGCTGCATAACCCTGAGCCTCTTAAGATGCATCTTACTGCAGATAAGGCAGGAAATGAAGGATCTGATGGATGTGGAATGTGAATTCCAGCATGTGTTCTTGTGAGACCAAGAAAATTATCCTAATGCTTAAAGCTTCTCATTTCAGCTGTCTGGCTTTGGTGCTTTTCACACTCCCAAGTATTGCTTATTTTGGGAGAGGTGGACAAGTCTGTCTCGACTGAAATTTGGGTGCAGTTATTCCACACTTTGTTGCTGGGTGGGGGATGAGCTGTTGGCTGTTTGTCTGAGGGTCAGATCTGGTCAGTAAAACTCAAAATGAATTCGTCTCTCTGCTCTGATCCCCAGCTTCAGCATTCTGACACCTTTCTGTAGGAAGCTGTTGAACTGCAGACATCAGATAATGGCTTCAAACATTCCTATCCATCTCAATTTTAAAACAACAGTCTCCCTTCAGGAATAAAAATGATGGATGACTCCTTAAGCTCCTGCTAACCTCAGATGGCATATCATGACATCTTGGTCTCTGCTCAGTTTTGAGTTCATTTGTTGCTTTTTTTTCCCTTCCTAGCCAGTAGAGCCTGTTTTTGCTGATAAGGAATTGTACCAGCAGCACATTCAGAGCTGCAGGAGTGACAGACACGAGTGTTTTAACAGCATCTCTCCTGTCAAATGCACTGGCAGCTCCCTGCTGGGGAGGGGAGTGCTGAGGAAACAGAGGAGTTCAGCCCATATTGGGATGTAAGAATTGTGCAAGGGGTTAAGTCTGGGGACACCTCAGCTTTTTGATGAGTCACCTAACATGCCCTGGTTTTTCAACCTGTTTTGCCTTTTGCCTGTTTTGTTTTATGAGGGCAGGAGGCTTCTGGAGTGAACTTGTATCTGTCAGATACTCATAGCCTTAAGGTAAAGTCTGCATCTGCTACCTGATAATATCTTCCAGCTAAATGGTTATTTTGCAATGGGATAGTGCTGGGTTTAGTGGGCTTTAGGATGTTCTGAGGACTGCATTTTTGGGTTGCCTGCACATCTGGTAGAGAGGCAGAGTCCTGCTGTGCAGCATTTGAAAAATGGATGAATTATGTTGTGTAGAAGGGGAGAGTGAAGCAGTAAAAACCTCTCATCAGTGCTAGCTGTGCTGTGGGATCAGGTAAAACAGCTCTGTGAACAGTCTTTGGGGTAGTGCTCTCTGACTGAGGAGGGTTTGTGTCTCACTGAGTAAATTCTGCCCACTTGTTTTTTTTATCTGATACTATTTTTTGAAGGATTGTAATTCCCCTACTTAGGTAAAAATTGGTCCTGAAAATTAATTTGCATGTGGCCCCTCAGCTGATCCTTGAAGCTTCTGACTTTGTTCTGACAACAGAGCTAGATTTGTACAGTATGTGGGGCTGTAGCTGTGTTTTTCTCAGATAGCTTTGAGTCTAAAGCCTGTCTTTTTTCAAGCAGGAGGGGATAGTCCTGGTTGCTCAACAGTAGCACATGGTGTCAGAGAGTCAAGAAGACTTGCTTATCTCACTAGCAAAAAGGCAAAATTAGCCTTTGTTTCCTGACACACAGGTGTTTTTTGCAACATTACTTTTGCTGAAACATTCAGCTTCCCACTTGAGTTACAGCTGTTTGGTGCCCACTTCTTTTCCTGTGTCTGATTTGACCCTGGGAAGCTGAAAATGCAGTTGAGAGCAGGCAAATTGAAAGTAACTGATTTTCATTGTCAAAACTGATAGAAATGAAATATAAATGCAGCACCTATCACAATGAATTTCTAGAGCTGTCAATGCAGTGACCATCAGGGCCAAAGGTCCTGCTTTCAAGGAAGATTAGTGGAAACTATCCTTGGTTTGGATATCAGGCTTCAGAGGACAAGGGAAGTAGCAATTAAAGCCATTTAAAGTAGATTATCAAAGGCAACCTCATGAAACACAGAGGTTTAGACAATTTGGCAGAGAAATAATCAGCAACCTGAGTTTTGTTTGCAAACTTCGTTAGAAATTTACTTAAACAAGTCCTCCCTGTAAGATACCTTTATAAAAGTGTAGGTTTGGCAGCTGTTTTTTAGCAATCAGCAAGGAAAAAGGATCCCAGACTGTAGGAATGTCCAAATTGGATAACAGCTGTTGAAAAATCTGAGGCTAGCCACTGAAATATAAACCACCAGAGACAGGTGAGAGCTGGTGTGTTGTGCCTTACTCTGGTTTGCAGTTGGGCTGTTTTGTGCCAGAGTTGTAATTCTGGTCTTGGGGAAGGATTAGTTTATAACCAATGTAATCTAATCTAAAAGATAGACTTTAAATCAGTCTGGCTGTAGATTTTTATGGGCAAATGAGTCTGTTGCTAAGTCTGCAGAACATACAAACCCATTCATGTGCTTTCTTCCTGTTGGGCTGTTGGCTTTTTTTAGTTTTATAGCTCAGTATTACAATTAATGCTTTTTATGCTGGAACAGTTTGTTCTTCTACTCACAGGCATGTTTACTACTGTGTGTCTCAGAGTTTGGCTTCCCTCTGTACGGACACAAAGTAATGTTGGCATGGAAAACAACCAAAGAGAATGAATCTGTTAATCCACAACTCTGTAAACATCCCTCCTGGTTAATGCAAAAAAGCTTTTTTTTTTTTTTTTTTAACCTTTAAAGCCTTGTGCTTTGATATGGTTTCTACTCTGTGTCTGTGTAGTAAGCTCAATGGATTTCTTGTGGCTGTAAAAATCCGTGTCACATGGAGGCAAACAGAGCACAGCTGTTCTGTTCTGGACTCTGGGCTAGGTGTGTAGAGGTGAACTTGGCTGCGGGGGGAATCCCTGTGGGGTGACAGATGGGAAGGGAAGAGGCTGTTCCTGCCAGGTGCTCCGGCGTTGTGGCTGCTCCCGCGGCCGAGGGCGGGAGGAAGCGCGTGGGGAGGGGACACAGGAGGGGTGGGATCCTGCCGGGCTCTGATCGTTTGTCCTTTCTGCCGTGTTTTCCAGGTGCATCAGCGGCTGTCTCCTTGGCAGAGCGTGAGAGTGGTGTATTGCAGTACCGTAGTGCCCTCTGATGGTGAGTGCACCCGTGCACCAGCTCCCAGCTCACTTGGGCTTCCCTAACTCACATTTCATTCCCTGCCCCCTTTTCTGGTTGAGGCTTTTTTGGCTGGGCACCAATCCAGTTTGGAGCTAAGGAAGCGACAGAGAGAACAATGTCAAGAGGAATTAAGGCAATGGGCAGCTTTCCTATGAACTATCCTTACAAAACTGGATGGGCTTTATAAAGAAAGATGGAATTGCGTGCAGCTGTCCAAATCTTTCTGCCAGGCTTCTTTCTGATGTTGCTGTGAGGTCTGTATGATTCCTACCCTTCAGGGTGCTGCCCTTCCTGCAGGGAGGTGCCAGAGGCTGGAGCCAGTGGTGCCAAGCACTAGGACACGAGGCAAAGGGCAGAAACATGCACAGGAAATTCTACCTGAATGTGAGGAAGAGCATCTCCTGTGCACTGGAACTGAGAGGCTGTGGAGTCTCCCTCACTGAGGACACCCCAGAACTGCCTGGACACAATCCTGTGCCATGTGCTCTGGGATGGAGGTGACACCACCAGACCCACTGTGGTCCCTTCAGCCTGACCCTACCTGCCCCCTTAAGTCCATTTATGTAACAAAAGTGCAGTTCATATCAGCTGTGTGCCAACATGGTCAACAGCATCATTTACTGCAGTGAGTAAGTTGTGAAGCCAAGGCAATGTTATTCCTTTATTTAAATTCTGGGGCAGCTCAAACTGTCAGAGCGTAAAGCAAAAGGATGCACTGGTGGAACTTTGAAAATCTTGGTGTGCCACAGTGCAAAGAGGAAAGGAGCAGCTCTTAGCTCACTGCCTGCTTCACATCTGCATGCTGTGCACAAGGAGTGGAGCACTTGTGCTGACAGACCTGAGCATTGAGTGGATCCTCTCCTTGTTAAGGCTTGTTAATAAGGGCTGAGAGCTAATAAATGAAAGGTTCCTGCTTCTGCTGCCAGGATGACAAGTGTGCAAAGACAAAGACAACATGACTGCTCTGCAGAGCTTACATGAAAACCTGGGGGCTTAGACAGGTAGAAGTGTAGAGGATGTGTAAGGTTGAGAAGATGTCTGACTGTGCCTCATTTGATTTTACCTCTCCTCATGTTGTGCTTGAATAATTCTCTCATTATTTCTTCTGATAACTTTGCCTTTACCAGTAGCCAATGTTTAACACTCACTTATTTGGCCACACTTTTTTCTTTTACTGTATTTAATTTTGACCTCATTTGTTGCTCAAGTTGATCTTAGGCAAAAATGGAAATCTTTTAAAATAAAAGACCCATGGCCTGTTGCTGATGCACATATGATTGAGTCAAAACTTTGTGGTGCTTGGATGGAGCTCAAAGCAACCCCAGGCTTAATATAGCATGTAAAGCTTCTCAAATCCTCCATGGTCTCATTTAGCACCATTCCTGACCAGGCTGTAGGTGACTGTAAATGTAAGTGAAGCTCACTTGTATAAAATTAATTTCTTTTACTTGCCATGCATTTAAATCCTGGCTTAAAATTTAACTAGCAGAGGACTGGCTGAAACCTTAGCTCTGTAATTAGTGAGGTGCCAAATGCTTTGTCCACTTAGTAACTTGTGAAGCAGCTGCAGAAGACACACAGGGCTGTGGGAGAGAAGAGTGAGGCAGCCATATCACAGGGATTTGTTAATAACTTTTACTGGAGCTGCCTGCTGCTGTCTGTTAGGTTTATGTTATTGTGTCCTTCAGATTTCCTTTTCTTTGCCTCTTCCCTCTTCAATGCAGTAAAAATCTGATCAGCATTACTTGTGTGGGAGGTGATGAGAGGATCAACCTGGACTTGTGGACTTTCCCCACCAGTGAATTAAGCTAGGAAATTCCTTTTAGAAGGTTTTTTGCAAGGAAAGCACAAAGCAGCTGTATTTACAGATTTAGTGACCCTGTGTTTGAAGGGAAATAATTTGGTCTTTAATACTTCACCTAAACTGGAAATCCTAGTGAAAGGCTTTGTTTGTGCTCCTAATGCTGATGACTCCTAAAAAGCAGCAGGGCTGTTCCTGGTAGGCACTTCTGCATTGCTGGCAGTCCTGGAGCTCTGCTTGTGGTGTGGTACCAGTGGAGATATGTGGAAAAAGTGTCAAACATTGTTCTCTCTTCTGCTCTGCAAAAAAAAAAAAAACTGCTTCACTGCAGTGTGTGGTCCAGGTAGGATTTTAAATTTAAAGAGAACCTGATAGCTGGTGTTATAACAGCTGCTGCTGAGGAGCTCTAAATTCTGTCTGGCAATCCAAATAAATTGGCACTTTGCTTTATTTCCTTCCAGTAAATGTATGATTGTTGTTTCTGAATTCTATGCTTCAAAACACTAAAACACTAAAATCCTTCAGATGTCTGAGCCTTGAGAATAGGCATTGATAGGTTTTGAAACACTGGGGCCTCTTAGGATGCTTCAGTTGTTTTAGGTGTCCATACTTGGTTGCTTCCATCTAGCCTTTGAGGACTTGAAGGCAGCAATGCCTTGCAAGAGGAAGAAAACTTTTTTATGCTTGATTCATTTCATGAAGATGTGTGATAGTTAAGAATAAAAAGAGAATTCTTCTGACTTTGTGAAAGTGCACTTGGTACATCCTTTCTCAATATCCATGATCCCCCATTTTTGGAAAGGTGTGTTGCCCCAGGACTTATCCTCATAGTTTCCTTTGCTAGTTAAAATAACATAATTTACCTTCATTTCTACTTCTGTTGACTTTTTGACTGACTGTTTTTGATGTTAGCTGCTTAAAATGACTTAGCATGTCAATCCATGAGTTCAGTGAGTTTAAGGAGATGGGAGTTGACCAAAGCTCCAACAGGTTGGGCTGCTGAGGCAGATGAATTGTGGGTGGATGTGACTGCACCATCCTTGAGACACAGCAA
Source organism: Cichladusa arquata (assembly GCA_026413545.1). Classification (NCBI taxonomy): domain Eukaryota; kingdom Metazoa; phylum Chordata; class Aves; order Passeriformes; family Muscicapidae; genus Cichladusa; species Cichladusa arquata. The sequence goes on along the minus strand of JAOTQP010000304.1, from coordinate 2,284,767 downwards.
ATGCTCTGAGCAATAAAAAGCCCTGTATGTTTTTACATAAGAAAGATACCTATGAAAGCAAATAATCCTATGTGCTGTTATATTTTAGCAACTACCTCACTTGAGGACAGTTATGAGTGTGCTTCAGTAAAAGGGCACTTAGGGAATATGAACTTTCAACTTCTCTTTTCTATGTATGGTTGTGACAGTAAAATAATAACCAGCTTACAGCTCCTACAGGTCATGGATTTTTAGAATTACAGAAATCCCCAAGAACGCCCTCAGAAAAGCTTTTGGCAGCACCAAAGAGATGGAAAATCTTGTTTTATCTACACCTAAGTAGTAATGCCTGTCTGGAGAAGTACAGAGCATGTCGATCCCATGAATTTTGGATGAAATGACCTTGAAGCCTAAACTCAGGGTGCTGCTCTCCTACAACCTCATGCCTCTGACTGCTTTCTTGTCAGGTCTTGCCTCAGGACAAGGAGGAGGAAACCAGAACTAAACAAGAATAAAAACATTTGAAGTGGGTCCTTCCTTGATGTTTCCTAATAGCCACAATCTGCCTTTGTCTCCTGAGCTATAAATCCTGATATAAACAGCAGTGTTTTGTCTTCCATAGTCCAAAATGCTTTTATTCTCAAACCTAACCAAAACATACTGTGCTGCCATGTCATGGCTTTTAGATATCATGTTGCCTTTAGAACAAAGATGACTGTGTTTAGAGTAAGTAACTTTTATAAATTACTGGTGAGTTCCTGGGGTGAGAATCTCAGCCTTACTTCATCTTTCTTTGGCCACATCTCTTGAGAACCAAAAGTTTAGTCTGTTATATTCAGATTATAATCATCTTTGCCTCTTCCTCCATGGAACAAGTAGAGAAGTTCTGTTGTGTTTTAGTGATGAGCTTGTATTTGTGCTGTCTCTTTTGCAGAAGTGACAGTGGTTTACCAGAACGGGTTGCCTGTGATTTCTGTCAGTCTCCCGTCGCGGCGCGAGCGCTGCCAGTTCACCCTGAAACCCATCTCAGACTCTGTCGGGGTGTTCCTGCAGCAGCTGCGGGCAGAGGACAGAGGAATTGATCGGGTTGCAATCTACTCAGCAGGTACTCTTGTTTACAAACTGGTTGGTTGACTTGCTTGCCAGCTGTTTGCACCCAGCCCTTTGCTTTTGAAGTGAAAGTTTGCTGTCCTGTAAGTTCCTCGACCTTCCTGAAAGAGCAGAAGTTAGAAATGCTATTCCTAGAGTAAGAATAGTCTATAGTCAGGGCTGCCAAGGAAATCAGTTCTAATGGAGATGTTTTCTGGTGAGTTCACTGCTATTTAGCAAGAAAGATGCAGGCTGTGCAACCTACACAGAGGTTCAAATGGATTTATAAGGAATTGGGTGTGGAGGGTGGTACATGGGAAACAGTATCCTGCTGTAGCAATGAGAACTCAGTCCCTTTCACCTTTCCTTGTCCTGGCAAAAAGTATCATCCTCTGGAAAGAGTAGAAACCAAACAGCTGGATTTGGGATGGTGTTACAACGTAGCCACAGCATGTTTAAGTCCTTTGTTCCTCCTGCTTAATGCATCCTCTGTGTTTTCCTTACAGATGGCACACGTGTGGCCTCCTCCACAGGCATAGACCTGCTTCTGCTGGATGACTTCAAACTGATCATTAATGATGTCTCCTACCATGTCAGACCACCAAAGAGAGGTAAAGCAGCCTCCTTCTGCTCAGCACTGGCAGTTCCTTTCAGTATTCAGCTCCCTGCTTCATTGCAACATGCTTTATTAACTTGTTCAGGAGCATGAATCGTTGTTTCTAAAGGGAAGCCTTGTGGTTTCTAATCCTGCCCTTGGAGCCCAATTTGGAGATATCCAAGCAATCAGAATAATCACTAATGAAAAGCAGATATTTCATTCTGTTCAAAGCTGGTGCCCCCAACCCTCAAGAGGAATAAACAAAGAAATAGAATTCCTTTTCATTTCCAAGTTTTTCAATTTTTTTTTTTTAATTACTGAAAAGTAATTTAATTTAACTCGTTCTGAAGGAATACAATACAAGATGGGAATTAGATTGAAACTTAGATTGTCTGTTTTAGAAGAATAAATTGTTGCTTCCCTTGACAGCTAACATTGTTTCCATTTAAGTGTAGTACTTGAATACTGAAGATAAACCTCAAAACCTTATTAGCTACCAAACAGTGAAATAAAGGAAACTGTGCCCTTAGAAGGCTGTCTTATGAAGAATCAGGTAGGAAGGGAAGGGAAACCAACCTATTTTGAGTCAATAATAAAATCAATTTCAATATTACTCTTTGGACACTTGTGATTTTCAAGATATGAAAACCTGCAAGAAGTTTTTGAGACACTTCAGCACTACTGGGGGAGGCAGGAACTCAGTGTTTTTACCTGCCCTCTTTCTTCTGGGCAGCTTCATAGCCTTCATAAAACACCAGGTTCTTGCATGCCTGTAGTTACCTCTGAGGATTTAAACAAAAGGGACAGCTTGAGAAATGCTGTTCTGTCTGGCTCTTGGCTCACAAATATGGAGGATTTTATTGTTCTGTTATTCTGGAGTTGGGAGTGCAGTACTGAGTGAGATGATCTTTCTCCACTAAGTGTGGTGTACACTGACCTCCACTAAGATGATTTTTTTTTCCATCTCATTAAAAGCACCTTAGCAAAAAGCTCTCCACTAAGACTGGATATCTAAATCATTGGGTATCACACACTCAAAGAAATTACTCCACTTTGTCACCCACTGTGTGCTGATAGGTGAGCTCTGGGATCACCAAGGTTACAGGAAATTGTCTCCTAGCATGCACTTGCCAAGGAGATTTCTATAGTTTGTGCTAAAATGAATGTGCCTGCAAATAGAGATTAGGTCTGTCAAACTTTTCAGCTATTATTTTTGCATTTTTACAAGATCACCTTGTGCATTTGAACATGGAAAGGCCAGAGTACTGTAGTTTTAAATAAATATTTTTTGATGGTCACCTCAGAAGGAACACATGGATTTTTCTTCATAGGAGAACAGGAGCCCTTTAACTAGAATGGAATTGTGTACTTTGTACTTTGTGTGTCTTGGCACAGGCAACTGAATCACTTTTCCCTTGAGCTGCTGGTGTTAAAACTTAAGCTGTCCATAGCTTTTAGAGTAGTTAAAATCCTATTTTGATTACTTTAGGTACAAGTCCAAGGATGCCACAAGAATTAATTTTATTTGCTTAATGTCAAAATCTTTCGCTTTAATTTCAAATTTCTTTTTTTTTTTTTTCCATGTGGACTGTAAGACAATACAAGTAGTCACAACTCCTTTACAAACTGGTATTCTCTAGGAATCCTTCTTGAGTTGGAATGCAAGGATAAAGGTGTTTTTGAGTCATGGCCCTATTCTGGTTTCTAGTGAGGGAGAGCTTTCCTCTTTTGCAGGCAGCACAGCAAGGGCTGATACCCACAGAGCATTGGGAAACAATTCTTGGCCCTGGCACTCAAAATGCTGCTGCTGAGGCTCTTGTGGGGTCCCTAACCCCCAATGTTCAGCTGCCAGCACCAATAACTGGTTAACAGCTGGTGGTCTGTAGTCTGATCCTGCCTGTGTCCTGACAGCTGGTGTGATGGATTGTAGCTACTTTAGTTCCTTTGTCTTGTGTATAAATACGAATCAGAAGCAGCTGTTGACATCTGGCCAGCTTTATAGGACATCTCTTTTCCTTGTTCTTATCACATTTTAGGAATACCCAGTAGTAAAGCTTGGTTTTCTTTCAAGGGAATCGCATTGTCTTAGAGTGCTGGAGCTCTTCCAAGGACTCCTTTGTTGAAAAGACAGTTTTGTTCATTTCCAGTGCAGACTAATAGCAGTTTGCCAAGGGCACATGGGAAGCCCTGTGGGCACAGGTGTACCATGCAGCCTCTGTTTTTCCCCAGAGCTCTTAAGCCATGAAAATGCCACGACGCTGAATGATGTGAAGACGTTGGTTCAGCAGTTGTACACAGCCTTGAGCATCGAGGAGCATCAGCTGAACAAGGAGAAGGAGCTGATAGGGAGACTAGAGCAATTGAAGGAGCAACTAGCACCTCTAGAAAAAGTAAGGAGTTTCTCAGTGTGTTGTATTTATCCTCCAAATGCAGCCTGAATGTATTTCCAGATTTTAATTGGGTCCCTGGCAAGCTTCAAATAGTTTTAAGATCACTGAACCAAGTGTTTACCAAACCATGTCTGCTTCTGGTTTCTGGAAATATTTTGTTTCCTTGCTTTAAATAGTTGGAAATGAGCTTGTTAGTAAATGAAGACTGGGGCTAATGCAACAGAACATCTTTGAACATAGAGAAATAAATACTTTCCTGAGGCATTCAGAGGATGCTCAGAGTAAATATAGGTGACAGCAAGATAGTGATGGAAAAAAAATGTAGGTTTGTTTGTATAAGCATCATGCATAATCAAATCATGTTTCAAACCACTTGATGTTACTATTAATATAGGGACTGTTATTATCTCTTAACAACATTAACATAATTACTTCTGAGACTGCAAGGTGTGTGTTTCTGCCTTCTTGCAGGTAAGGATGGAGCTCAGCAGGAAAGCAGAGAAGAGGACAACCCTGGTGTTGTGGGGAGGCCTGGCTTACATGGCCACTCAGTTTGGGATTCTGGCCCGCCTGACCTGGTGGGAATATTCTTGGGACATTATGGAACCAGTCACCTATTTCATCACCTATGGTAGTGCCATGGCAATGTATGCTTATTTCGTAATGACCCGCCAGGTAGGACTTGTGCTGGTACTGACACCTCACTAGAAAACTTTCTCTGGGCTCTACTCCCTAGAAAAATAGCAAAGTTGTGCCTGGTAGAAGCTGCTCTGCCCCTTCCTTATCCTGTTGGAACCCAGATGCCACTTGTTTAATTTGTGCTGGCCAGGGAGGTGGTGTGTGGCTGTGGGGTGTTCTCAGGGGGGTCCTGGCTGGTTGTTTTACCAGAAATGCTTTTCTGTGTTTGGTGGCTGACTGCTGTAGCCAAACAGATTCATCTGCTGGTAGATATGGTCAGTACAGACAGGTGTGGCTGCATGAGGTTCTTCTGAGCTTGAAGGAAGCCCACCCCCTCACATGCCACGTTATCCTTTTTTAAAGAGCTCAAGGATCAGGCATCTTGTTGGAAATATCTTTCAGAGATCTAATCTCCCATCCAGATGAAGAATCCATCTCTGGATCCTTGTTATTGTGACAGATTCTCTGTGGATTTTCTAGTGCATGGTTTGTCTCATGAGTTCCTAATCCCACCTAAATAATGAGGAAGGGAGGGCTCAGAGTGTCTCTGCTGTCACAGGGCTGTCAGAACAGATGTTGCAGGTGTCCCAGCGTGGTGTCCCAAGGGTCTGTCAGCTGCATCATTTCAGGGACAGTATTTATAGCTTTTCTCCCTCCTTTTTTCCTCACAAACTTGTCAGTATGAAATGTCAGTTCTTGTTGTCTCTGCCTGGAAGGATTCACATACTGGGGACAGAAGGAAGGTGGTAGTAACTCACTGCTGGAGTGTAGCAAATGAGTAGAGAAGCAAATGTCTGACTTGGCTGGGTCTGGCTGGGATGGAGTTAATGTTCTTCAGAGCAGCTGGTGTGGTGCAGTGTTTGGCACTTGTGACCAAGACAGCCTTGGTAACACAGCAGTGCTTTTGCTATTGCTGAGCAGTGCTGGTACAGCATCAAGGCCTTTTTTGGTTTTTGTTCTTCCCTGGTCTGCCCCCATCCCTGGGAATGGGCTAGGGGGAGGGAACACATCTGGCACAGCTGCCCTGGACTAACCAAACTGATACTCCTTATCACATAATGGCACATTTTGTAATAAATTGGGAGGGAGTTTCTCCAAAGCAGCCATTGCTCAGAGTCTGGCTGGGCATTGGCCTGCTGGCAGGAGGTGGTGAGTGATTGCTTTTGCATCACTATGTTGTTAAGGTTTTTTTCCCCTCAGTTATTAAACTGTCTATAATTTTACACATAAATTTTTCTTTTTTTTTTTTTTTCCCTACCTTTGGATTCTCTTCTCTCTCCCATCCAGCTGTGCAGCAGTGAGTGACTGGGTGGGGGTTTAGCTGCTGGCAGGGGTCACCCACCACTGTGTGAGCTTGGACCAGGCTTGTGTTTTCTGTCAGGAACTGGTCATTCTCCCAAACACACCTGAGACTCCTTTGCAGCCTCCCTGCTGTAGCTTTATTCCTGTTTTCTCTCCTTTTTTTCACTTTAGGAATATGTTTATCCAGATGCCAGAGACAGACAGTACTTACTATTTTTCCATAAAGGAGCCAAAAAGACACGATTTGATCTAGAGAAATACAATCAACTCAAGGATGCAATTGCTCAGGTAACAAGAATTTTTCCAGAAACAAGATAAAGAAATTACTGCTTGCTAGCTCTTCATTACTATTAATAGACACACTTCAAGCAAGAATGAATGTATTTTAAGTTTTCAGCCCATTTTCTTGTCACAACCCCACTGCAATCACTGAATTGGCTTTGATATTCCCAGGAATAGAACTACTGGAAGTGTAAATCAACACAAAACCCATATCAATCTTTAGGGGCCTTTCAGAAACTGCTGGCAAATCTTGAGTTGCTTCAGAGTCTTTATGCCTCAGAGGAGCCGAATTCAAGATTTCTTTTCTTCTCAGCTCCTACACACCAGATGGATTTAGTGAGGAATGAAGTCTTGCATCCCTTCAGTTCAGATCTTCCTGCACTTCAGTGCAGTCCTGGAAAATAATGTTCAGAAAATGTGGCTGTATTGTTAAAGTCAGTGGGGGCAGATTTCTCAGACTCTGGAGACAGACACTCTTGACAGATTATCCACATTGTGGGATCTGTTCAGCAAGGACTCTGATAGAGATGTTTCCTTGTGTTTCTTGGAGCCTTATTGCTGAAGGATGGTGTGAGCAGAAGGAGCAGAGTTACCACATTATTTTTCACTGCTCTCTGTCATCCTTTATTCCCAAACTCTGGAAATGACAGTGTAAGATATCCAGGGCAAGATGAGTCCTACCCCAGCCTTAGAGAACAAACTGCCTAAGGAAGGACCCACAGGTCTTTCTAATGTTTCTGCCATATTTTCCTGCAGCTTTTCTTCTAGAATCAACCATGCCTAATAATCTAGTTGGGATGTTGGTTTGTTGGGTTTTTGTTGGCTTTTAAACAAAAATATTCCAGTGAGTTTACAGGGATCCAAATCTCCCCTACCCTATTCCTTTAAGTGGCTGTGTGCAGACAGGTTCAGAGAAATACAGCTGAGAACTGTTTTCTTAAATATAAGCCTGCAACTTTATTTCACTCTTTGGACAATTTCCTACTGGACAGGGAAAAAACAAGGAGATGTGGGAAAGCTTTTCATTCTCTAAAGGGAAATGGTATGGGGGGAAGTTGTTTTGGGAGCTTGTGCTTTATAGCATGTCTTTTACTTTTAGGCAGAATTGGACCTTAAGAGGCTTCGAGACCCACTGCAAGTTCATCTGCCCATCCAGCAAATTTCTGAAAAGGACTGATCAGCAAAGAAGCTCTGAACCCCAGCAAAAAACCTGTTCATAGCTCTTGCCTTTTTTAATTAAAGCATTGCAGGTGGAAGCTGGGACGTGGTGTGGGGGGTGGAGGGTTTTTACCTTTAATCAAGACAAAGGACTGTAAAGGGGGAAAATCTCTTTCAATCTGAAGATGGGACATTGTGGAATGTTAGTTCTGAAAAGGGCTTGGCAAATAGTCACGTTTTAAAATCTGTCAGAAGGGCAGTTGTGTACAAATACAGGATTGGGGGGGTTCATGAAAAGAATGTAATGCTGGGGTGTTAGGGGTGTCTTCTTCCAGCTTTGCAGGGTCTGCCTCTTAATAAGACACCAGCAGCCTGCTTAGCTTTTTAAATTTTCCTTTACCTGATTCCAATCTCTCTTTCTCTCTTGAAAAAAAAAGCAAAAGGAGAAAAAAAAAATGAACAAAGAATCCAAGCCACCTGGAGCTCTGGCTGGTGATCAGAACTTGCACTCCACCGCCATTAACACGCACACTTCTGGTCAGACCTGGTCTCTTTTATAAAGTTACTACAAGACTGCTTTCTACTGGAAAACCGTGAGCTTCCCCTTCCCAGCCCACCCCCTGTGCTCCACTGACTTCCTCCTTTGCTTATTTGTAGCACAGATTGGTTGTAGCCAAGTGAGAGAAGGAATGAGTTTTCTTCTGGACATTTGATAATCGATATTTTGGATTATTCCGTAATAACTCGATCAACTTTGCGTCCCAATGCCCTCGAGCTCCTCCTAGAAATCCATGGCAGCATTGCATGAGCGGATTTTTATATTCAGTCTTAAGAGAGGGAGCTTCCCCTCTTCCTACCCCAAATCTGAGAGCCACCTGGACTATGAAATTATGAAGGCTTAAAGGATTACAAAACTGTTGCTGGAATCATGACTCCTGCTTTTAAATGAACAGTTTTGGAGCATGGAATAATGAAACTTGATACTTGACTGCTTGTGTAATGGGATAGAAGGTTTCACATATCCTCAAAGCATTTCCCTTGCCCAGAGGCTTTTTGAGAGCCTGGGGATCTTACAGTGCAAGAGACAGAACTGGTTTGGTTCTGCAGCACTTTCCCCTGATTAAGTAGCTTTAAGTGAACTTTGTGTCCACAGGTCAGAATTTCTTAGGAGTGGCTAATGACATCTCTTGTTCTTAGCTAAAAAGAAATAAAGGAAGGAAGGTCAACCCATTGCCCTCTCTCTTAACCAAGGCTGGCTGCTTTCTAAGCAGATAAAACATCTCTTCACTCAAAGCAGGTCAGTCTGGTTTAGCACCCTGCTGATAAATGCTGTGGAGACAGGATGAAGGTGGGAGAAGGACACTAAGCTTTATATACAGAAAGGCTGGCTGCTTCTTTTTGATGTTTCACTACACTCCTCACTGTGTCATGGAAAGAGGCTTCTGGTTTTTTTGGAGAACCATGTTTTAAAAATATAGGAAAGAAAATAATTCAGTATTAACTAGATGCCAGGTGCCTTGCAGATGTGGAAACACAGCTGGGATTGCTGCCTCTTCTCACTCAGTGGCATGTTGGACCGAATGGGTGCATGTTTCTAGTTTTGGTTTTTTTTTCCCCCTTCCCCTTTTCCTCTGTCTTTCCATTTAATTACGTTGTGTGATTATTTTTTTATCTGTTTTATCCTGTTTGTGTGATGAGTTTTAAAAGGAAAAAAAGTGAACACAATCCTGTAGCTGAATCCTTGGTGTGTGTTTGGGATGAGGGAGGGAGCATGGAGAAAAGTCCTTCTTTAAAAAAAAAAAAGAACAAAAAAAAAAAAACTGAACATGTGTAAAATCCTGTATCATTTATGAAATATGTATAAAAGAGCAATGTACTTCTGGAACAATAAATAACTATTCAATTTTTGAATCAGTGCTCTTGAATAATGTTATTTTCCCTGGCTGAGAAGAAAATATTCCCTGTGTGGCAGCTCTCTCCTGAGTTTCCTCCATTTCTTTTTGTTTAGGTTGTGTCTTCTTGACTGACCTTACCTCCCTGAGGCCGTGGTGATGCAGATAATAGCTTTCCTGAAGAAGCCTGGATGGAGATCTGGCTGCCAGGCCTGGCTGCCTAACAGGGATCTCAGGAGGTGGTGAGGTAGAGCTAGAGATAAAAAATATAAATGGGCAGGTAATGCCCAGCAACCCAAAAGAGGTGCCTGTGGTGTCAGTGTATTTCTATATTGCACTCAAGGGCTGTTTTGGAGAAAAACTGGAGTGTTAGGCTTCAGTTCCTTTCTTTCTGGGCCCTGGAATGGTTTGATTTGTCATGGTGACATGTGATTGGGAGAGCAGAGTTTGCTTTGTCCTAACTTCAGTGGTTATTAGGATGAGATGTTTGGTGCAGGTTTCCATCGTGCCCGTGGACTGCTTAAAAAAACCACCATCCATGATTAGCTAGTTTTTTAAAAAGCCAGCTCTTGTGTTTTTCAAAGCTGGAGGGGAAAGGCTGGAAGCTGTTTGTGATCACCCCCCTTTAATCACTGCTGATAAGCCTCCTTCCTCCAAGCAGCCCTTAGTCTGCTGCAGTCCCCAGGTGAGCTGCTGCCACCCTTAGGTAAATTGTTTGGCTCAGTTGCATAAGAATCCATCCATTTTGGCATCCAGGAGAGCAGGAGACTTTGGGACATCTTAGCACCACTCTCTCTTTTGAAAGCAAGAAGATGCTGTTACAAAACAGTTCCTGCACATGCTTTAATGTTGTTCTAGAGACAGTGTGGGTAAGGAAAGTGTCTGCCCTTGTGCCCTGAAACCCACAAGCCTCCCACTCCCGTCTCAGTGCCTTGGAATGCTCACACTGAAGGGAAGGGCAGGGTTTGTTTGCTCTCCTGATCCACACTGTTGTATCTCAACATCAACACATTCTCTTGCAGCAGCTATTTCCCCTTTGGGAGGCAGGCAGGTGACAGGGTCCTGTGCCCCTGGCAGCAGGTGCAGAGCAGGCAGTGCTGCCTGAATTTTAATGTGCCACTGCATTCCTCAGCCCTGGTGAGGGAGAAGCAGCAGGGTGCATTGCAGTGCTCAGGTGCTGCTTTTCCTACCAATTCTGTCATTCTTTTCATTAACCTCTTCTGTGAAGGAGCTTTCAAATAAAAGTTTCCTGGAGAAGTGCATTAAGTTCCCTTTTTCACACCCACGAGGCTCTACCTTGCAGGCCCCTCCAGGGAAGGTGTTCATGGCTCCTCTTCCCTGGAGCACAAAGAAGAAACCCTTTTTCTTTCCCCCTGTAACCCTTCCTGCCTGGCAGGCAGCAATGATGATCACCTTGCTGCAAGTTCTTATGCTTCCATGTTGGCTTGAAGAGGATTTCCATGATGCCCTGGAGCTGCTTTTGGCTGTCAGACCATGGCACTGAGCCAGCCATGTGAAGCTGGCCAAGCTGCCCTGTCTTTGAGCCAGTGGACCAATTTCTTTGATACCCCCTGGGGTTTTTTGTGTGTGTGGAGTGATAAAAGCAAGCTTCTTCCCTCTGTGCCCCATTGTATGGCTTCATTTTCACACAGGAAGGAGATTTTTATATCTTGACTACTCCTCTACCTATCCTAAGAGATGCTAATTATTCCTTTTAAAAACCCCATCAGGCTTATTTTCTTTACTGACATTAAAGGGGTGAAAAATAAAATCCAGTAATGAAAATTGCAGTGTACCTAAGCCCTGAAGCAGGGGAGAGGCTGCTCTTAGGACTCATAAAAGATGAGTCCTACTTCTCTTTCTGCCCCTGACTAGTTTTGCAGTTGTTGGTGTGCTGTCTGTGCTCTAATTCCTCCATCTGAAAATGGAGGAGAATGGAAAATATGCTGGGTTTGTAGGACCTCTGGGAAAATACTCTCAAAACACAAAGTTCTGCATCACAGTGCTCCACTAAGCGAAGGAAATAACTTCTACTCTTAACTAGGAGTGATGTACTTGCCTGATTTTAATGGGTTCTCAATGTTGTACTTGTGTTGATTTTGCCCACACTTCACTCAGCTTGTGCTCCCTCCCTGATCTCCACAGCTTTTCCTACTGGCTCTGAGTCCTGGAACAAGTTGTTTACAGCAACAAGGCCTATCTCAAAGTCCTTGACTTGAGTGCAATCCATCTCAGCTGCCTGTCAGGGCTTATTGTGAACGTGCATCCTCCAGTCAATCCCAGACAAGGGAGCCTGACCTGTGTGCCAGGTTCTCCTCCCTCTCTCTGGCAGGAAGTGCTGATTAGCTCTTCCTCCTGCTCCTTCTAGGCAGGTTGCAGGTTCCTGCACCCAGAGCTGTGCTTCACACACCTCCCAGGCACTGCTGTGTCCTGAGAGGTGGCTCTGACAAAGCCAAGATCACCTCAGCAAATGCCAAAGCATTTTTATTCAGGAGTCCATTACAAACTGTACAAGGCTTTCTAGCCCAGCCCAATGCTTTGAAGAATTTGAGTTCCTTGTGTGAGGATGGTAAAGGCCTGCAGAGATCTCTGGGAGGAACAAGAAGGGTGGTTGCCACCTGCAAAATGAGCATTTTTCTTGTGTTAAGAACAGATAAGTACAGGCTTTGTAACAGGTTTAGAAAATCCCTCTTGGGTACCAAAATAAAATCCCTGCCCTCTATTTTCATTTTGCCTTCCTTCTTCATATCTTTTAAACAGTACTGGTGGCTTCTTTTAAGAGATTCTAACTTGAGCCTGATTCTTTTTGGGGTGGTGGGTGCATCAGTCTTTGGGGTGCAAATGTGGAGGTCAGGAACAACAACAACATACTTGCTGGAGAGCGCAGGTTCTACAAAATGCCCTGTGGGAATTGTGTCTCTCCCAGAACATCTGCTTGCAGGGAGGATTTTTGCCTGGGTTTTTTCCCCTCCATTTATCCTCTCAGGACTGTTGCTGCTCCCTGAGATTGTGGGGGAATTGGAGCTGTGAATATCACCCAAACTGACTTTCAAAGAGAAGGTGTTGATAGAAAAGTTGCCTCTGGTGCTTCTTCCCAGAAATGTTTAGAGGTAGCAGACTGTCTTCTGCAGCTTGAGACCACTTCCTTCAACTAGATGTTATGGTGATTTGGGATAGTGTCCTCTCCAGAAATGCTGGGGCATCTGCTGCTTTAATCCATTCTTGAGAATTTGATAGGGCCTGTAGGTGACACCTTTGAGGCTCCAATTTGTGATGCTGCTGGTTGTTTCTCTGTGTTAGTTGTCAGCTGTCAGTCACTTATAGGTACCTGTCAAAACCTTGTTATAACAGGTTCATTCAGCAGCTACAAAACAAAAGCAGCTGGTGAAGAGATGCTTCAGAGAGCTGTACACACCTGTGACACAGAGCATTCCATTCAGGCTTGTCAGTTTTATTTACCTGGCATCATGACTATGAACCAGCCTCTCAATGAAAGTGGCAAAATAGAAATTCTGGTGGCTGGCTGTATTATTCTCTGTTCAATTTTAGTTTTTCTTCTGGGAATTCACATCATCACCTCTTGAGGGTTATCTGCCTTGATAGCTTTGTGTAGTGAATCTGTTCTCCTTTCCTGTTGTTGGAAAAACCTTTCTGGTACTGCACAGCTGTCAGCACAATAGAGCCACAAGAATTTATATTTTTGTTCCTTATGGGAGCAATAACAGTAATTTATTTGGAGGGGTTTTTTGTGTTGTTCCCTAGAGTTGTTCACCACTGAAAAAAGACTCCTGTGCTGGGGTGGAGAAGAGCAGCATATTGCACTTCACTCCCAAGGGCACACCCTGACAGAGAGAGGCCATTGAGAGTTTTCTGTAATGTACAGTCCCTGCAAGACAGACAAGCACCCTGCTCCCTGTCCTGTGCAAATTCAATAATGGAGCCACTGATTTCCTGCTGGGATTTGAAGCTTGGTGTCATTTCTTAGGCCAGCCTGCTGCAGAAATGCAGGATGCCAAGGGAATGGGGAAATGCCCATTTTTGCCTGATTGTGTGATGACTGTGTGCTCAGCTGCACTCATTGCTGATGGAGAGCTCTTGGGGTGGGGTGAGAGGGAAGAACCCTTCCTGGGTTTGCTGTAGTACAGAACACATTTCAGTGTGCAGTGATAACAAGTCACTTAGAATTCAGCCCAGTCAGGAGAGGTTCTCAATTACTCAGTTTTGCATCAAAATTAATTCCATAGTGTTGGGATTTTGTTTTTTCTAGACAAGAGATTGTAACAGCACTGCAGGAAAGTGTCTTTACTTGCCTTGTTTGATAATCTCCCTGCAGTGGTCAGGTTGTGTGAGCAGGAGTGGCAAGGCCTCTGTGTAGCCTAGGAACAGCTCATTTCCCTGGGGGACACCAGGCTTTCAGTTTGACTGATGTTCCCATTGTAGCTCAGCTCCAAGCACTCCTCTGCAATCTGTGCTCGGAAGGACCAGTGCTGCTCCTTTGGCCACCATTTCCTGCAGTTAAGGCTCCTTAGCTGCTGTTTTCTGCCTGCAGGGAGCTGTGGAGTGTGACTTGTGGAAGGAGCACAGATGATAACAAGCACCCATCTGTTCCTCTCTTCCATCCCTTCGGGATGTCCGGGTGTCCCTGGTTAGAATTCTTCTCTGGATAAGATAGTGGAGGTGTCACTGTGGGGCAGAAAACAATAGCAGGTCAAGTCCAAAAAACAAGATTGATCAGTGAGTACATCCCTGCTGTCAGTAAGGGGCAGAGCTGCTCTGGGGAGGTCAAGGCTGGAGCTGTAGCCCACGTCCCTTCAGCTTCTTCCTCTGATAAACTTCCAGCACAGCAATCACACTTGCTCTTCTGGAAGCCTGGAGTCAGAAGCTCCACTGAGAGGAAGGCTGCAAGAGCCACAGCCTGCATAAGGACTTTCAAGTCTCTGTCTGTTGAGTGGTGGCTCTTCCTTGGTTCAGTGGGATGTTCCAGTTCTTGTTTTTCTTTGTTGTTCAGCTCCAGGCAGTGTCATCGATGGGTGAGTAAAGAGGCATTGCCTAATTTCTGTTTGCCATCTCTAAGGTTCATGGTGAGCCCTGGTATTCTTAGCTGAAAGGCTGGAAGGTGGGAGAAATATCCCTTTTCTGTGAAGGTGATGTGAAATTCCTTCCAGTTGGAAAGATCCTTCTGTTAAAGTGTGAAGTCTCCCATAGTGGAAGAATCTCTGTTGCCAAGGCACTGTGGGATTTTCCTCTCCCTTTGGAGGACAGACTCTGTGCTACCTTTTCACCTGCTTCCTTGACAAATCTGAACTGAACTTAGTGCCATAATGCAGTGCTGCTCCCTTTATTGCTTAGTTGTGCTGGAGCACAGACCTCCAGTTGCACAGTGCACCCAGAGTTAATCTCTGCAGGATGGGGCACTCACCAGTGCTCACAGGAGCCTGGCTTGTCACCCAGTGTGTGTGCTACCATGTCAGCCAGGGAACTAACAGCATCAAGCTTACAAATGGAAAAGCTTTGCTTTTTAGCCAACACTTGTCAGCCTCAATTGCTCAGGCCACGCGAGAGGCATTGAGGAGGGAAAGAACTGAGCCAAGAAAAATGAGAAGTAGTGAGCTGAAGACAATTATTTGTCTTGTGCAAGCCCCCAAGGTTGCTGTTTGGGGAAAAGAGGTGAGAGGCTGATCAGTCACTTCCCTATTTTTGTAGAATTTTTTTCTTAGAAACTAAATTTAATTAATTAAAATTTAAAAGCTGTGCTGCCAAAGACTGCCTGGTGTCTGCAGGGAGGCTAGCATGGGGCAGCACTGGCAGTCCAAAGGTGGCTGTGAGGATCTGCAGTGTTCCAAAGAGCACTGTCTGCTTTTTCTGCTTGTTTGCTTCCCCCTCACTCCTGCCAGAAGCTCTCAGGGGAATGAAAGATGGGAGGGAGTGCTACCTCAATTCCCCTGATGTGCCTTCTTCCAGCTCCCTCTGAGCTGCTGCGTGTTCATCTCACTGAATTTTGTCTTTAAATTATCTCCTGGTTGTTTAGCAGACAATGTAATCTCCCTAGATGAGCGTTCCCAGAGCCTGCCTACAAAGGATATTTCATAATTACATGAAAGCTAATGAGAATGTTGGTATTTTTAGTGCTGCCCAGCTGGGAAGCTGACAGGGCATTCCTGCTTCACCTCATTTGGCTTTTAACAACACTGAAACCTTTTCATCTTAGTCAGTGACTCACCCTAAGGCCACACCAAATCCTCTGGTGGAATCCAAGGGAATTACACTGAGGGAAACCCAGAGGAAGCTCCGTTCAGGACCTATCTTTTCTTTTTGGGAGAAGTCAAACCAGCTTTTGGAGGATGGGATTTACAGCAATGCTGCTGTCTGTGGGAAAGGGCAGGCAAGCAGAGCAGGTGAGAAGGAGAACTTCACCTGCTGAATCCCATCAGAGATTCCCTGCTGCATTCCCCTGTGCTGCTCAGGAGAATGAGGCTGGTTGTGGTGATAGTGAATCAGCTCCCCTGCATATCTGTGAATTGTGGCTCTAGAGATTCCTTCATAACCCAGATCCACGTTCCCCGTGCCAGGTCTGCAGCACTCCTGACTCTGGCAGCTGCTCCTGCCTTTTATGCTGGATTTGAGACCAAGCAAAATATATCTGTGGCTGAGGATGGCATGAGAGATGTTGTATTTGTGAGATATTTCTATGAGGTGGCACATCTGTGGGACAGATATTTACAGAGGACACAGGTAAATAAGAGTGACTTGAAGTCTCTTCTCTGAAGCACTTGTAGCTCCCACTTTAAAGTCAGTGAAACAAATCAAAATAATGAACCAGGATCATTTGTGTTTCTAATAGAAGGAGCACAGTATTCCTCCCTCACCCAAACTCCATCACACTACTGTCAAAACAAAACTGCACAGCTTTAGAACTTCAAAAGGAATGTGCTGTGGAAAGTTGAGGCTGTTCCAGTCTAAGATGTGTTTTGTCAGAGTGATTGGTTTTATTGGCCTAATTTAGGAAATGGTAATCAATTTTCCTTTCTCAGGGCAGTATTAGCATTCCTTTTTCTTAACAGGGAATTGCTTGTCATGGATAAGTTGTGCTTAATCAGGTATTAAATGTAAGGCAAAATGGAACCTCTGGACTTCCAGTGAGGAAGCTGCCAAATGAGGGTTAATTAGGAGGAGACTGAAAATTTAATGAACTCTTAAATTCTTCATTTACATTCTCCCTATGGTACTCTCATATTTTAATTATTTGCAGAAGGTTCAGAGAGGCCTCTGAAAAGGGACATGCTCCTTGAGCACTGCATGAACAGACATCCACTTACCAGGCAGTCCTTGTGTCTGTGTCTTGCCCCCACAAACACTGACTTCACTCACAAACAGCTGCTCTCCTGTACAGAGCAGGAGGGTTTGTGGCTTGCAAGGAGCACAGCTGTGTAAAGGATTTAAAGTGGTGCTCCCCAGAAGGTCCTAATTCAGACCTAGATTATAAGATAACGAATAAAAAGGTTTGGCAGCTGTGGATGGGTTTTAAAAGAGGCTGCATAACCTGCTTGAGATGTAGTTCTTTGTTCCAAGGCAGCTGGGAGAGCTACCAGTGACTTCAGGAGAGGCTTGCAGGTGCTCAGTTAGTACTTAAACCAGATTGGTGTCCTAGTCTAGAACCCAGGGACACCAAATGTCACTGCCTGTGGGGTCTTGTGGTCCTGAGATCCCCACAACAGGACGTATCGTGGTTTTTAAAGTCCGTGTTTCTCCCAGCACCAAAGAAAATGCTGAAGGCCTTTTTTCAGGGTTTTCCATGGTTGTTTATTGGACAGTCTAATTTATACTCTGCTTATTTTTGTGGCTTGTAATTCTTCCTGCAATGTTGGCAGATTTCTCCAGGGACTCAAGTCCAGTCCCCGGGAGTCCTGGGCACCACGCCAGGGCCTTTGAAACCCCTGCCAGGGGGTCTAGAAGCATTCAGGGAAGCCAGGGGAACACGCTGGACTCCCACATATTTCCTATGGCAAAATCATTACCTGGGCCTCAGATTTGCTTATATCTTGTTTTTTTACCCCCATTAGCTAAAGAGCAAGTTGAACATTGTATGAGCTCTGTTAATTTACTTGTTCCTCCAAGACGAGCTGTCAGGATTTTCCACAAGACAACGAGTTCGCCGGTATCACCTTTTCTCCCCAGGGGTCTCTGTATCACAACAGTTCCATTAAAAAGAAAAAAATGTAATTGCTTTGATGTCTACCAGCTGCTCTGTGTGTGTGTGTCGCAGCCCTGGACCCCTGCTCTGCCTACATCAGCCTGAACGAGCCCTGGCGGAACACGGAGCACCGCATCAACGGCACGCACGGGCAGCCGGCGTGCGACAGCGGCATGGCGGGCGAGTGGTACCGCTTCACGGGCATGGCCGGCGACGCCATGCCCACCTTCTGCGTGCCCGAGAACCACTGCGGCACGCACGCGCCCGTCTGGCTCAACGGCAGCCACCCGCGGCCGGCCGACGGCGCCGTGCCGCGCCAGGCCTGCGCCAGCTTCGGCGGCAGCTGCTGCCTCTGGAACGCCACCATCCAGGTCAAGGCCTGCCCGGGGGGGTACTACGTGTATCAGCTGGGCAAGCCCAGCGTCTGCTTCCACGCCTACTGCGGCCGTAAGTCAGCTCTCTGTCCTCTCCTCGGTGCCTGGCTTCTCCAGATCCGTTCCCGGCCTTGCAACAGCGGGCACCACTTAGTTGTGGGTTCCCTCAGCCTCTTCTGTCTTCGCTCAGAGCCGGGATTAACAAGTGCACGAAGGAAATGGATTTTTTTTGTGTTCGGGTTTGGTTGTTCATTAAATCTTATCAAAAGTATAGAGTGTTGAGCTAGCTGCTAGAAGTGAGCAAAATGGAGGAAGAGCTGCTGTAAGGTCTCTTAAAGCTAAACAGTCCCATAGAGAATTAGCACCTATATTATTTATACTTTTAACCCAATAACTAACTTACCATGACCCTCAGTGTGGCACTAACTGACCATACAGAGCGTTCAGCTACCTGCTAGAAGTGAGAAAAATGAAAGAAGAGGTGCTACAAGGTCTCTTAAAGCTAAACAGTCCAACAGAGAATTAGCACCTATATTATTTATACTTTTAACCCAATAACACAGCTTCTTGCTGTGGTCTCTGGATACATTCACATAGCCAATACACCCATGTAGTGTTTCCATATTTCTCTCCTGGAATACACCAGGCTGCTGTTTGGGAGTCTGGGATGTGATAAAACAGCCCTGTAAGGGAACTGCTCACACTGCAAACCCCCTGGGATTTGGCTGGAGAGGGAACACAGTGGGAAAAGCCCCTGTGCCCAAGAGCTGTGCCCTGGTGTAACAGTGGTGGGTGTTTGTACCACTTAATTCATTAGTGGTTTGTCTGGAGTCTCTTCTGTCTTCACTCAGAGCCAGGATTAAAAAAATACACGAAGGAAATGGATTTTCTCGTGTTCAAGCTTGGTTGTTCATTAAATCTTACCTAAAGTACAGAAAGTTCAGCAACACTTCTAGCCACCTGCTAGAAGTGAGTAAAATGGAGGAAGATCCAGCTGCTACAAGGTCTCTTAAAGCTAAACAGTCCAATAGAGAATTAGGACCTATATTATTTATCCTTTTAACCCAATAACTAACCTCCCATGACAATCAGTGTGACACTGACTGACCAACCAGAAACTACTGCCTGAAACCATGAAGGAGAAGGAAGATGAGCACTGAAAGAGACACCACCCAAAATCCTCCATCTTGTCCCATACCTATTACTATACTACAAAACCCTCAAATTTAAAACCCTCCACTGTGTGAAATCACACACTTCTATTTAATTACACACCCATGATTTTAACTCCATCACTCAAATTTGGAAGCCTTCTCCAAGGCCCCAGGTCAAAAGCAGTGTTCTCCAGGGGGTCAGTGCCAGAAAGCACAGAAAGCTTGAAAACCCCAGGTTTCTGGGATCCAACATGGCCTCAGTGATTAAATGCTCCCTGTGGGCCCTGGTGTTTGTCTTATGCAAAGTCAAAATTTCCATCTCTGACTAGCAATGATTAGACTCCATTGTTTCTTGGCAGCTTCAGCAGGTCAGCTCTCCCAGCGTGGGCCAGGGGCTGCACACGGGGTGGGAAGGTGATGGGACAAATCCTGTCCTTTCATTGCATGCTCAGTGCTTTGTGCTGACATTGTTCTTGTGCCCTAGATTTTTATGACATCTGTGATGTGGTGGATTGCCAGGGCTCCTGCCTGGACACCATTGACTGCACGTGTCCCCCGGGTACAACACTAGGACATGATGGCCAGACATGCCTTGGTAAGAGTGGAAATAAGCTGTGCCAGTTACTGGTGCTTTCCTTCCCTTTGTTTCATTGCTCACATCTCAATCCTTTGCCTTACAAAGCACTATAAAAAATGACATATCCTGAGAGGAATTTCTGCTTAGAACCAGGACTGTGATTCTGTAAGTGGTTCCAAGATACTGCATCCATTCTGGTGCCCCTGGAGCTCCACATTTGTGAGGCTGGATTTGCCTTCTGCATGGTTTAGTGGCAGAGTCTGTTTGCAGGATCATGTGGTATCACTGTGGCACTCAGGAAGTGCTGTGCAGTCTGGCATTAGAGATTTCCTCACACTCTGTTGAATATCTCTCCTCCAAAAGAAGTTTTGCTGGCTGCTCTAGGGCTGCACACTAAACTCCACCATACTTCCTGCCCTTTTGGGACATTGTGCAGGGCCTGGGGCTTGAGGAGACCCAAAGGACTGTAAGTCCTACCACAGCTGCAGTGGTTTTAGGCAAAATGACAAGGAGATATTCAGGGAGCTGGCAGAGGCCAGCATGGCCAGGAGGGAGATGAGAGCAGAGTGGGGAACATGGGCTTTGGAGGTTTGTGGGGGAGTCCCCATGAAGCTCTGAGGAGAGTGTGGCTGTGGTTGTGTGTGTGGTGCTGGGGGAGAGCACCTAGACTGAGAGGTCAGGAAAATGATGTGACAAACCAAAGGGCTGGGAAGGAGTGGCTGTTGGGCAGCTGCAGAGCCACACCAATGGATAGGAAGGGGTAAGGGAGAGGAGGAATCTCATCTGTCACTTGATTTGGTGCTAAAGCTGGAAGCAGAGTTGTGTGACAGGAGGCTGTGTGACAGGACAGTCTGTTCCATAGGGGCTACACCTGAAAAAGCAGGCATGGGTGGTTTCTTTCTTCACACACCCTGTGTCTGTGAGCACCAGGGCAGGGCCCACAGTCATTCCAGTGTGTGGAAGGAGCAGCCTGGTCCTGCTGCAGGGTTGCACTTGCTCACGGTGATTCTGGGGAAGGCTTTTGCTTAAGCAGCTCCACTTGTCTGCAGCCAAGTGGCTGACTGAGCTCTCTCAGATAATTAAAAACATTTATTGGCTGCTTCTATGCAAGCTTTCCAGTCACAGAAGTGCCCTTGACAAGCACCAGCACTCAGTGAATGTGTGGCAGGCTCAGAGGAAAGGATTTCCTGCAGCAGGGGGGCACACAGTCCTGAGCCTGTCTGTGTGTGCTGCAGCTGCTTTCATCCCCCCACGAGCAGGATTTCTGCTCTGCTGCTTCTCCCCCAGATTCCCAGATGGCAGAGCACCTCAGCTGGAATGATCACACTGCTTCACCTACCTGCAGCCTCTCTTGTGTGGCTCTGTGATCTTTCTAATAGCTTTCTGTTGTGCTGAGTAATTGTGCAATCACATCTCTGAGAGAAACTGTGCCCTCCTTACAGAGAAACCAAATAAATCCCTGTTTGTCTTTCCTAAACAGATAATGTGCTTCCTTTCCCAGCTCCCCCCAAGAGAGGGACTGAAGCTGCTGCAGTAATGCAGCAGAGAAGCTGTGGCTGCCCCTTCCCTGGAAGTGTCCAAGGCCAGGTTGGATGGGGCTTGGAGCAACCTGAGATAGTGGCAGGGGATGAAACAAGATGAACTTTCAGGTCCCTTGCAACCCAAACCATTTTGTGAAGGCTGAGCAGCTCTGTGCACGTCCCTGTGCTTCTCCTTAGAATATTGCCTGCTTTAAATCCCAGAGCAGAACAGTTGATCCTGAGTTATGTTTTCATTTAGGGGTTAAAGAAGGTCTTAGATTTCCTGTCACTCACCCACCAACTAGGTGCATTGCCTTTGACTTCTTCAATGCCTGCATCCATGTTCTACTAAGCCATGGTTAAAATCAGCTCAGCACTGTCCCAATCCAGTCTCAAGGCAACCAGCCTGTGTCCCAGAAGTGCTGCTTCTCAGTGGTGGGGAAGAGCAGGGACAGAGATCTGTATGTACTGAAGAACTTGGTTCTCGTGCATTTTCCAGTAGCCCTTTCCCTCTTCACCTTCTGTTTTTAAGCAGCTTTAGTTTTATTTTTAGAAGGGAAAGTGTGGAGCCTGTCACGTGTGTGCAAAGCAGAGTGTTGTGTGAGTCTCCTGGATGTGCTTCCTGCCTCCCAAAGCAGGGTACCAGCCAAAAAAATACTAAAAATAATGGCTATAAATAAATAAATGGCTAAAAATACTCCAATCACATTGCTTGTGGAAGGAGACACCACCACCAGCTGCCAGCTGTGGGTACTGTGCATGTGGGGGACCACAGATACCTGAGAGAGCTCATCTCTGACCTGTTGAAGTGGTACTTTTCTTTTTTCTTGGTTTTAAGCTTCTGACACCAAACAAATGCCAGCTTCTAAGCTGTTTTGATGAAACCCCATGTGAACCTTGATCAATAACTTCAGCATCCTGGCCCAAGAGAAATCATTTGTTTTGTGGCTCAGCAAGAGCAATGTCTCTCCCTTCCTCTCTGTTTGATTTGCTTTTTGCCCACAGAGATTAAATCAAGTTCAGGAATTAGAATCTCAGAGAACAAAGTACCTTTCAAAAACAAAAAAGAAGGGCAGACAGACACAGAGCAACTTTAGCCTTTAAAAAAACCTTAGGAGTTTTCAGAGCTTTACCAAGAGATTCAAAAGCTACTGTCAGTGTTACTACTTTTATAGTAGGATTATTCATTACATTCCAGAGTTTGGGTTTTTTTTCAGATGAAAATGAGTGTGAGCAGAACAATGGAGGCTGCAGTGAGTTTTGTGTTAACCTGAAGAATTCCTTCCGCTGCGAGTGCGGGGTCGGGCGCACGCTGGGAAGTGATGGGAAGACCTGTGAAGGTGAGGCATCAGCTACCACAGGCTGCTGGAAACTGTATAAATCACTCCCTTGCACCACTGGCTCTCTCTTGGCTCCTTGCACCTGGGATTAAATGTCACTGATATCACCCCTGTGCTTGCCAGAGGGGTTGAGACTAAAATATCCCTCTAAACCAGCAGAGAGAAATCTCCTTGTTGTTCTCTCTGCCTTTTCCATTTCTGTTAGGGTTTGCTTGTGTTTATCCCCATGGAGGACAGGCAGCAGTGGATCTGGAAGATTGGTTGTCCAGGCAGAATTGGTTGCTGGAGTTGTTGGGATTTGGCTCTGGAGATTTGTATGGAAGAGTTTTGTGAGGGCAGGTTTAGCAGCACTGAGTTTTGGGAGCTCACATTAGGCGTGGGGTAATGTCACAACATTAGACTAAAGCATGAGGATCACTTTAGCCTCCCAGGATAGAGACTGAGGAGAGGGAGTGCCAATCTGTGGACAGAAGTAAAATTTGGCATTTGGGCAGCATTTTGCTCTTTGGTGTCTGTGGGCTCTGCTGCTCCATGCAGCTGCCACAGTTCCTTCACAGTGGTGGCACAGCCAGGTTGAAAACCCTTGATAAATTTAGACTTCTGGCTTAAAGACCAAATTGTGGGCCTGATGTGTTGTCGCTAACAATGTACAAACATCCCTGAGCAGAAATAGGTAAACCCAGGAAAAACTGATGTGTGCCTGACGTTTTCTGGGGTGAGCTGTGGAAAACCACTGTGCCCCCTCCCAGCAAAGCTGCTGTGTGGTGTTCACAGACACTGTGGGGCCTCAGACAAGAAAAACAACTACAGATGTGCCTCACTTTTCAGCTGCCCAAAAGAGCTAAATCTGCTGTCTGAGCTCTGCTGGTACATCACTCATCCAGGCAGTGACAGTTCTCTGGGAAATGCTGCTGTGCAGAGTGCTCCTTAAGTACTTGTCAAGTTGTGTGAGGCCAAAAATGGTCTGTGGGCTTTGTCCCTGCCACATCCAGCTCTGAGCTGCTGGGGCATCACATAAATGAGCTGTTCAATTTTTATTCCCAAGTGCTGCACTCTTGTGACAGGGCTGGAATAGTCTGTTTGGAAACTCGTTTGTTTCTGCCATTCCCCACGTTGGCTTTTAGGGCCTTTGATATATCATTTAATTTCCCTTCTGTAAGAAGGATGGTGCCTTTCAGGAGTTTAACACTGCTGCTGGGTATTTTTACAATCTTGTTAGTAAGTTTTATTTCTGAAGATGTTCCCTCAGCTTTGGGAGCCAGTAGAGAATGGGATATGAAGTGTGAGCCACCTCGCAGCTTGTTGCTTAAAAGAACAAATGCAAGAGATTTAGCTTGATTACCTGAGCTGCTGAGGCTGAGTAGAGATTAAAGTATCTCAAAATTTACATTATGATGCTTTACCCATATGGGGTGTGCAGGCTATTATTTTCCATGCACTGTATAGGATTGAGTGTATAGGGATTTCCATTCTTTTCTTTACATTTCAGTGAAAACCACACAGTGATCTCTGATGGCAGGCTCAGGGAGAAATATTTTATATTTATGATTTGCTTATCTTATATTATTTTACTGAGAACAGTAGGACTCATTTAGCATATTCATCCCAAAGGATGAATAAAAATATCAAGCAGTTAACTTACTTGAAAGAAAAAAATCATGATGCTCTGTATAAGTAAAAGTGTACAATTAAAAAAAGGGATCTCCAGCTCATTTTCTGGGAAACAAACTGTTGCCTTTGAGCTGTGTTGTTCAGACTCTTGGTTGGTCAGGGGTCTGTTGGGACCTTCAGGATGCACTGATTTTCCTTTCTTTCCCAGAAATTGAAGGCTGTCACAATAACAATGGAGGCTGCAGCCACACCTGCATTGAAGTGGAAGACACCTACCAGTGTGAATGTCCCAGGGGACTTGTTCTGTCAGAAGACAACCACACTTGCCAGGGTAGGTCAACAAAATCTCTCCAGCAGCCTCTGTCCCCCGAGGGAATGTCTGAAGGAACTTTTCTTCTTTTTTTTTGCTGTCTTCTCTTAGTCTGTTCTTTGCAGTTGGGTTTGTGGAGCTTTGTTACTAATGACAGACCATCCAAAAGTGGGAGCCTGAGCCTGGAGATGTTGCTCTTCTTTTCAGGAAGGAGAGCAGCCACAGGGCACTGTGCTCTGTGCACACCTCTGACAAATTTGTGCTGTTAGAACTGACATTTTCCATGTTTCAAACTTCAAAATCTCAGCTAAAGCAGTCCAGTCCCTTCCAAGAGTGGGGTTAAAGAGAGAGGCAAGTTTTTTTCCAAGTATGCCATTCCAGTAAGCATTCCTATGCCTTGAAGCAGGGCACTAGCTTTGATATTAGGTGCTCCTGCTGCCCCTTGGAAAATTGCCTGGGATAGCATCTAAAAATTGACTGTTACTTCTGCTGTGTAGAAGCCAGGGCAGCATTATCCTTGGAGAACCTTCCATCTGAACTTTCCACAGGGAGTCCTTCATGCTGAGTCACTTGTGCCTATGGCATGCACATGGAATAAACAAGCTCACTGCTTCTTGCAAAGATTTCTTCTGCAAATACATCCAGGCTACCAGCAGCCTGGTGTGCCCAGAGAACCTCCTGCAGTCTGGTGTGCCACAGAGTGCTCAGATATCAGTCAGAGGGACAGATTTGTGCCTCATGCTGGCCAAAAGGGCAGGAATGCCTCAGAGAGGAAGTTGGAATGGTTCTACTTGATGGAATTCCTGCTTTTTAAGCTTTGTAGGAATGCAGGGCTCCCAAGGGTGAGCATTGCCCACTTGGGATCCAGCAGAGCTGGTGGGAGTTTCCAAGAGCTGTGATCATACTGATTGAAGGTCTGATTGATGGATGCAAACCAGAGCAATGTTTTTGAGTCCTGAGCCCCTGAGGCAACCCCAGCAGGGTTGGAAGTCCTGGATTTCCCAGCCAGGGTTTCTGCTGCTTGTGAGGCTGCTAATGAGAGCAGCAGCACTGCTGGGAGCCAGGCTGGGGCTCAGGATACAGCAAATCATAAAGTGAAATTGCCTGTTCTTTTGCATTCATGAATTTATCTCCCCATGCTGTGGCCTGCAATTCTGGGCAGGTATGGAACTGTACCACACAATTTTTTATGACACCTAATCAGGTTTATATTGGTTCAATTAACAGTACAGGGCAGGCACAGTAGCCTGAAGCAATTGGATCTGCAGCCTCTCTGCCCTCCTCTGCACTGTCTCCACATTCAGAACTAACATTAATAACCTTCCACAGAAATCAGAGTCCAGAGGCTGCAATTTTTCCATAAAGATACCAGCCAGCAAAATACTTGGAGTTTTGCAGCCCATCCTGGATCTCCACCTCTTCCTGAAGAGTAGGGATGAAATGCTCTTTCCCCCCATCCCCTGCCCGAATTTTTGTGCAGGGTTTATGTTTGTAGCAGTGGGTCAGGCCTCCCCAGCACCAGAGAGCCTGTTCTGCTGAGCAGTCTGAGCAGGAAGATAACCTCTGCTCCAAGCAGCAGCACTTTGAAAGGCCAAGGAAGGAGCCAGGGGCTGGAATATGGTGCCAGTAACAACAGCAGACAGAAATGAGCATTGCACTCCCCACAGAAGCTTCCTCCCAGGGTCAGGTGCTCAAAGGCCTTGGTGCAAAACAGAATTTAAAGTGAAAATGAGGAGGCTTTCTCAGTTCTCACAGGTGCTCTGAGAAGTATGAGTGTGAGGAACTAAAATGTTTGGGTGTTTTCCCAAATAGCCATGAGTTGGCTTGAGCCAAGAGGTTTCCTTCCCTTGTTTTTGTGTGCAGGTGGTGGAGAGCACATGGCTCCTGCAGCTCTGGAGCACAGGGAAAATGGAGTGTTTTCTTTCTCCCACTTTGTGCCAGTCAAAGACATGTAGAAACAGAGAGATCCTGAACCAAATCAGTCCTGAACTTCAGAGAGCTGCAGTTGGGATCCAAATCTCTTGCCCTGAATGTCACCTTTATAAAAGCAGTACATTTTCTTATTTATCAAGGAGCCCTGGAACAGCGAGTGTTTCAATCCAGATGGAGCCAATCAGTTCTGCAAAGGATGTTCCTCTCTGTCTGCATTATGCTGTGTTCTCCAAGTCCTTTTGTCTGCTCCTGAGCCATTTGACATGCTCAGTTATTCCCACTTGCCTTTTGCTGCCAGTGGAGGGAAGGTTAAAGTAATTTTTAGTTCTTTAAGCTTCTGTTCTAACCCAGCAGTGTCATTATGGGAACATATTGCTTTGGGCACTCTGCATACCTTTTAGTGTATCACTTTGAATTTATCAGCTTTTAATCAAAAATCCACCCTGAAGGTACTCAGAGGCTGTTGCAAATACCTGAGCTGGGACAGGGAAATTTTTAAAGGGGGGTGAAGTGCCTATTTTGGCTATGTGCCTTATATCAAATATCCAGAATCCTCAATTATATAATTAATGATTGAAATTAAGGGAATGCAGGTCATAGGAATGTCAAGGACTGGGACTGCAATTAATTTTGTCAAAAATCTTGGGAAATGAATTTATTTGCTAAAAAGGTTTTGTCATGGGATTTTAAAATACAATAAATGTAAATCCTGCAAAAGGTTTGTTTTTCTGGCTGAAACCAGGATATATGCCACCAGTATGTTTGTCTTGTCTCTAACTGAACTGAATAATCCCAAGGAATATTTATACAGCAACTACTTTTTTTATTGACGGTTACTCTCTCTTCCTTCATTTTTTATTTTGTCCAAGCTCTGTTTTCTCCTGCTTCTTATGTAATGAAACTTTAATGTAAAAAATTTCACACGGAGGCCTGTATTAAAATTTAAAGGTTGGAAGGAGGTGGAATGAGTGAGCTAATTGGGTTTGTTTGTCAGAGCTGGGTTTATTGCTTATAAAAATATTATTATGGCATTTTGAGGTGCTTCCATTTTAGCTCAGTATCTATATGGAATTACCCTGCCTTGTTTTAGCAGGTTCTGGATTTGGTGTAAAATCTGATTAAGGGTCTTAAAAAATGGCTTTGCCTCAGATGTTGAGAATTTGATAACCATATCTGGCAAAGGATCTTCCCAGGGCATGGCAGTGCAAGAGATATCAACCAAATCTGTGCTGGATATTGGAGTGAAGCTGGAAAGCACAGCTAAGTTTCTGCTGCAAAGGCAGTGATTTTCTTCATTGTTGTCTGAGGCATTGCTGTGGCTGGAGAATTTGGGGCAGTGGCAGCTCTGGTTTGTGTTGTGTAGGTGGGAATGCAAGGTGGGTACTTGGGTTACTGTGGTGGGGCCATATCCATAAATGCTGTCTATGATTCCTCATTTTTCCCCCCAGTTATAACTGGTATAGCCCTTCCCCAGCTCACTGGCAGATTTATTCTGGTGACCTCTCTTGCAGTTCCAGTGCTGTGCAAGTCCAGCTCTATTGAGGTGAACATCCCCAAGGACCTGGTTGGAGGCCTGGACCTTTCCCTCATCAACACCTCATGCAAAGGCGTGTCCAATGGCACTCATGTCAACATCCACTTCTCCCTGAAGTCCTGTGGCACTGTGGTAGATGTATGTGTCCCTGCTGCCCACTCTCTGGGGTTTGGGGATTTGGCTGTGGGGAATGAAGCTGATTTAGCTGTGCCCTCAGAGCCATTCCAAGGTCAGAGGGTTTGTTCCATCCCCCCTCGTGCAGTGTGTGTTTGACAACATGGGTGCTGCTTGCTGCTCCCCTCTTGCTTCACAAGGGTGGAAGGTACAAGTGCCCTCACTCTTCATCCTCCTGCTGAGACAGATTCTGGTCTCCTAGTAACGTTTCAAAGGTTAAACTGGCAACTGATGAGGACCAAGAGGGGTAGCAAAAGTGTGGTGCATTGCAGTTGCCAGCAGACCAAGGTCCTTAGTTGGTCTGTGAGGATGAGCAGCATCATTCTGGTGGTCCTCAATAATAGTTCTGAAGAAACTGTTAGTTGAGGAAGGAATTTTTGCATAGTGACCAAAATTCTATTCTCACTGTGACATCAAGGCCACAAGAAAACTGTTTCTTGTGGAGAAATCTCCATAAACTTAACAGAGAAGTCTCCTCTCCCAAGTAAATTGGTGAAAGACTATTTTAGAAATAGTAAACTAACTGAGTTGTTTTCTGTACGT
>JAOTQP010000304.1:2217158-2254008 GCA_026413545.1 Cichladusa arquata | reverse complement strand
GATTGCCCCAGCTGGTTTAAAGATGGCCCATTAGCAGATAATATGTGCCACGGAGATAAGGGTCACTGCCCCACCCACTTCAACAGATGGTGACAGAATACACATTTCTAGTCACATCCTACATTGCAACCCAAGACACTGTCCCATCAAAAGGAATTGGGAGAAACAGTGGGAGGCAGTGAAAGAGGCTCCTCTGAGTGCAGCCTTTACAGGATCTATTTCCCTGTCACTAGCCTTGTGGATAATTGAGTTGGCTCCTGTAGAAAAGATTCTCTTTCCTGATATCCTCTCTCTGCCAGCCACAGAGTTCCAAGCCAATGTGCAGAACCCCCGTGGCCATGTGCTGCTGCCAGGCAGCTGACAAAGCAACTGGAGCAAGTTTCTTAATTTTCTCATAGTGGCCCTATTGCAGCATGAGCTAGAAGAACCCACTGCTAGTCCTGATGGGAGCTGCAGGAGAATCTCTTGCTTTTGCTTTCCCTGATGCCTGTCAGTGGAATAAACTTAAGGCCTTTCAGTTTGGCTGTAGTTTTTTGAGATGTTTGGGGTTAGTGATCATTACAGGGTATGCTAAAAATAATTTTGTGCAGATCTGTGGGTTCACTGTTGTAGTGGTTTTTGCATCAGAGGTTTGGGGAGCCTTGCTGTGGGCTCAGCTGTGGCTCCTGAGATGATCCCTCTTTTCAGATACTTTTTGAGTGTTGAAATGGCTGTGCCATGCTACAGCATTGCTGTGGAGTGTTTGCATCCAGCTGCTTAACCAGACAGCTCTGAGGAAATGTCATAGTTTTGAGGCATTCTGCTGTCCTCTAGGGAGGGAAATCCAGCCAAAGGAATATCTAAAACATATCCAACAGTTGTAGCCTGATAGTCAAGGGACTGTACTTGTGTAAGTCTTGTATGTTGCCTGCCAGACCATTTAGTGATGACAACAATCATGTCCTCAGCTGCCAGACTAAATCATCCACTGTTACAGCTGCTGATGGCAAGTCCTGTGTGGTTGTCTTGTAGCAAAAGGGTCCTGCAATGTAAAGTATCCAAAAATTCTGTTTTCATTTCCTTCTGACAGAGGATTCAGCATTAGCCTGCTCTCCCTCCATCCTAGGCTGCAGTCCTTCAGTGCCCAGCATTTCTGGGCTTTATGAGCAGATCTGTAATGGAAAAATTGATTTTGTCAAGTGGATAAAATCCTGGCTTGGCTGTTCCTGTGGACCCTTCACAGAGTCAAGGCCCCAAACATTCATTCATTTCTCCCCATGAGTGAAAATGATGGGATGCAAAACAGCAGCCAAAACCTGAGCTGGATGGAGAAGGCAGGAAATGTCATCTCCTGAATTCACCCCAGCACTGGTTGGAGGATTTATGGCACCAGCAGTCCCTTGGTACCTGCAGAGGGCATTAAAACTTCACTGAAGGGAAAAGTGCTCCACTCTGCAGCCATCACTGCAGGCCCCAGTGATTCAAAATTAAATTAGCTGAATGCACTGCTAAGTTGTCCCTGCTCCAAACACTTCTATAATAACTCAATTTCCTTCTAGAAATCCAGCCCCAAAATCCCATGGCAATAAAGATGGGATTTTTTCTATCAGTTTATCAGGATGAGTTAATCAGTTTTGTATCAGGATCAGACCTGCAAGAGTTAACCACATATTCCACAGGGAAATGCTGTTTAAATTGGAGGGGCTACACCTTGGACTGAGGAATGGGAAAATTCCCTCTGCTGCTGTCTTCTCTGTTAATTGCCTGCCTTCTGAAAACAAAATGAACCAAAGGCATTGACCAGTGGCACAGCTGATAAATGTTGAAGCTCTCTGGGGCATCTGGAGCAAGGTCATGTCACTGCTGAGGTCAGGAGCTGTGATTGAGCAGAGCACAAGGTGGTTAAGGTAGTTCCATTGCAAAGCTCATCTTGTTGTGCCTCAGGCTGCCCCATTTGTTAGGCTGAGGTGGATATTTCATTGTGCAAGCTTTCCTTTTAACCTTGCAACCCTGAAAAGAGAGTCAGAGCACAGCTCCCACAGCACTGCTGCTCTGCTCCCCAGACCTAAGCACGTTATGGACAGGGATAGGGGGATTTTCCCCATATCCTCACCAGGCTCACCCCTTTTCCTTCCATGCCTGTCTCTTCTCACCTCTCCAAAGTGGGCAGCAGAGTCTCTGGGGGTTTCCTAGGAGAGTGGGATATGGTCTGGCCCCACAAATGCAAAATTGCCCCTGTGACTCCTGAGGTTTCTGAGCTGGAATCTCTGATTCCTTTGTGGTGTTCTGCCACTTTCCCTTTCCCTAGCCCCAAACCAGTGGGTTTCCTTCCATCTTTGTGGAGAATCTTTGGAGAACCTGGGATTTAGGAATCAGTTTGAGCCAGTGTCCAATAATCATCACAGTTTATGTGCTCACAAATGAGAACATGCCTAGGAGTTGACTTCATGGCCCTAGAGCTTGGCCACTCACCTATGAAAAGTCTTTAACTGTCATTCATTGTGACCAGATGCCTTGTTTAAAAAGGAATTTTAGCAACTTAGAGATTCCCAAATGTTCCAGTGATGGCAGAACTGCTCTTTTACAACTGAACATGTCAAACATCAGCATTGCTGACAGTGCCATGCACGTTTCTTGTGTAAAGATGGGAGCTGAAGCTTGCTGCAAGAGCAAGACTTCAAGCTACACCAGTACCTCTTGTCTCTTCTACCACTGCTTTGTTGTTTTTTTTCTTTAAATGTCTTTCAAAGTCCACATTTCTGGAATTAACTTGCTAGAAAGGATGAGCTGCATTGCAATGCAATTTCACAGCAGCATCAGGGCCCCTCAAGGTGCCCAAAGCTCTGCAATAAGCAGCAGTAATTATTGAGCCACCATAACTTTTTGTCTGTCAGACTCTAAATAGGCTGTAGTAGTTTATAAATGCACTGCACCTGGAAGGTAACTTGTTATGAAAGCAGCTTATTTTCTTGCAGTTGTGAGATCTCTCGTACAATCTTGCATTGCTAGTGATGGAATAGCTGAAATTATAAATTTTTGGTGTAGTGAATTTGAGCTGTTTGACCAAATCCAGCAGGAAAGCAAAGTAAATCTGGATTTTTGTTGTTTTCATCATCTGTCATATTTTAGTAATGTGGGTGCAGCCTGCTTCATTTTAAGCATAATTTATGTGCATATCTATGTGTATACAGCAAGTGCATAGCACATTCTGTAGTGTATAACACTGCAGGCTGTTGCACAGGAAGGTGAAATGAGGACAGACTTGCCTGCAGATCCCTGGCAGTCCCTCTCTGAGGGGACTGGGCCATGTCCTGCCAGCCCTCAGCTGCTGAGCTGTTCCTTGTCTGGAGATGCTATTAGCAACGCTGCTGTTTTCCCCCATCATTCCCCGGTTTTCTCCTGTGGCCAAAGAGGAAGTAGCAGAGATGGTAGCTGAGCCTGAGAGAACCAATCCCTTCTTTTCTTTCTCTGTTTAAGTAGGCTGGAATGTCTTCTCTCTTTCTTTTTCCATTTCTGGGAAACCCATTAAAGCCTATCCCTCTGCTCTCCTCAGCTGTGTTTCTGATGATTCTGTGAAGCAGTACACGTCAAAGGACCATCTTGCCAAGCATTTCCAGGTTCCTGTGTTCAAGTTTGTGGGCAAAGACAACAAGGTAAGCTCAAAACTCGACTCTTAGATATTTCATCAGCTCTGATATGACTGAGGAGCCTCAGCACCAAGTTGGAAAAGGGTATGGAATGGCTGGCCCAAGGCAGGTGCTGCTGTGCCTGTTGCAGCAGTTACACCTTACAGGAGTCTGACACAAGTACTTCAGGAGAGATTGATAAAAACAACTAAAATTAAAATATGAAGGACAGTTTTGGAACATCAATGCCACAGCAGACCAAAATAGTTGTTTCCAAGGGTGGACTCTTGTTTGCTGGGTGAGAGAGGTGTTCTCAGTCACCAGGCACATTTCACAGTGCCCTATCTTAAGAACAAGACAGTTTTTAGTTTGGGATCTCTTCAACCTTGTGTCTTCTCTAACTCTTGTGAGTACAGATGCCAGGACCCCAGACCAAAGGCCACCATACTGCTTAATTCAATGTGAAACCAGGCTGTCTCTCTGGGGCAGAAGCTCTGTAGTGGGAGGATGGTGGAGGGATAATGCCATTTTCTTAATGCAAATAGCTTTCCTTTCTGTGTTGGAGGAAATTGGATCTTCCAGTCCTTGTTATGCTCAGCCAACACTGCTCCAAAAGGTATAAAGCTGCTGCTCCAGCTACTGGAGAGCCCCAGTAAGGTTAAAACAGATGAGATCTTCTAAAGTTCAGAAATTTTCCATAACTTTCTGATTAGCCGTGCTGCCTCCAACCTGCATCCTCCCACCCTACGCAATGGATTCCACTTCAAACCTCTCCAAGTCTTTGTGGCTGCTGCTTGCAGGGATCTTCCCTGCTCTCCTTATCATTTACAGGGCAGGGAGCAGCAATCCTGTCACTGCCTTTGCAGTGCAAGGAGAAAAGGCAGCTGTCTCCTTGCTCTTTGCATTCTCCCTCTTCCCTCAACTTAGCCTCTCATCCCCCTGCGTTTTCCTCCCTTGCGCATCAATTATCTCCATCAATCCTTGCGAGGCTTCACCGCCTTCTTGACGTGCAGCTCCTGCCAGTCCATGTGAGCTCTTCCAAGCTGATTCCTGCTCTTTTCATCCCTTCAGCTGGAGGATCACCTCACCCCTTGCTGTCCCCTGTGTCCCCACTCCTGGCTCTGAGATCTCAGCCAGGCTCTCCGCAGAGGGCCCACAAGGAGACGGTCGGAGCGGCCGTTTTGGCTGGGGATGGCAGTGCTGGATTCCTGGGATGCTGTGGCATGGCTCTGGTGGCCAGTGGTCCCCAGAGCCGTGCAGTGACCCTGCTGTGTGTCCCCCCCTCAGGAGGTGTTCCTGCACTGCCGCATCCTGGTGTGCGGGGCGCTGGACGAGAGCTCGCGCTGCGCGCAGGGCTGCCGGCGACGCGCGCGCAGGGCGGCCCAGCAGCAGCAGCAGCAGGAGTCTGTGCACCTGGAAAACCACATCCTGACAGGAGGCCCCATCAGAATCGACTTGGATGACTGACACCACCCTCTGGAACAGCATCCCTGGCCTGCCTTATCACTGCCTTCTGTGTGTGTTTGAGAAACACAGAGGTATTTGTTAAGGCCCCGCTTGAACCTCAGGACTCATTTCCTTAACTCTCTGGTGATTATTTGTGAAGTTTTTTGGGCCCAGGAGGCAGCCCTTGGAGTGTGACCTGGACTGCAGAACAGTTTGGTTTTATCTGCATTTCTCCCCTTTATCTGCATTCTCTCCTTCAGCTGAAGGGACCCTGTTTCTTTGCAGGCCGGAAGTGTTGCCCAACTTTGCTTTTCCACACCTCCACCTACAGGCCCCAGGACTGTTTGTCCTTGACTAAACAAATGTTATCCAAGCCCTTCTTGCATCAGACAGTACAAATAGTATCGTAGCTGAGTGTGTTTGCTGTGCAGCTCTGTGAGTGATGCTGAAGCTTTTGGGTGACTGTTAATAAAAACATGTATAAAATATATCTCATCATGTGTAAGTTCCTTGGAGCAATGTAATTGTCATTACAGGCAGCTAAAGCTCAGATCTATCACAGGCACATTTAAATGTGATTTTAAAAAGCAAAAGGTATTTAATGAGATTTGATTTTTTTTGTGGCTCTTGATAATTGCATGAAGTTTAATAGTGTTTCCTCCTGTATTTAGTGTATCATTATTCTTCTCCCACCACCAAAAATGCCTTTCCTAAGTGCTGTAGCACCCTGATTGTAAGAGAAACACCATTAAACATCTATACACACCCCCTTCCCCCGTGTGCTGCTGCCAAGTGTTTGTTTGGAAGTTGTGATGCATTGCCCTGGTTAGGGAGGCCGTGGTTCCAACAAAGGATTAGAGGAATGCACGTTAATTATTTATAGCAATCACTGATAAGGTGGGCAGTTCTCAGGACAGGGCTGTCCCCAGTGAGCCTGGTGACAGGAGACACTGGAGTGTTGTCTGAGTGGCCGTGGCAGGGGACACAATTACTGGTGATGGTGGTGGCACCGTGGTTGTCAGGAATCTTTTTGGCCTGTCAAGCTCCTTTCAAAGAAAATATAATGGATGTGATCAGCTCGGGCTCCTCTGGGCTTCACTGAGCTGTGTGGTAAAGGATTAGGGATGTGGGGTGGAAGGGAGGAAGCACAGCCAGCAGTGAAGGACAATGTAGGACAGGCAGGGCTGGAGGATGAGGGGAGGGATTTGTCCCCACCCGTGGCAGTGGCACTGCAGTTCCCAAGGTTTTCTGCAAGAGGCTTCTCAGAGTGCAGCTCAGTTCTGTGTGGCTGCAGGTCTGCTGGAAGTCCCCCCAAACTTCATCACCTGTGTTCTGCTTTGCTTGGAGCAGCCAAATTGCTGCAAAAGACAAAATTTGATGCTGCTCTCAAATGGAAAGGGAATCCATTTGAAGGGAGTCACAAATCACCTCAAACATTTCAACCTATTTCACAGATTTATTTGTTCTGGCAAGTGAGATTCCAGTGAGGAATGAACATTTAATGGCTGAGAGTTTAATAATTTTTCTAAATAGCTTCATGGCTGCTTTTCCAACCTTAGAAATATGTATGTGTGTGTGTCTTAGAGTAAACAAAAATATTTCTATGACGATAAGTAGGTATAAATGGAAAGACACTTTTTGTGTGTTATCTAACCATATGTGAAAGAACAGGAAAGGAAAAAGGCTTCTCCTAGGATTGCTGTTCTGCTGATTCACATCTGCATTAGGACCACAGGGGCAGTTTCCCACTGTCACTTCTTTGTTCAGGCAGCCTCTGCTAAATATATTTGTTTTGATAAAACAAGAGCTGGGAAATGAAATTAATTATCTGGTGCCTTCTGGAGAATCAACTGGTCTTGTTTGTTCGTATGGAAGGGATGTGGGGGGAGTGATGGAGGGAGAAGTTCTCTTCCTGGCTTATTTCAGTTATTGTGCACATAATTCAGTTCTTCCTGACAAATTCATGTGAAGCAGCTTTTCCACTCTGCAGCTGAAAACAATCCTGCCAATGCACAAAGTCAAGAGAAGCCACGGGATGAGCAAAGAGGTGTCTTTGTGTCCAGAGCAGGGTGGAATTGAAGATGACCCCAGGTTTGTGCAGCAACCTGGAGAATCCTGTGCTTCCATCACTGTATATCACTGGATAGCAGGAGTGGCACAGAAGGGAAGCAGTTTTTAGTTAGGATGCAGTTTTACTGGAGTTCGTGCACTGGTTTGCTGCTACACAGGATTATCTGGTGCTCTGCCAGAGTCTCTGCCACCACTTGGAGGTTCAGATATTTCCTTGTAGAGCTGCTGGTGGGGTTTTTCAGATTACCACAGTGAAAATTGAATTGATTCAGTAGCTGGCCAGCTTGCAGCAGTCTCTAGGGTTTTGGGATGAATGGTGGTCTGAGAGCAGGGAGAAATTATGATTTATGTTAGCGCCGTCTCCAGCGCATCGGTGTCTGGGTACAGAGATTTTGTTCAGAAGCCTTTGATCTCACCAGTGTATGTCATCACCTGCCAGCTTGGCTTTAATCTGATATCACTTGAACTATAAAATACTTTAAAACATTTGCCATCCAGTCAGCTTTTGAACACAGACAATATAGCTATTTTAATTTCTTTTTTGTCGTTTAGTCATAACAGTATGTTCACATTTAAAGTGGCCACAGGCACCATTCCACCAACAAAATACAAAGTTTGGGGAAGTGTCTGGAATGAGGAATGTTTCCTTCCCATCCCTAGCCAAAAGGAGGATTGTGTTTCTTAGCTGGATAATCAAGGTTGTCTGTCCAGCCTCATGCTCTGACAGAGCGGTGAACCTCAGCAATGCAGAATTCTCTCTCCAGAGGCTTTAGCCCAGCTAGGAAAGGCTGTCATTACATCTGATCAGTGTTGAAGTCCTCTGTGGTGGAAAACATCCCAGTACACCCCACACAGTCACTTCCATTTTCCTGGTCTGGATACCAGCAGGCTCCTGTTGTTCCAGCCCACTTGGGGCTGGCTGAACGTCTCATTGCTGTTCACTGTAAGGCAAAGATGACTGGCAGGAGCAGGAATACAGGGCTTACATAATTTATAACTCCATGCATACATTTTAAACCCATTTAAACTGGAAGAAAAGCAACCAAGACAGACTCTTTCCACTCTTGTTAAATCAACCCTTTTGCAGCCTTAACTTCTCTGTGGCAGATGGAAGAACATAACCATAAATATATTTGCAGGAGCCGCTGAAATATTTACGTGGCACGGCACGAGCACACCCAGAAGCAACTTCCTTCCAACAAGAAACCCAGCTGAAAGCTGTCTGCCAATGTTCTGTGGAGGCAAAATGCCATGCACCACTTTAAATTCTGGTTTTGCATGCAGCAAAAGCTCCCCACAACAGATGGGAGTATTAACCACGCTTTAGAAGGGATGGTGTCTGAGGCTGCTGATAGCAGCCCCACAGAGGTAGCATTTAAGTCCTGTCACCTGACAGATAAGCCTGCAGAATTTGAAATATCTCATCCAATGCCACTGTGAGCCTCCTGTTTCCCTTGTGTAAGAGATGGAGGTGGATACCCAGCCATTTTGTGTGAAAAGGGATCCTAAGGGCAAAGCTTTGTTCAATGCTATAGGAGAAAAGTAATTAAATAGATGTGGATGACACTGGCAAAGAAAAGTGGCTTCCTCTCCTGAGGCTGGGGGAGAGGGCTGTGGTTTCACATCTGATAAATGGTGGGCTTTGGTCCCGAATATCAATCGTGTACCACAAACACCTCAAGCCCTTCTCCTTAACTCATGCTTAAGAAATGCCTTAAATCAGTTTAGGATCCACCAGGTATTTAAATATGGGTGTGTAATGGCAGGATGGTAAGTGTCAGGGATGGATGTGAGCAACGTACTGAAAGCAAATTACCCCTCCTCAGTGCAAAAATGTCAATAGCACATCCACGGACTGGGACTTTCACAGGGCTCGCAGAAACCTAATGCCTTGCACTGCAAATGAGAGAGTTACAGGGTGGGGGGAGGTAAGAGTGTGTATTTAAGGTAAGTGCTGTTTATAGCCAGCACTGCATCCTGCTTGCCTCTCCTGCTCGGTCCGTGGAGAGAGCTGGCACGGGATCCTGCCGTGGGGAGGGGCAGTGGGGCTGTGGAGCTGCAGCTGCCCTCTGTCCATGGGCTGGCTCTGCCCTGCCCTGCCCAGAGGCTGTCCTGGATGCTGTCCCTCATCCCGAGGGCTGACAGGAGTCGCTGTGCTGGAGAGGGGCGGCTGCTCTTCCTCACAGTTCATCCCGCTCTTCCTCGCTGCAGATGCAGGCGCTCCTCTGGCTGTTCATGAAGGGCCGGCAGCCCAGGGTCCAGACAGCATTGAACACGGTGTCTGCCATGGATTCACAGGCTGTGGAGAGGGATGGGATGGGCAGGTAAGGACAGGCAACCCAGAGCACCCCTCACTGAGCTCAGTGTGCTGTTGGAAGCGTGGGCTGTCGTCTTGTCTCTCTGAGAACTGCATTTTATAAATCCTGAGGTTCCCTCCTCTTTGCTCCCCATGGTGGCACTAATTCCTCCCCCCCTAAACCCTTCCTTTGTTGCCTCTTTCAGGCCTTACTGGTTGATGGATCATCTGGGGCTCTGCAAACAGCACTGTTTACCAAACAGATTTCCCAGGAGGGCACCACATTACTCTTTCTCCTCTCAGTTTGCCAATAGCCACTATTAACCAACCTTTCTGGGCTTTTTTGGGAGTTATGATGCCAGCTGCCAGCCAGCATGAAAAATCCTACAGCAGCTGGAGCAGCTGACTGCCTACTAGCTCCTCCTCATCCCAAAGAACAGCCCTGAAAGTGCTCACCAGTAAATAAGTAGGTGAGTATTAGGTCTTTAGGGTTTTTTTTACTGGCACTAACACTGATTGCTGTATGCATAATGAAGTTGGGAAAGCCTTGCCTTTGGGACTGTTTTCTCCTATCTCAGTCTCTCTAAACACCTCAGTGCTCCTGTTCCCTTAGGAGGCTGCTCAGTTGGCAGGCACTGGAGAGGCTGTAGTGAGTCAGTGGGAAAACCAAGGCTTTGGATGCCAGATAGGAGCTGGGGTGGCTGTGGAGGAGGGCTGTGACAGGAGCTGCTCAGAGCAGCCCTGGGGACAGGATCTGTGGAGCCCAAGGCATGGAGAGGATGGCTCAGAAGTTCTTTGGTGTGCCTCGTACAGCAGCCAGGACAGAGATGCTGGAGGGAGGAATCCACTCCTGCCTGGCAGAGATTCCTTGGCTCAGCCCAGGAGTGTGGGCTCTGCTCTACCTTACCTCCCTAGGATCTAGGTTTGCTTTGCTGCTGCAAGCAGAGAGCAAGAAGGAACCACATGAAAGAGTGGCAGGGAAAAATCTGAGGAGATAGGAAGAAGTTGGCTGTGTGAGGACCTGTTGATAAGGGTGACCATGAGAGATTGGCTGTGCTCAACCTGTAGCACTTATATCTCAGTCCACATCTTTGACTTCTCTTGCTGGCCTGGGCACTCTTTCCATGCATTTATCTGTGACCAGGCAGGAAGCCATCTGCATTAGTCTGGTGTCATGCAGATATCCCCTGTGTCCTAATCAGGCTGCACCTTTGGAAAACAAATGGATACCTCAGAGCAGAGGTTACCAAAAAGCTCTTTTCAGACTTGCAGGCTGAGGCTTTTTAAATTCGGCAAAACCAGGGTGGCACTTGAGCTGCTGGCATATCACTAGAGCTTTGTTAGCACTTCTGAGCTGCCTGCAGTGGCTCAGCCACCACCCAGCCTGGTGTGTGTCCCTGGTGCCATCATCATCTCTTATCTGTGACCAGATCCCTGAGAGCCCTGTCCTTGGCTCTCTCAGCTTTGCTGGCCCCTGGCCACATACAGGTTTCAGTGTGTGCCCCACTGGCCCTGGAAGGCTTTTTGGTATCCCATTAGGGTGTTTGAACTGCCTGGGAGTGCATCCAACTTTTGAAGGAATTGCTTCCAGGGTTGTTTGTGGGGGATTTTTTCACACATTGTGATGTTTTCTAAATGCAAATAGGTCTCCAGCCTTGGGGCAGAAGTGTGTGGCAGAGGAGGGAGATCTCTGTATTCTCAGCTACCTGTGACAAGTGCAGCAGAGACAGCAGAGTTTTGCTTCTTTTTGGCAAGGAAGGTTTTAGCTTTCATATTTTCAGAGTCTCTGCTGCTTAGTGTGTAACTCTGGAACTTCATTTTTGGTGTTAGTAAGGTCTCTTCACACGGTAGTTAGACAAAACAATTCCTTTCTAGCTAGAGGATCAAGGACAACCTGTACCCAAAAAGCAGAAACAATGGTGAGGGAAAGGGAGCTGAGACTTCATAGTCTGGAGCTGTTTCTGGATAATTGACCCCAATATGTAGATTAACCAAAAGTTATGAAAGTGTGAAGATTTGTGAGCAGGATCCAGCTTGGATTTGGTTGGGTGTAGCCCCAGCCAGGCTCTTGCACTGCCCAAAGTGTATCCTTGCAATAAATACATATTCCATTCCTTTTGCTCTGCCTGGTCTCTGTTGCAGCTCAGCCTTTCCAGGCAGCAAAGGGGCTCCCTGGCCACGCCCTCCCTGCCCTCCATGGCTACCTTGCACCTTGGAGACGAAGCCCAGGCTGCGCTTGAGGTCGGAGCAGATGGAGTGCAGGCACCAGCGGAACTTGGCGTCACAGCGGTACTTGTTGGCCCCGCAGGTGTCATAGCAAATGTCCAGCTGGTTACAGCACTTGGTCATGGCAGGGATGCCCAAGTCTAGCTGGGGAAAGAGAAAAGAGGTGTCCCTTGGCTGTGTCCTGGCCTCAGGCTCACGCAGCTCTAAGGGGCTGAGGTGCTGCAGAGCCCAGCTGGCTCTTTTTCCAGCAGCTATTCCTGATAGCCAGGGCAGGAGGAGGGAATTGTGCTGCCCCCTCACCATCTATCTCAGTGGTGCAGGCTACATCATATTCTCTTCTCATCTCTGTCCCAGGGAATTAGCTGTGGGAAACAGCCCCTCCATGACCAATTTCTAGTTTTCATTTGTCAGATCTCATCAGAGAGCTCCATGTCCTTGCCAACAGTGGCAAAGGCTCCTTTTCTCTTTTCCTCTTTTTCCTACAACCTGACAAGGTCCTGCTTTTTTTTTCTTTTTTTTTTTTTTTTTTTTTTTTTTTTGGTGCCGTAAGTATTTTAATGCCTTATTTCTCAGAGATGCACTTGAGGCCAAGGACAAACACAGCGTGGTTGGGGAGTTCTGCTGCCTGTAAGCTTAGCTAATAACCCTGGGGGTGATGGGGCAGAAGGCCTGTCTCCTGAAGAGACTGGACTTGTTAGCTTGTTATGAATGATTCCTCTTTTTGCCCTTCCTCATGTAAAATGTAGGAGATGAATTGTTCCTTCATTGCACTCGTGATTGCCTGGGTACAGAGGAGGCACCACAGAAATGCCCACAAGGTTTGCAATGAAATAGAGTTACAGGAATTAAACCTAACATGAAGAATGGTCTGCAGAGAAAGGGGTTGTCAGAGCAGGAATCTGCCTAATTGCTGCAAACTCCAGGGGCAGCAATAATACATGAGCTAAATAGGAACCCCTGCTCTGAGAGCCTCCTGGGAAAGCTTTTCCTGGTGATTCCAATATGATTTCATTAATTGCCTTTAAGATAATGAGTGGGTGCAGTATTAAAGGCTGTGGGTTTAATTCAGTGCTTGGCAGAGGCAGAAAGTGTAGGAGGAGGTGAAGGGCCAGGTGTGGAGGATGCACTCAGGTTATTTGTCACCAGCATAGCACAGCCCAGCCTTATCCTTGGCCAGAATGATGAGCTGGTGATGTGATGAGAGAGCTGCATCCTTTGGCAATGGTGGGTGGGACAGTACATACACTTTCAGGTACCTTGAGCCCCAGAAAATGGGAGCTACAGCCGTTGGGTTCTTGGGGTTTGTAGTGAGGCCGTGGCATGGGAGCCTTCCCTGGGAAAGAAAAGACAGGACAAATGTCAGGAAAGCTGATCTTCCCAAGACTAGGTCCAAAAAGCAAGGGATGACAGGCAGCTCTCCTTTGGTCTGCATCCCCAAACTCTGCTGCTTACACTACTGGCTTAGCAAGGGGGTTTCTTTCTATTCTCAGTTCATTCTTGGACTCTTGGTGTGCTGTGGATCTCCCCCAAACTGTGCCAGACCTTGCCTGTCTGATCTTGCTCTGTGCAGGTCTTCTTGGTCCATTTTCTGCCCGTGCTGATGCACTGCCACGTTTTGCAAATCATTTCTATTCCTTTAATCTCTGCACCTTGCTCAGTCTGCTTCTTAATATGCATAAAGGAGCAAGAACTCCCTCTGTGAGTAATTATTTACCCAATGTAGGAAGAGTCCAGCTATCAGCCAGCCCTAGCAGTACCTTCAGCAGCATTTTAATTGATTTTTGTAGGGGAGCCTGTTCAGTGCCTGGCCACCCTCTGGGGGAGGAACCTTTTCCTGATATCCATTCCCTGGGTCCTATCCCTGCTCTGGGAAAACATAAACTGAGTGAATGTTCCAATAAAAACACGTGTGAGCTGAGCCTTCTGAAACCCATCACATCAAGGGTTAAGTTTCTGCTTCCCTGAGCACAGCTAGAGAATTTATATAGACATAAAATGGATCTGATTCAGCCCTTCAAGGCAGGGTTGGGTTCTTTTAAACTCCATTTCCACTTCTTGCTTCTTGTCAGCACCAGGAATTATTTGAGACCCTTTCCCCATTTTTCTGTCCAGGTGCCTGAAATGCCAGTGGTTAATTCAACCATAAATCTGCTGTGCCCTTGGGAAGGCCTTACAGCCAAAAGCCTCAGAGGGACTTATGTAGGAGTGTTCCCAGCACCCTTCAATTAAACTTTGTCAGAGCTGTTTTGCTTAAATAATAGATTTACTACAAATAAATAACAAACTGAAATCCTGTCCAGCTGTGAGATGCCAACAGGCAAATTTCCCCCTCCGGGAGAGCCTTGTTGGTTTTTTGGAAGGGGGTAGGACTCAGAATTCAAATGTTCCTGAACTGATGCAGGAGGCAGAGGAAAGTTCAAAATCTGCTGTGGGTTTTGCAGGATGGAGTCAAATTTGAGTGACTGGGTTGTAATATTGATTGTGACTTTTGTTCCTGCAGCACACTGACAGTTAATGGGATAAGGTGGTGAGTCTGAGTAGGAGTGAGACTTCTTGGGGATGTGGAGATCATAGAATTGTAGAATGGCTTGGGTTGGACTGGACCTTTAAGGTTATCCAGTTCTACCTCCATTATCCAGTTCCCAGCCAAAGATAGCTGCTTTCCAGATCCTCAATTAAGCCAAAGTCACAGCTATTATAATGTTTTAGAAAGCTGTCCTGAGGGAAAAAAACCCTCACATAAGGATTATGCTGATCCACAAATCATCAAACTGCCCTCAGGATAAACCCTTGTAGGAAACCTGTCCCCTTCTCTGTGCAAAACAGAGTTTTAAAACTTGCAAAGTGCCCCTTTGTACTCTTTCTCATCTAGGTCAAGTCCAAGACACCACAATTAACCTCTCTCCCACATCTTGTTTTCTAGTTAACAGGTAAACAAAACCAAAGCAGGAATCTCAGGCATTCCTGCCTCTCTACTAGCATTGACTCAGTGCTCCTGTTATCATTTATTGCTTGCCCATCCTTACAGGCAGGAAGATAGACTTCAGGCCACTGCCTTGCTGGCACAGCCCTGGAGCTGAAGCTGAGTTTCCCTGATGCATTTCAATCCCCCCAGGCTGCTGTAGCTGTTCCAAGGGGCTGGGAAGCAGCCAGCTGGCTGGAGCAGCTGCTGCCAATGCAGGAGGTCTCAGGCACTGCAGGGCTGGGACACTGGCAGGGGCAGCTGAGGGTATTTTTGGGTGAATGGATGGGCTCCTTGCACTTTTGGGTGGTCCATTGTTGTTTGTGTGCCCCAGGCAGGCTTTGAGCAGAGCTTCCTGCACATAGCCACCCTTGTATGCCCTGTTGGAGAGCTTGGCTTTGAAGGCTCTTTTCCCACAGCCTGGAGGCTCCCCCTCATCTTAAGCCCTTCAGGACCAAATGCTGAGCAAAGCAGTGAAGTTTTTTCACTGGTCCTGGAGCCAGGAGGAAGCTACAAGGGGTTCACTCCCAGCTCAGGCTGTTTGTTTTTCCCCTGAGATGCCCAGAGAGACTTTGTAAGCAGGAGGATATTTGGCAGTAAATGCTAGTGTAACCCTGATGTCCTGATTTAAGGGAGTAATCCATCAAGCTGGTTGTTTTCAGACCTCAGTAGCTGCTGAAAAATCAGGAGAGTCTTACAGCTGGAACAGCCAAGTGCCATGTGCTCAGCTGAAGATGGATGTGGCAATCACAGGTGAGTCCTGACCTTTACCGTGGCAAAATCAGCTATTATTGGTATCTCTTGGCTGAAATGAAAGTATGTAAAAGGAATAATTTTTGCTTCATGCCTGGAAAAAAAAAACAATCAGGCTCTGATTCAGCACAAAGATAGTTTGTGTTCATCCTTTTGAGCAAGAGCTGGATCTCACTGGTTTGGGATCATCCCAGCATCGTCTCCACTTGCAGTTTGCAATGTCTGTGCCAGAGATTAGCAAGGACAAATGGTCCTGGGAGGGTCCAGCAAGACCCTTGGAGCCACGTGGGCAGCATTTCTGTAGTTTCCTCCTTCAGGCAGTGATTAATGAGCTGTTCAGCAGAGGATGAGAACTGGGCTAATGGTGTACTTGTTTTCCTTCCTAGGTAAAACACTGTTCCAATAAATTGCAGGGTGCTCCTGGGGTGGGAGCAGGGATTTGTGCTGCTCTCTGGAGATGCTCTGCACAAGGACAGGCAGAGAGAGCCCTCTGGATGTGTCCAAAGCAGTAACTTCTGCACAATTTGGTGAGTCCTGAGGCTCCCTGAAACCAGCTCTGAATATCAGCATTACCTCAGGCACACTGCAGTCCCAGCCACATTCTTCCCACTGCCAGGGGTTTCAGTCTCTACATTAAGGAGGGCAAATCCCTTTCTGCTCTGAATTTGGAGCATGGTGTGGACCTTTAGGAGGTTGTCACACACATGGCCTGGGACTGCCACACCATGAGCTGCCTGCTGGGCTCATCCTGTGTACTGGGGTGTGCTGTGGGGCCTGGAGCAGAGCTGGCAGGAGAGCAAGGACACATATAGACA
Organism: Cichladusa arquata; assembly: GCA_026413545.1. Taxonomy (NCBI): domain Eukaryota; kingdom Metazoa; phylum Chordata; class Aves; order Passeriformes; family Muscicapidae; genus Cichladusa; species Cichladusa arquata. The sequence goes on along the minus strand of JAOTQP010000304.1, from coordinate 2,237,835 downwards.
CATAGGATGGATGTCAGGAAAGGGTTTTCCACCCAGAGGGTGGTTGAGCACTGGAAGCACTTCCAGGCTCATCAGAGAAGTGGTCCCACGGCTACCAGAACTCCAGGAGTGTTTGGACACCGTTTTCAGGTGTGTAACTCTTGGGGTGTCTTGCACAGAGCCAGGAGTTGGAATCAATGATCCAAGATCAAGATGGGTCCCTTCCAACTCAGCCTATTCTGTGATTCTGGGAGATTATTTATGAAACAAAACAAAAAAACTCAGCAACTTTCAGACTGATTTTAACCTCCTTTTAACCTCCTGGGGTCCCAGCCCTGCAGCATCTCTTTGTCCCTCCCTGTGATGTCACCCCCTTCATTCTGCCCCCAGGACAAACCAAACTATTCCTTTTCAGTGAATCACTCTGAAGTCCAAAGCAAGCAGGAGCTGCCTCGTTCTGCCGTGAGTACTAAAGGTTCCTCCCGGTGACGTGTGGTTTGTCCCTGTTATCTCTCCTCCTCCAGCCCGCGGCACTGGCCAGCTCACAACTGCTGAATAAGGGCACTCCGAAGGTTGCTGAGATTAGGGCTGCTGGCTCAGCCTCCCCTCCCTGTCCTCTCCCAGGCCCCGGGGCAGCTGGACAGCCCGGGTACCTTCCAGGAATGTTGGAGTCAGTGAGTTAGGGGTCTCTGAATTCTTCAGAGAGAAATCAGAGTGCAGGGATTGAATACGTTTTAGGGTGAGTTCGAATGCTTTTAGTAAATAAATGGTCTCAAATGCCACAGTAGCAGTGAGTGTTCTAGTGAAGGTTGAAACATACTGATATCTTCAGTGGAGGCTCCAGGACCACAGTTGTAGACAGGACTTAGACATAATAGAGCTATAGTAAGAATATTGCTTATATTTCTTAGCTAGAACAAGACAGATTGTATGTGCAGTGTTATATGCAACCTGGTGTGCTAAGAAACCAGAATTCTGATAGGTTAAGGAGTGGTGGTCTGAGTTGGCACCTTAGCTTGTTGGAAAAATCCTATATAAGAGTTTGTATTGGGAGAGTTGTTGCTTTTAGCCATTCAGCTTTTAGCCATTCACTTATTGCCACTGCATTTGCTAGCTGCTTTTGCCATTGCTTGCCATTGCTTTTTGCTATTGCGTGTTGAGACTGATGTGCTTTGTAATAAATAACCTTTTTAACTATTAGCTGCTTGCTTATTTAAGATGACCCAACGAAGTAAGAGCCAAGAGCTCAGAGCAGGAGCCTATAGAGCTCCGGAATTTGGAACCTTAGAGCACCCGGAGGGCACAAAGAACCTCCATACAGGCAAACCCGCATCCATCCTCTCCTGCTGTCCCTGTGCGGTGCCTTCGGGTGATCTTGGGCGGGGGAAGGTGGGGGCTCCGTGCTCAGTGTCCCGGCGCTGGCAGAGAAGCTGTGACTGTGCCGAGGGGCAGCTCCTGGGTAGGAGGAGCTGTTCGTGGCCGCAGGGAAGGAGAGGGGAAAGGGCGAGGGGAGAGGGGCCGGCAGCAGTGAGCTTCGCTTACCATATCGACATCGGTACTGACACACTCCGTTCTTTCCCCCGAGCAGTTCCAAGAAGGAGTCGAAGTAGCTGTTGACCGTCTCGAAGCCATCCCGGATGGTCTCGATGCCCCAGTCGGAATAGGACGCCGGTGCCTGGGGATGCTGCTGGCCGGCGCTGGCGGGTGCCGCCTCCTCGGAGCCCTGCCCCAGGCGCAGGGTCAGGCACAGGAGCGCTGCCCGCAGCAGCAGCCGCATGCTGCGGTGCCGATCCCGGGGCGGCAGAGGGGCGGCAGCGGTGGCGATGAGCTGCTGCTGCAGGAGGCAGTGGCACCGCTCTGCCTGGACTTTAAACGCAGCCCGGGCGTGAGGTCACCGCGGCCGGGGTGCAAAGTGCAGCGCCGAGGTACGGCCCGAGCTCAGCTCCCAGAGCCGGCAGTTTGCACAATCCCGCCGGGACAGGCTCAGCCCCTGGTGTAAATTTATATCGGTAATAAATTGATCAACTCCAATAGATGGAATAAATAAAAAAAAAAATTATTCAGCAAGCGGCAGCGAGCAAATCAGTTCTAGGTGTCCGAGGAGTCTCGGCTCCACCCAGGGCACGCACCCCACTCCATGTCAGTCCCTCTTTCATTTTCATCTTCTTCCGTGTTCGTGCCTTTCAGCATCTTCTCACCTTCTTTCTGCATCTGTGCAGCCACTTGCTGGAGGGTCTTCTCCTGGCTCCTGGTGGTCGTGGGGAGGAAGGCTGTGGTCTTCCTCTCTTAGCCATTGGTTGACTTTTCCTGTCTTTTTGCAAGCATCCACAAACTGGGCACATGCAGGATGCTTGTGGTTATTTAAGACATAATCTAGCTTAAGCAAGTTTCAGTGGTCTTTTGGCCATGTTCCCTAGTTTAGCAAGGTTTGATTAGCAAAGCTTTCTGCATACTCTGTTACAGTCCCCACGGCCCCAGGGCTGCAGCTCCCCAGGAGGGACCTTTCCCCAGGGCACTGCATGGGCCACCTCCCTCCCTCCCCAGCCTGCTGGGAGATGAAGAGTACCTCTCTCTCCAAAATTTCTGCTGCTCAGGCAGGCTGAGGAGCACCCACCCCTTGCCTTCTCCCTGGGCCTCCTGGGCACATGGAGGGGTGGGATGAGACCTTCACCCAGCCATACAGGGTTGTTGCTCCTAGCAAATCCTCAAGGGCCCACGATCCAGCAGCTTGGAGTAGTTTGGGGTTACAAACACTGCATTCAGGGCAATTCCTTGGCATCACCTCCAGTTCCAGGATCAGTGTGGTGAGTGAACACTTGCCTTTGATGTGGCTACTGAAGGCTGATGTTATAGGGCTGGTTCCTGTGTACAGCTCCTGGGTCATGTAAATTAAACATTTAGCACGGGTGACCCAGGAGGAAAGGCTGGCACTGAAACTTGAGCCAGGGAATGGGTTGTGGGGCAGCTGCAGGTCCTGGCTCTGGGGTGGGACAGGCCTGCCAGGACCCAGGGGTCTGCTCAGCTGGTGGAGGGTTCCAAATTCCTTCTTAAAAAGAAAGCAATCAAAATGAACACCACCAACAAAAGACAAAGCAAACCACTCACAAAGAGTGGAGAAGGGAAATGGTGTGGGAAGGTTTTGGCTGCTCTTGGAAAGGTTTTCAGCTGTGGCCCAGCACAGCACTGCCTCTCAGGAGGAGCTGGGCTGCAGGCATTTCAAACCTATGCCAAACACAAATGCAAATTCTGGCATTTCATTGTTTTGCAGGGGACTGAGCCCTGCTGAGTTGCTGCTTCTGAGGGGACAGAGCTCGATGGCACTGCCAGTGTCTCTGCACATGGGTGATGAGGAGGAGGAGCCACAGCCACGGCTTGGTTTCTTAGAAAGGTAAGTCAGGCAAGTGGGGAAGGGAGCAAACAAGCTGGTTAGACCTTCTCCTGTGAAATGGTGTGGAGCCAGAGGCAGCTGCTGCCTGCTTGTTCCATCTGTTCTGAGGCCCAGAGCTGAGTTATGGGTGAGGGGACATTTAGGAGTGCAGGAGGTCCCAGGGGAACCTCAAACCAGCTTTGCATTTGGAGAGATTAACCCAGATGCTGAGAACACTGGGGAAGGGAAGCTGGCATCTTGGGAATCAGCAAATCCCTGCCTCAAGGAAGCCTTTTGTGACATCTGTGTCACCCCTGGCACACGGCAGAGGGGGTGCTGGGGAAGTGAGGACTTCCCTGCAGGAGCACTGGAGAGTTCAGGCCTCTCCTGCTCTCATGCTGGGGACTGCTCTGTGAGTCGTGGGTGGAAATGGAATTTGTTCTCAGGGAGCCTCAATGAAGGAAAAATGGGATTCAAGAGTCCCACGCTGTGTCTTGCAGTGAGTGGAGACTTTGGTGTCTCTGCTGGTTCAATCCCTGCCCTGCCTGACACTCCAGTTTGCAGTCCCAGTGCTCCCAGCATTTGCCAACAGCCTGGCAGAAATTAATGTAAAAAAGAGAAAAACAGCTATTCGGGAATAGCTTGGAAGTGTGTAAGAGCCTCTGGGTGTCTGTGCATGGTGTCCTGCTATTATGTAGAGCCTTTTAGGGTTGTTCTGGAGAAAATTCCAGAACACAGCTTGCTTTGTCATCCCTCAGTCCCTGGTGGCTGATCCATGTGCTGCTGAAGGCAAAGAGAGAGGGAAAAAATGCTGGCAGGGCTGCAGAGGAGGCAGAGCACAGGGAGTGTGGCATGAGCAGGACATGCAGCCTGGAGCTGGTGGCTCTGGAGCTGTTTGCAAAATCAATTGAAATTAGGAAAGCCGAACAGGGTGGGGAGGGAGCAGCTGGCAGGGAGCAGAGCCTGGGGAAAGAGGAGTCAGAAACTTTCCTGTTAGTTTGCCACTGGTCCCAAAGCAAAGGTTTGTGAATAAAAGGCAGTTTCACTGCTTTTCCAGAACGTGGCAGTCCCTTTGCCCTGCCCCGGGGATGAGCCACTCTCCTTCCTTCCTCCTGCTTCCTTCCTTCCCTCCCCAAGCCAATCTCCTGGGAGCTTTTCAGTCCAGCTGCAAATAGCTTGCTTGCACCCAGACTGCAAGATCTGAAGGCCAGGAAAAATGTAGGATTGGGTAAAAGTAACCTCCAGATTTCCACCGGGGAGTGGCTCAGCAGCTGCAGCAGTGAGGAAATTCCCGACTGTGGATGTGCACAGTGGGACCCTGCAGGTTCTCTGGCCTCTCTTTGACCCACAAAAACCCCTTCCCTGGGCCAGCTTTTCTCTCTCTGAAGATTTAAGGCGTGCAGATCCTTTTTGCCACCATGGTGAACTCTGACAACTGCTTTTTGAACCCGGTGCTGACCTCGGGCTAGGCAGCTCCTGACTGCGTGCATTCATTTCTGCCTCCGTAATGCTTAAATATAGAGCGGCCCCGGGCTGGTGAGTCACGCATTCCCAGGGACACTGTCAGGCTGCTGGCAGCGCTCCTGGGCGGGGAGGGAGAGGTGACTGCACCCATCCCATCCTGTGGGAACGAGCCCCGGCCCAGATGGAGCTGGAAAAAACCTCCTGCGGGCATTCCTCGTGTGCCAGGATCCTCCTCCCCGTGCTACTGCTGGGAGGACACGGGTTGGGGCACTGAGCTCTTTTCCAGCAGGGAGAAGAGCCTGTGGCTCAGGTTCCTGGCTGTTCCAAAGCCCCGTTTGGGAGCCAGATGAGTCCCTAATTATGGGGAGGGGATGAAATACCCGAGTCCCTCCGAGCCAGGTGAGAGTCAGAGGGATGGAGGAAAGGCTGGGAGTGTTCAGCCTAGAAAACTGCAGAGACCTCAGACCCCCTTCCAGTGCCTAAAGGAGAGCTGGAGAGGGGCTTTGGACAAGGGAGAAGGGCATCAAACTGACAGAGGGCAGGGATAGATGGGGTATTGGGGAGAAATTCTATATTGTGAAGGTGGTGAGGCCCTGAGGAGGCTGCCCCTGGATCCCTGGAAGTGTCCAAGGCCAGGCTGGACAAGGCCTGGGACAGTGATGGTGTCCCAGCCGTGCTGGGGGCAGTTCCCTACCTGCAAGCCAAGTGCTCCAGCTGCTCCACAGGCCTCTCCCCAGCCCTTGCTGTGCTCCTTGCAGCTTCCTGATGATGGGAATTAAGCATAAGCTCCACTGCTCTGCAGGGTGAAGCCCAGGAATGGCTGAGGTGTGCAAACCCCAGAGGTTTTGGGCATGGAAGAGGCCAGCCTGACCTTCCCACATGTGAGTCCATTGTGCTGTTGGAGGCTCTGGTGCTTTCTTCCCCTCCCTAGAACCATTCCAGGGTAAGTGATTGTTTGACTTTCTGGCTTCACAAAATAGATTTGTCACCCCTGGAAAAGGGACCCTCAGCAGCTGACCCTGCTTTCAGCCCAGCATCATCTGCCCTCCCCTTGCAGACCTTCAGTGCTGTGTCTTCCCAATGGAGACACAAAGTTTAGTGTGGAACAGGGATTTGGGGAAGCAGCAGCTCCTGCACCTGCCCAGGGAGATGGTGAAGGGAAACAGAGGAGCTTGGTTTCCACAAACGGTGATAAAACCCTGTGTGATCAGATTTATAGCAGCCACATACGAGGAGAGTTGGATGTGGAGGATTTCTCACTGCTAATGGCAGTGGCTTTTATTTTAAGCCTGTTGACTTTTTTTTTTACATTAAAAATTTTATTACAAAAAAAAAAATGTAACAGTAAGGCAGTTTCTCAGTTGTCAGTCACTGTGAGCCCAGACAGTTTTCAACCATGTTTAATACAAAAATAAATTCACACAGGAGCCACGCTGGGGATCCAAAAGCCCTTTGAGAAATGATGGGGTAAGGCTGGCGGAGCAGCACCAGTGTAATCCCTTACACAGTCAGCCTTGGATGCATGGACACCCCTGCATTGGAGGGAGAGGAAATAGGGATTGTCTGCAGTTTAAAAATCGAAGCCAACCCTGTTGTCATAATCTGGAACATTCCTGATGTGCCTCAGCAGACTCAAGATTTAATTTTAAAAGATTTCTTTTGTTCCTTTAACCTAGTATAATTTTCTACTGTCAAAAGTAGAAAATTCTTTCCTGAATAATTATCTGTGAGTGGTTCACTGCTTTAAAAAGTCGTGCACCAGAACATTTGTACTCCCCAAGCAAAGCCTGAGACTGATGCTGTTTAACACTGGAAGCACTCACTGGTATTGAGCTGAGGGAGGGAACTGCTGAGCAAAATTCCCCAATTCTGGTTTTTCATGCTTTGGTGGTTGTTGAACAGAGATGGGACAGTAAGAGCAAATGCAGGTGTTTTCCACATCTGCATGGCAATACAGGGATTTTGTTTTGTGCTCCTTTACTAGGTAGGACTTGTTCCCTATGAGCACTTATGGAAGCCCCAAAGGCAGGATTCCCAACCCCACACTGGCCCCTTTTTACCTTTTACTTGCAGGGATGTGGTGGGAGGTACCTGCAGCCATAGTTACCTTTTTGGAGCTTAAGAGGTGAGAAAGAGAAAAAAGTGAACCATGGATAGGAAGAGAGATAGATGAAGAAGTGAGAAAACTCAGGTAGGCACAAATCTTACAGGTTTGGGATTTTTTAATTATCACAATTTAGTGCTCAAAGATCAGCCCTGCTAATGCACTTCTGGGGTAAATTTATTTAGATCAGCTCCTGCTCTTGGAAAAGGAGCAGTACAAATGTAAGGTGGGAGTGTAAAGACTTTTTGTATTCTTACATTATGGATGGACCTTGTTTTCCAGCTGCCAAAAGCCAGGCAAAATTCAGGAAGGTGCAGGGCTAAGGAGGGGCAGTTCTGTGGGTCCCACTGCTACCAGGCTCAGTAGAAATTTAACAATTATTTTCCAGCAAAAACCTTGTCAAGTGTCTTCTGAAAGTATGCAGTTCCTCCAACTATAGTACCTTAAACTGCATTCCCAGCAATCCAGAGGTATTTCTAGCATGTTTAACAATAGGTTTTGTATGTTTTGGCTCAATTGTCAAGATTTTGAGGCAGAAAATCCAATTAACCAAAATTGGAATTTTTCCCTTGGTAAAGACTTCAGGCTTGACCCCTAAATCAGTAAAATCATCATCATCCAGAAAATTGGACTGTTTAGGTAGAGGCAGGTGCAGCTTCCTTTGATTTTTGTCCTCATGCTAGTGAGGTATTTGGATATTTTGCTAAAAATCCTGCTGTGGAAGGGAAAGGGCTCAGGAAAGCAAGCCTGTATCTAAGAAAGCTTCAAGAACTATAAATAGGCTGAGAGTTTCTCCAGAAACCTCGAGAGCTGGGAGGAGGATGAGGGGGGAGCATTCTGTGAGGACTCTGTGTTACCTCAGCACCTGAAGTCTCAGAACCAATTTGAAATTCCAGTGTCCTAAGGCACAACAATTTTGATTAATGAAGATGGGAACAAGGAGCAGAGGGAAGAGCTGGCTGCCAGGACAGAACAAAAGCAGCATTTGTTCATGTGGACAAACATTGCAGAAGAGGAGGGAAGATGGGCTGTGGGTGTTCCCAGGCTGCTCTGACACTGTGGAAGGATCCTGACTCTGCCTGTGGAACTGCTGGCTCTTAGTCAAGACTAAGAGCCAAATTCTTCCCACAGGCTGAGAAGGAAGACAAGTTTAAAAATTGGGGCTTTTGCAGAAGTGGAAAACCAGGCTAAAACATGCTAATAACCTGTTTTCCAGAGAAAAAAAAAACCAAAGCAAGCCTGCAGTGGTCAGGCACTCCAGGAAAGCAAAGAGTCGAGTGTCTGGGAATTGAGGAATAGGAATGGGTTTAATTCAGCATTCCTTAGAAGGGAGCCCTCCCAGGAAATCAGCCTGCCCTAAGCCTGGCAGGGGTGAGGAGGACTCCAGACAACCCCTGGCTGCCCACACTGCTCAGAGGGATGATGGTGACAGGAACACCACACACAACACCACTGTAAGTTGTGGCCCTCATCTGTATTTTGTCCTTTTTTTTTTTTCCAGTAACACTTGTCAACCTTTTCTGTCAATAAACCTTTGGGGGAGGGTTTGGAGGGAACTAAAAGCATGTTTGTCCTGTCCACAGCTGGAGTGGAAGCTGTAGTGGAGTGTTTGGCAGCTGTAAACTGGCAGGTGTGTGCATTCCCCACGGGAGAATCATTCCAGCTCCGATAACGTGCACGGCCGGCGGAATTCCTGCCCCCGCTCGTGGAGCCACTTATTGGACACTGCAAAGACACAAAGGCATTGGGTCACACTCAGGCTAAGGCTGCTCCAGACCAGCTTTTGGTTAAGCACAGGATTATCTCCATTTTCTCAAGGGTTTCAATCCCACAGTGGACTGGGCTGGAAAGACTCTCTCATTCCAACCCCACTGCCACAAATGTGTGAAGTTGGTCCAATAAAAAACCAACCAACCTTCCAGTATGGCTGCAAAGCTACAGAAACTCTTAAAATAGAGTTTATACATACTATAGAGTATAGGATTAATTTCCTTTATACACATAACAAAATATGCTATTATATAGAATATATTTAACATATAGAGAGATATGAGGTAGATAAAGTAAATTAAACAGATTTCTTTACAAAGAATGTAATTTCTGTAGTCCAAAGGAAAAATAAAGCCAAACCACCCCCCCAGCAGAGCCCAGACTCAGGTACTCACCCCATTTATTTCCCACTAGCACTGGGCAGGCTGCATGTCTTGTGCTGTAATCACCTTCTCCACTTGGGAAGAGATTGTACCAGAACACAGCTGTTCCCTGGGGAGGGCAGGGGACACTCAGCCCTTTGCTCTGTACAACACACACTTGCACACCAGGCAGACAAAGGTAGGTGCATTTGTGTTTCAGATTCTCCTTTTCAACTGAAGGCACTTTTCAATATTCTATCATTTGTTTCCTTAGGAATATGTCTACTTTGACTTATTGTATGCCTATATACTTGGCTCTTAATATTTTTTTAAATCCTAAGCCAGCTTCATTCAACTCCTGACCAGTTTAAGAAAGCCAAGATTTACTAAAGCTGAGCAGCAGGCCAGCAAAGGCAAACCTTGCTTGAAGGAAAGAACTGACAGGACAATTTCCTCCAGATGCCTCAAGACTAAATCAACTCACAGGTTTGAGTATTTTCAAGATGTGTTTTGGAGCATTTAAATGTTTTGCATTTGAATCCACACATGGAATATCGGGGCCCTTGGAATCACCAGCACAGCTCCAGTTGCTGCACTTAAGGAAAGCCATAGCACTGTAATGACAGCACAGAGGTGCTTACAATTATTTTCAAGTTCATTTTACAGCTGTGTTTGGTGCCTGCTCTGTTTGAGTAGGTGGGGAGGAGTGGTTTTGTCTGCTGATCAGCCCTGCTCACCTTTCTCGGCCAAACGCTGGCTCCCACTTCAGGGAAGACCGTGGCTCCCCCTGCTGACACATCACTCATCTGAACAGGTGGGGAAGGACAGGTGAGCTCAGGATGATAAAATCTCACTTTTTAGCAAAAGTGAAGTTTAATTTTGATGTAAATCCCTTAAGAAGGCCAAACCCCCTCTGTTCCCAGTGCAGCCCCAGCCTTGTCCCTCCCACTCGAGTGTTAAGGCAGTGAACATTCTGTAAATACTGATGCAGTATTTAAAAAAAAACCAAAACAAACCAGAAACCAGGCAGGCAAAAAATTTAAGCTAATGCTCAAATCTGGGGGGAAAATCCTCCTTGGGACACATGGAAGAACCACAAAGTCTGGGTAAGAAGAACCCCCCCCCATATGTATTATCCCAAAGTTAGTGGCTGCTTCACTTGCAAGTCCCTTCAGTAAAAAAGGATGAAATAAAAGTAGAATTAAATCCTTCTACAGTATAGAATATGCAGTGACAGATGGCAGAAGTGTATCACTTACATAAAACAACCAAGTAGCAATTCTGTTGCCTGTTCCCAATTCCTTAAAAGCATCTGGCTCATCTTTCTGTGAACAAAAGCAGGCAGATTCCATCAGCATTTCTTTTTGGTTGCTGAGAGCAGCCAGTGACACACAGCTGCTGAGCCAGCAGCACACAACAGACTCATGCAGAAGAATTAATCCAACCCCTTGATTTGGAAGGAGGGGAGGAATGCAATAGGAATGAATCTATTAATTTAAATCAACCAGGCACTTTGAAATTCTGTAGGAGAGGGAGGGAGGGCATTAAGCCCAGATTTCTAATGGGTAAGAACAACTGTGCTGTCTGAGGCTGGGTCCATAAATCCTCCTCCCAGCAAACTGAATTAGTTAATTACACTCATCCCCCTTGTCCCTGCAGCAGCCAGGGCAGCTCTCAGTCCCAGGGTCAGCTGGACACCTCCCTGCCACACTCCACTCTGGATTCCAGCTGGGAAGCAGGGAGGAAGCCTCAGTGACAAACCAGGCAGCTGAGAGGTGTTCAGTGCTCAACTTACAAGAATGAACCCCATGTTGATGAGTTTTGATGCCAACTTCTGCCACACCTCAGTTTTTAAACCCACCCCCTGTGACCACAATTTGTGTGCACTGAAATTCCAGCAATTGTTACTCCAGGAAACAATCCCAGTGCTTCCAAACAAAACCTGTTAACTGGTTGCAATGCCTTGGAGCAGGTGCTTGCAGAGCAGAGATCCTGATTCAGACTTGGTGGCTGGCATTGGCAGGGTTAAGGTTAATCTGGAGGGGTTAAACCACACAGAATGATGCCCAGTAAATAACCAACTGAACTTCAGCAGTCTGCAATTTCAACTGGAATGAAACAGGTGGGGAATTTAAATCCAATTTAAAAATGAAGGATGGTGAGATAAGACTTTTTCCAGTTGTCTGCTGGCACTCAGCTTACAGGCAGTAACCTCCACAGGTTCAGCTGGTGGTTTAGAGGGCTTTCTCCACGGACATGGATTAGCAAAGTGGAAGAGCTAAGATTTAATGCACATTGAAGAACAGAGAGTGGGCCCCAGCCCAGAGGCCCAGGCTTCACCAGGTCTAGCTCCCCTCCAGCTCTTTACTTGCCCGTGCAAAGTCAAAGTGGGGCTCATACTGTCCTCCCACTCCATAATTTGCCACCTGAAAAAGAGAAACACAGTGCTTGTGAAGAAGAAAGAGGTGAAGACAAAACAGGACTTACCCTTCCAAAATCAAAATGAGGCTCATACTGGCCTCCTACGCCGTAGTTGGCTACCTACAGTGGAAGGAGAAGCACAGGATCTAGTAAATCAGTCTTTTTTTTATCCAGGCAAGAGTTTGACTGTCAGCTACAACCTTTGCAGAGATGAAGTGTAAACACCAAGCCCCAGGAAATGTCAAGCCTCTGGCAGCAACAGGAGCACATCCAAGACTGGCACTGCAGGATGCAGCATGCTCCAGGTAAGGAATCTGCTGCTTCCCAGGGCTGAAAAGCATTTTTCTTCTACAGAAAACTTTTCAGCCTCTCTCCAAAATGGTGTCATGGTGCTTTTACATCTGATTTAAAACACTTTTTGACCTGAATTTGACTGTGTCAATAAAGAGGGTTCCCTGTCCTTCTTGCCAATTGGTTATAAAAAAAAAAATAGCCTCAATTTTGGACCAGATCCTTGGCCATTTTATCACCAGGAGCCCTGACAGAGTGGCAAGGAGCACAGCAGGTTTCAGAAGTACTTGTGGGTGTCCTGCTTTCTAGGTACTCATGCTCTGCTCACAGTCAGCGAGGCAGCTGCTCATTTAAAGGCCTCAAGCAAATAAACAAAAGCACTTCTAAATTACAGTTGGCTCACGTTGCACATACAGCCAGTGCTTCCCACACACCCCAGGGACACCAGACACACTGGTGGCCTTCCCTGAGCACCAGTCAAGCTAAACCTTGCCTCCAACAGCAGCAAAGTTTGACTCTGAGGCCATGAAACTCAATTTATTTGTCTAAATGAAAGGGAATTACACACCCAGAGTTTCAGTTATCACTGTTTCCTTTCAGAAAAAGCCATTTCACACTGAACAGCTGCTCTGCAAAAACAACTTTTCCTTCCCCACTATCAATAAATAGAGTTTTGGTGGCCACCCCACCTGAGCGAGGTGCTGGGATGGGGCTGAAGGGTGCCAATGCTGCTGCCACTCACCTGCAGCTCCTCTGCTGTGGAGACATCCAGCCCTGTGAGGTCCTGGATCCGGGTGTTGATGCGGGAAACCACCGGGCTCTCGTAGCCCGAGAGCCACGCGCTGGGGAGGGACAGTTAGTGACACCTGGCAGCAACACCTGGAGCTGCTTGCAGTGGGAGACTGGCTTTTAGCACTCAAGGATCTGGCAGCATGACCAGAGGTACTTCCAAGGTGTTATAAAACCTTGAATTTAGTGAATGTGTTTCCAGCAGTGGTTTAAGGGAGCTCTACAACCAAGAATTGCCATACTGGGCTGAAGGAAGTGTTACAAACAGTGCTTCAAGCTGCTTTTTAAACCAGGCACACCCAGTTTTGCTCTTACCCCACTCCCAACAGCTCATTCAGCCCCTCGGGGTGATGCATTTTGAAGCAAGGTTTGGGACAGGAACAGGTGAGTTGCTGAATTTGAATGTGTAGCTGGAACTCGGTTCCCCTAAATGTCACACACTTCCAGCTGCCCTTTCTCACCACTTACCCCTGCAGTGCTACTAAAAATCATTCTGAAAACCATCAAGTCATGCATTCAATTTAACAACTGCTATCAGAACAGCCTATTACAAATCTGATATTTAGCACATGCTTTGGGAACACAATGATTTTTAAGTGGGGAAAGAGAAAAACCCAATCTGCCCCCTCCTTTTTGTTTTTTTTTTTAAATGTGGAAGGTCAGCCTCAGTTCCAAAGGCATCTTCCATAATGTTTGCCTCCTACTGTGTATTAGAGTTCTTCCACATCTGCTCACCTGATGCCTGTTCCTGTTGTTGCTTTACTCATCCCATGCTCCACCTTCATTTTACCCTGGCAGCCCACAGCACTAATATGGGTGATAATATCAATGATTTGGGACTCCTTTTCCTCCCCCCCACCCCCACTTTTTTTTTTTTTGCAGGAAAATAGAGACAGCTATTTTTACCCCTTTTTTTCTAGCAGCTGACTCAGCTTTTGGGCTCAGCAGTGCTTCCTGCTGGACAGAAATCCCTGTGCCCAGAGCCCAGCTGGAAACTCTAACCAGCAGCATCCATGTAGTTTTACTCAAATCAACCTTCACATCTATACTAAATTAAGTTTTTCTTTCATTTCTTTCTGTTTAAAAGAAACCATAAATCCCCAAATACTTTGCCTGGGAGGAACAGTAGCATGACACATGACACAAGGCACTGACACAGGTTACAGAATCTCTATGAGCACTTTTTAAAATGACAATTGAACTGTGAGATAAAAGAAAACAACTTTCTCAAGACAGACATGCACAGACTGCTGAACATTGTTAGTACAAGGAGGTGTTACAACACAACCTGCTTTGATTTCAGGTGGCAGAAGAATGCCAAGACATGGATATGAAGCATTTACCAAACAAAAATCCCCAAAAGCAGCCATGCTACACAGCCATGGTGACCAGGTAATGCTCACAAGCAGCCCTAACCTCACGTTTAAGGCACGAGAAGAGCCCAAACACACCCAGTTGCTTCAGTGTAGGCTCTCCCTGCCTCTGTCCAGACTGTTAATAAAGAAAAAACCCAAAAGGAGAAAAACCCAAGCATTCTTGCTCTGTAGGTTACTGAGAGTGCCAATGAATGCTTCACCAGAGAGAATACTGCAGCCTTTCAGGAAGGGGAGCACTGTATGTATTTAAAAACAAAAATTAACTGCCTCAACATACAAAGAAAGCCTATGAAGGGTGGAGGAACAGGGAATTGAAACCATATTCCAAGTGCCAGCCTGTCTGCTGGGTGCTGAGCAAAACCACAGGGAGGCCTGGAGTGCTGCAGAGTTACAGGGGGATTTAACCCTGGAGGTGTCCTGAAAGCTGCATCCATGGCTTGGCCTGGCCACAGAACATTCCAGCTGACCCAGCTGGGTGATAAGTCTCTGCCTCATTCAAAACAATTTCTTCACAGAAAGTTGATTTTTTTCCTGCCCTTGTCTATCAAAAAAAGAGAAAGACTCCCCTGACCAGTGGTGCAGGAGATGCAGCATTAACAGCCTTAAACATGCTCAGCAGTTTGGTTTCTTTTAATATTTACACACTTGCAGGTTCATTGCATTCTGTCCTATTTTTGACCAGCTGCCACCTCTGAGTCCATGATGGGCCCTAACAAAAAAGGGACAATTCCTGGGAAGCCCCAGGCAGGGCAGTTCAAGGTACCACTGATCTAGTTAGAGAGGATCTGGCATTTCCTTAATAACTACCACACAAGTCTGGTGTTTTGCTGACCCACTTGGCTTTGTAAAAGCCATCCCTGAACTGTTATAAAGATTTAATACTTCCATTAGGATGCTGAATTCACACTGGGGGAGCTTTTAGCAACTTTTATATACATCAAGAAATGGCTCAGGCTTGGGAGGGACCTTAAAGCTCATCCCATTCCATCCCCTGCCATGGGCAGGGACACCTTCCACTATCCCAGGCTGCTCCAAGCCTTGTCCAGCCTGGCCTTGGACACTGCCAGGGATGGATCAGCTACAAAATGTCCCATATTCCTCCTTCTTACAATTCTGCATGAGGCACCTTAGAGATTTTTAATGGCAGGATGCTTCTACACAGAAATAATTTCAAGACTAAGTGCATTAAGGAAAAACAAGACAATTCTCTGGAGCTACTGAAGACACAAGAGAGCATCCCTCCCCAAAACCTCATCTCCTCAAGCTGCACTGGTCAGTCTAGGAATTGGGATTACATCTGTAAGTCACTGGCCACAAAACACTGGCCTTCTAAGCCACACTTGGTGTGCAGAAAACAGCAGAGACACAACAGGGAGTGAGTAAAAGCCCAGTCTGGTATTTCTGAAGTGGAAACTTTTACCATCACATGCTGCAAGCTCCTGCTGCCTGCTGGGAGGAGAGAGAAGAGGGAAAAGGCAGTTTTTATCTGTAAAAGCAGTGTGTGAGTGGGTGGGTTGATCCTGGTGCTGCACATACAGCTCCCTGGTGCTGGCAAGGTGCCCCCCTTCACAGAGCTGCCACGTCCCACCAGGGGAACAGTAGCTCTCTCAGAGACAGGAATGCTGTAATTTAGGAGGGCATGTGCTGGGAAGGAATGCTGGGAGGGGGAAAGCAGTCATCTATTAAAAAAATAAATGAAGTGAGCATTTTTTGGTTTTCAGGAGCAATGATTCATCTGGAATGTGAACTGGCTCGAGTGGCTCCAAGGGAAAGATGTTTCTGGCAGTGCAGGAGAGCAGCAGGAACAGCACAGGCCCTCCAAATCAGCCTGGTGGGGGTGGCTTCTGCCTCCTACTCCACTCTTAGGTGTCAAGTTCTCTGCAAAGTCCACACCCATCCTGCAAATCTGCACACAGAGGAAAGCAAAGGCAAGGGGGAGCAGGAGAAGGGCAGTCCTGCTCCACCCCTTCCAGGCTATTCCTACCCTCCAAAAAATGGCCTTCCCCAAGTTCTTGGATGTGCCTCTACAATTTTAATTCCAGTTTCCAGTGAGATACTGGATTTAACAACTTAGCTCAGTAAAATGTGATTTAATTCTGAGAGTTCCTTGGGTACATTGGAGGGAAGTCACACAGTGCCACATTTTTGAGCACCAAACCTCATTAAGAATTTAAGGGTCCCACTCCCCAGGCTCTATCCTGTTTTTTTAATTGGCCTTTAATGTTAGGTGGTGCCTTGTACTATTTTTTCTGACTGTGGCATCTGCACTACCTCAGGGAATAACACTTCCTACTAATGAAAAATCACAACTCAGAATAAAGAGCTCTTTCACTAAGCCTCATCTATTTAAATAGGGACCAATTATGCATCCCAATTTCCATCAGTAATTCGGTCACTTTCTCCAATTCCCAGCATTAGCACTCAAGTTTGACACGAGGGGATGTTCAAATGGATGAAGGAGTTTCCTCAGTAAATACTCCAGAGCTGTCTGGCACAAAGGACAAACCCCACAAGTGAAAAAATTAAGCTCCCAAAAACACAATGACAAATAACCAAGGTAGGTAAGACATGGACAGACTTGAACATCAAAAACAAGAAATAAAAATTAAATGCAACACATGTCCAGCAGGAAGAGGAATGTTCCTAAAGTCCCTTTTCCAGTTTCCCTGAGACTTATCATCATTCCTGAATCAATCACCTTCCTGTGATCCCATATTTGAGGATTACCTTTCTGAAGAAATTCACAGCTAACTAAAAGCCCTTCAGCTCCAGGCCATTCCAAGTTCAGAATTCCAAATTCAGGGTTTGTTCAAAGCAGCTGAAAGAACACTGGGTTTCTATTCCAGCAGCAATCATTCCACTATGGAAATCCCTTAAAATCACCCCCAGCTTTAATGGGCAGGAATCACAGCAGCTCCAAGCTCTAAGCACATGTGGGCACTGTAGCTGAGGAGCAGGGGTGAGCCAGGGAGGTGCCCCCACTGCACTGGTGCCAGCACAGCCCCACATTTAGTGTGTTAGTCACAGCACACAAGCCATGCTCAGCCACAGAGGGCACTTCCACCTTGGAGTGCCACCACTCACAACCAATCTCTAGTGCAGCAGGCCCCGTGGTGCTTTGTTATGTGACAGCTCAGCTTGCTTAGCCCACTCTTTGCAAGAAAGGCTGAGGAATAAGCAAAGTCACACCAAATCCACGTTCAGCACTGAAGCAGCACAGCCCCTGGCCACACTTCCTCAGACAAGGAATCCCTTCCCCTTACCTCTTAGAGACTCTGTAATGTGCTGTGGTCAGTTTCCCAGTCTCAGGGTCATGAACAGTAGCACGGCTCAGCTACAAAAAGAGAAAGGACAAGGCTTACCCACCTTGCAGGCTGCTTTTGGCCAAGCCCCAGGTGTTTGAAAGGTTCCGATTGGTCCGGATGCGATGCTCGCATATTAGCAATGGTTGGAAGGGCAACACAAGCTGCAGCTGCCATGTCCAAATCACAACAAATTGGTTGGAATAATTTGGTTTAGATTGTCCTTTCACTTTTTTCCTCCCTTTGTTTTTCCTTTTTTTTTTCCTTTGTTTAAAATCGAGATTTTCTACAAGTAATTTATGATGCTGAGTTTCCCAGACTATTCCTCCTCACCCAGAAGTTTTAACTCCTCCCAGAATTTTGGCTCAGTGCTGATGGCCTGTGCAGCCAATCTTTAATTACCACAGCTAAAACCAGGGGAGGGCAAACAGGGGCAGGTGGTTTCTTTCAGATCCAGCCAATTCTGGAAAGCACTGGCTACATTCAGCACTTGTAGTACTTAATGGACGAGCTGAAAAGAACCAGGAACCCAGTGGAAGCGAGCCCGTGCTCTGCCAGGTGGTAAAGGAGCCCAGCTGGGAGTGTGGGATTATCCTGGACAAGGAGATGTGTGTCTGTGTGCACAGCAAGGACCTGAAGCATTTCTGACACCCATTAAGGCACTTCGAGGTCTGCTACAATTTCCAAAGAAAGGGAGGACAACTCTTGGTTGTGAGAAGAGCAAGGGGGAAAAGGAAAATATAGATTAAAACCAAAACCAGATTTTACTGAAGGTTCTGTAGCATCTTGTACTTCTCACACTGACTGTGCTCAAAAAACCAGACTTGAGAAGGCGACCAAAAAGGAAAGCACAAATGAAAACACGCCCCCAGAACTTCCAGCTGAAGGGAAAGACTGAGAAACTCAGCAGTACCAGCCTGTTACAGATCTGCACGGAATCACAAGGTGGAGCACAAGTCTTCAGCCCACCTCTGCTTTCCTCAGAGTGAGCAGGAGGTACCCACTCCTTTCAGGCCCAAAACCTCTGGCAGAGAGCTCTCTTACCTTTTGCTAACTCTGTAATGTGCCGTCTCCAAGGCTCCCGTTATGGGGTTTGAAATGGTGGCTCGCCTCAGCTGTGAAGCGAACCATCAGAAGTTGCATTACAAGCACAATCTGCATCCCAGCAATCAGACCCTTCAGAAGCCTGGGGCCAGGGGGGGACAGTGCCCTGCTCTGCCTGCCACCAAGGGGTGCAGGGCCAGGGCAACCAGGGGGAGGCTCCAGCTTTACCAAAAAAAACACTTCTTGTTTTTTTTGTTTTGTTTTTTAAGGTTTTCCACAAGTCCTGTTTCCATGTCTGTAGCAACAACAGTTGTCAGAATAAAGCAAACTACAGCAGCTTGGATTTCTTTAGTGATGAAATACCCTGGGAGCAGCACAGTGGTGTGGCATGTGGACAAGTGGTGCTTTGCTACACTGTCCTGCTCCTGGATGAGGAGGTTGACAGGTGAATGGAATCCAGGCAGCCAAAGGTGAATAAACCATTCCTTTTCCATCCTTCCTGTACCAAAAGCAGCACGGAGCTCTCACAAAGTTCTGCTTCACTCATGGTCACACTTACACAGAGTGAGAACTCCTGGCTCAAAGCTTTCCTTTCCCTCTGCTGTGCTCCATTTATTCCATGCCTTCCCATCTGTGTTAATATTCCAACTCAGAACCTCACACATACCCTTTAGCTCAGTTCATGAACTACCAGACACTCTCCATCACTCAAACCTGGAGAGGCTGAGATGCAGAGCCCAAATTTTGCAAAAGGCACAATGTCATGCCAACTGCCCAAACAATCATTAGCATTTCTCCACTGTCAAAATAAACTAAAAAAGCCAAGGCCTCTCCACACCTACTGACAAGAAAAGGTACTGGGAGCTCCCAGTATGTTGCTTCTCCTCTCCTCCCATGCAGACACATAAAAAAACAAGGCACAAACTACAGTTCCAGTGAGACTCCAGAGCTGAATAATGAGGCTGCATCCTGCCAGCACAGCAGAAGGCAGAGCACAGATCAGCCAGTGCTGTCTCCTCCCAGAGGATGGCAGCATCCCGAGCAGCAGGAAGGAGGAGATGACCTTTAGGTCTCCAAGAACAAAATCCTTTTTCTGCTGAGGCCTCACACACAGGGAATATGGCAACAGTAACTGCATACAGATGCTCTTGTGTTAAAGGTCTCCAAGTCTTTGCCATGAGCTGAGTGTTTGACAGGAAAACAGGGATCTCAGCAAGTTCAGAGCTTGCAGTCACACATTTACAATTTTTCTACTCTGTAAAGCAGTGGTCTGGTCACATTCTAGAGGTGTGGAATGCATCATGCAGGAGCAAAGGAGCTCCAACAGCTCCAGACCAGCAATGGGGGCTCTGATTTTCAGCCCTGCAGCAAATCTGCCTGGCAGGGCAGCAGGAGGAGATGCCTCACAGGTACATGCAGGGAAAAGCTTACACTTCCTGCTTACAGCTCAGAGCATTACCTCAGAAACCTCAGAACAGAACCACTGAGCTTGGAGAAGACCTCCAAGATAATCAAATCCAACCCTGCCACCCAGCCCAGAGCACTGAGTGCCACATCCAGTCATTCCTTGGGCACCTCCAGGGATGGTGACCCTGCCACCTCCCTGGGCAGGCCCTGCAAATACCTGACAAACCCTTCAGTGAAGAAATTCCTCCCAATGTCCAACACCTCAGGCCTCAGGGAGCTTTAATACCCCCTCCAGGCTCCCTGGTAGGCCAAGGACAGCCTCACTGCCCAGGTGCCCATCTCATTCTGGACAAAAAGCCATTTAGGCCAAAAGGAAAGGAAAACAGCAGGAAAATTACATTTCTACCAGTTTAAGTCTTAGTTTAGAACTGATGGAAAAATAAATAAATTTAATTAACTACATCTTCAATGTGCATTTGTAGATAAGAGTTGCACCAACTGGATACAGAAGGCAACTCCATCAGTTTGCTGTTTGCCTTGGACACTCCTGTTTTCTCACACAGTGGAGCTGTCCTGGATTATTCCTCACTGAGAAACAAGAACCTTTGCATCCAGTGTCTGAAACAGTGTTGATGAGCCACCATCATCAATAAGAAGGCAAAACCCACCAATTAAGTCCTGCCCTCTTTAAAGCTAATTCATCTCCAGGCAGCTTCCATCTGCATCCATTTCATTCCATCCCATCCATCCAGCTTCCATCCATTTCATCTGCAGGCAGCTGGGAGACAGAAGCCAGTCTTACACCAAAATGGAGAATAAAACCACTCTTTCTCATCTATCCAATCAGGTGGCATTCTAGGATCTCTTGGGTTGCAATACAGGATGTGGCCAGAAATGTGTGTTCTATCACCATCTGTTGAAGCTGGGTGGGGCAGTGACCCTTATCTCTGTGGCACATATTATCTGCTAATGGGCCATCTTTAAACCAGCTGGGGCAATCA
>JAOTQP010000304.1:2139997-2181854 GCA_026413545.1 Cichladusa arquata | reverse complement strand
ACTGCAGATGGGTTTTCTGACAGTCCAGGCAAGGTGTTCAACTGCTTAATGCTCTCTGTCACTACAGCAGCTATTCCAAAAGCCCACCTGAACCCCTTTGGGTTTTGTAGCAGCCGTTCCTGAGGAAGTCTATGCCTAGAACACATGGAGCCTCTGGGTCAGTTACAACTGGATGCTTCTGCCACTCCTTCCCAGTCAGGCTCACCTCAGCTTCCAGCAAAGTGAATTCCTGTGATCTCCCCGTCACCCCAGCCATGGAAACAGGTTCTGTCCCCACAGGTCCCTGTGGCATTAGGGTACACTGTGCACCAGTATAAGATAAGGCCTCATATTTTTGTGGCTCTCATGTGCCAGACCATTGGACCCACACTGTCCAAAAGACCCGGTTTGCCCATGCCATTCCTGGCTAGAGGCAGGGCCCCTCTAGCCCTGGTTATCATTTCTTTCCTGGCCATACATTGTTGCTGCAGGCAGTGTGATGGTGAGATGCCACAACCTCCAGAAAGCGTCTCCAGTAGGAAAGAGTCACTTTGGTGGCACAGGGTCATGGGGAAGAAAATACACACTCTGGATAACTCTGGTAAGGAACAAATGAGAGGCAAGAAGGGTCTTGGTATAGGGCTCCAAAGGGCAGGTTTATTCCAAACAAAAGCAAAGGGCCCAGGGTCAAAGACTGGAATCAATTCAGGGTCCAGGTTTAAATATGGGGAACAAGGGGGACAGAGCAGAGCATCAGGGCCAATGGGTTGAGGGCTCAGGGATTGTATGAGGGCAGGGCAAAGGGTGAGAACCAATAGGGTAAATGGGGGTGGGACACTGCAGCAAAATGGGGGCAATGGGCAAACAGGGAAGGGAGAACATAAATATAAGGGGAAAAGAGGTAGAGAGGAAAGTGGTCCAACCTGGGAAATGGAACTGGGCTGTATTAACATAAAACTGCAAAGAACTGTGGGGAAGAAGTTGTTCCTCTCCATGGCCTTAGTGTCGCCCTCACAGCTCAGGGAAGAGAGAAACTTCGGTTTTAATCTCTGGCATAGAAACTACTGCCTCATGGGCAGGCTCCAGGGCTCTGACAGAGCAGAAAAGTCAGATCCTTTGCAGCAGACAGACAGACACAGAGAACATTCCTCACTCAGGTGCCTGACTGCGAGCCCCGGGCTGGGGCACAACCGACCGTGGGTCTCACCTGTGCTGAAGGAGCCTCCAAGCTCCAGGTGCCACCACATGGAAGGGCTGCAGGTGCTGCCGGCGTTCCCGTGTGACAGGAACGGGCCCCACGGCACCGTCACTCTGCCAGCGGCTGCGAGGAGAGGGAGAGGGAGCGGTGGGGAAGCGGCATAAGAAGAGAGAGGGGGAGAGGGCGACGTAGACAATTAGGTCACACCTGTCCCACGCTGGAGAAGCAGGTGATGAATGCCAGTCCCTGGAAAGCAGCTCCTGGGGGTTCTGGCCAGGCGGGCTGAGCCAGGGCAGGGGCAGGGCAAGGCACAGCGCAGCGCTGGCGGCGTCCGGCGGGGCTCGGAGTCTGCCGGCCTTGGCAGCTCAGGCACAGAAATGAATCCCAATTGTCGGCGATATCCAGCACCTGCTATTTCTCCCCTCTTCTCCTGGATGCATTTGACAGTTTTCCGTTTCCTCCCTCAGAGCTGGAAAGCAAAATGCCCGCCTGCCCCATGCCCATCCCCGCCCCTTTCCACCGCTCCAGCCTTGTCCCTCTTTCTCTCCCCTTTACTTCGCCCCACTTTCTGCTCCTCCTCTCCCTGCCGGGCGGAAGGAGGGGTTTTTCTCTCGCAGTAGCTCCTTGTCTTTTCCCCAGTGGGGAGCAGCCCCGTGTGCCGGCTTTCCTCCGTCTTGAGACAAATTGCCCCTGTCCCCAGCCCCTCGGTCCCCTCCTGGCGTGTCAGGAGGGTCCCCCCAGCAGCTGTCGGGCTGTGGCGAGGGCAGGAAACTCTGCTCCTGCAGCCAGCTCGCAGCACACCGGGCCAGCGCCCGCGGGCAGCGATGCTTCGGCTTCCTGTCCCCTCCCCCGTGTCCCCAGCCCAGCGCCACCACCCCCGTGTCCCCAGCCTGTGCACCCCCGGCTCTGCCGTCACATGGAGGACGAGGACGGCTACCTGGTCTTAGACCGATGGAGCAAGCGGGGCTCTGCGGGGAGGTGCCCGCCCCGGCAGGGTGCAGGTACCGGGGGGTCGTGTCCGCTGAGCCCCCCCGTTCCTTGGGGGAGAGGAACTGGAGGGGGGCGGCTGCGGGCTGAAGCCACCCAGGAGTCGCCAAGAGCTGCCGAGGGTAGGGAAACTGAGGCACAGCTGGAGGGAGGCGGGCCTGGGGGCTTTTCTTGATGCTGTCCCATCCCCACGAGCCGGGACCCCAAAAGATGGAGCAGAGGGGATTTTGGGGCTCACCCAACTCCTCGTGCTCCTGTGCAGGGGGGTCTCACTGAGAGAG
The DNA here is from genome assembly GCA_026413545.1 of Cichladusa arquata. Classification (NCBI taxonomy): domain Eukaryota; kingdom Metazoa; phylum Chordata; class Aves; order Passeriformes; family Muscicapidae; genus Cichladusa; species Cichladusa arquata. The sequence continues at coordinate 2,179,409 of JAOTQP010000304.1, read as the reverse complement.
AGACTTCCTGCCTTTTGCTCTGGGGGTTCGGGGGGGCGACGGGTGCTCCTGAACCCGCTCTTTTTTTTTTGCCACATCCCTTCCCCAGCAGCAGGATTTGACTTTCAAGGATCCCAGAGGGTCCCCGCAGCATCCCCCCGCTGTCCCCGCCGCCTCCTCGAGGCCCTGACGGCCGCCCTGGCGCTGTCCCTCGTGCTCTGCAGTGAGTTTGGGGGTGGCAAAGGGCTCCGGGCACCCCTTCCCATCCCACCCCTGATTTCCCTGACCGGGCTTGGCATCCCCCTCTCCCAGTCTCCTGGTGGGCGGCACAGCGGTGGCCGCCCAAGGGGACAGCAGGCTACGGGAACGCCTCGCTGGGAATCGCCTGTTCGGGCTGGGATGGCATCGTCAGGGAGCTGCGGAGGATCCTGTGCCCGCCCCGAGGTAACGCAGCTCCCGGGGGGATCCTCAAAGCCTCCCCCCAATAAAGGGGGCCGGAGATTCCCTCCGGTCCCGCAGCGGTGCCTGAGCGCCCTGGGGTCCGTCCGTGTGCCCGCAGAGAGAGAGGGATGCCGGCTCTGCGCCGTGGGCTGGAGGCTGATCGGGAACAAGTGCTACTGGATTTCGGACAGGATGAACCCCTGGGGCAAGAGCCGGGAGGACTGCGGGAATCGGGGCTCCACGCTGCTGGTGCCGTGGGACCAGGATGAGCTGGTGAAGGAAATGATGGCGCTGGGGGTGTGGGGTGGACCTGAGGGGGGCTGGAGGCACCCATGGAAGGTGAGGGGGTTCCCAAAATCACGGGTTCAGCCCCCCCCGCTGTGCCGAAGCCCCCCGCTTGGTGCCTATGGCAGAGTGCGGGGGACACGGGTGGGGCTCAGTTCCGGGATGAGCAGGGAGCCTGTTTTGGGGTGACCAAACCAGCGTCATCCCTTCTCCTTTCCGGGCCAGGAATTCCTAAATGACAGCCTGCAGAAGCCCACACGGCACTACTGGATCGGCCTCTCGGTGCCCGTGGCCGGTTCGGGCTGGACGTGGGAGAACGGCTCCGACCTCGACCGGGACCAGTGAGCGACCCGGGGAGCACTGGGGGTGGGGAGGGCACCCCATTGTCCCCGAGGGACCCCGGGGGTGACACGGGCTCCTCCTTTCCACCCTCAGGTTCCAGCTGGACCTCGGGAAGCAGGGACCTGGAGCCTGTGGAACGCTCAAGGGGAATGGGATCGTCTCTCAGAGCTGCGACACGAGGCTGCAGTGGATCTGCAAGAGAGAATCTGCCGAGATCTGAGCCTCCATTGCACCCCAAAACCAGCATCATTAATGCAGGGAAAAATCCCAATTCCCGCGGGTCCGGCAGCTCCCGCGGGGATGGGCAGAGTCGCAACCGGTGAAAATCTCCCCAAAGCGGGAGATGTAGGGGAGAAATCGACCTAAAAAACCGAATAAAACCTAAAAACAACTCGGGGAATTGCACTTTTGGGGCGAACACTGGGAAGAGGGAGGGAGAAATGTGACATTTTAAGCGGTGTTTTGGCGCCGGCATGATCTGAGATTCAGCCAGAGGGGGGGAACTTAAGACTGAAGGTCCGCAGGGTCCCTGCCCATGTCTCCCCGTGTCCCTCTCGTGTCCCCCGGGAGTCCAAGGCCAGCCACAGCCGCCGGTCCTGGCAGCTTCTGTCTGGGAGAAATCCTCGGATATTCCCCCCACCTTCGGCACCCGCATCCTCTGAGGCCGTGCTGGCCTGTGCAGAGGACCAAGGCAGCTCAAGGACAATGAAACAGCGCCTAATTAGCTGAATAAACGGCTCCTAATTAGCAGGTAGGAGAAGTGAGGCGCCAGGGCTTCCCGCCGAGGCGGTGCCACTGCTCCACGCACAGCGCTGGGAAAGCCGGGCCGTGAGCTCTGCAAAACGATGTGTCCGATTTTCGGACGCACCTGGCATTTCACGGATCGATCCCGGACATTTTTATACCTCTTTCAGTGGCAATTTATTGACTCTCATATCTCAGAGATCAGAACGAAGGTTTTGATCTTTTCTTTTTACCATTTTAGGGGGCTGAGGTAGGGGTGGTTTCTCTCGCAGTAGCTGGTTGTCCTTTCCCCCGTGGGGAGCAGGTTTTCCTTCGTCTGGAGACAAACTGCCCCTGTCCCCAGTCCCTCGGTCCCCTCCCGGGGTGTCAGGAGGGTCCCCCCAGCAGCTGTCGGGCTGTGGTGGTGGCAGGAAACTCCGCTCCTGCCGCCAGCTCGCAGCACACCGGGCCAGCGCCCGCGGGCAGCGATGCTTCGGCTTCCTGTCCCTTCCCCCGTGTCCCCAGCCCAGCGCCACCACCCCCGTGTCCCCAGCCTGTGCACACGGGGCTGGGTCCTGGAAGGTCCCTGAACCCTCTCTGGGAATCCCCCTGGAAATTCCAGGACCACCCAAGACCCCCCCATGACCTCTCAGGATCTCTGACACCCCTGGGCCACTCACAGTACCACCCCTCTAGGACATCCTGGGATGCTTTAGGACCTTCCAGGACCCTCCCAGGGACCCCATGAATATTGGAGGATTGCTCCCAGACAAAAAGAGTGACAGCTCTGGCTGGCCTTGGCCTCCTGGGGGCTGTCTCAAGCTGCTTCCGAGGCATTTTGAGTGACATCCTTCCCACCCTCTGGAAAAGAACCATCCTTCACAAATAGGCACCCCTGGCTAAAAGTGGGATTTGGCCAAAGCAAGGCCAAAGAAGAAACAAGAGTTTGTTCCATTCAGAAAGTAGTTATGATTCCCCTTTCCATTTCTCTGTGGAAAGAGGAAAAAGCCCTCCTTTTTTCAAACTTGACTGCTTTCAGATTTGACTTTTGCATCAGAACATGAACCCATTGGTGCTGCTGGACTGGTCTCTGTGACAGTTCTACACTCATAAATATGTAACCTGTAATACCAATGCAATGCCAACCCCCCACAGGATCTTGGAGCACTGCAAAACCATGAATTGTTTGGATTTTTCGCTCTCCAGCCCCTTCCCAAGCTGTCCTTTAAAGGAGGTGTGAGAGTTCTGTTTTAGTATGGGCAATGTTGGCCAGGTGATGCTTGGCCTTTCCTGGGAAAGGCAAAACTCTCTTCTCTGGGAGAGCAGTCTCTTTGGCACAGCCTCAACATTAATCCTGCCACCTGTGAGGACAAGCCAAGCTACTCTGATATTTTTAAAATTCATATGATTAGTGGGAAAACCAATTTTTACCCGGGCTGTGTGATAGACCGAAGAAAAATGGAAACGGTTTCAGGGCCAAGCTGCACCCATTTGTTCTTGTGCCACCACTGTCCCTCCACTCAAATGGCTCCTCTCCCTCCCTGGTGTGGCTTTTCCTCTCCATCAAGATATTCACAGCAGGATATTCCCTTCTACCTGTGCTTTTAGCCATATTAAACAATCTCTTAAGAGCTCTTTGTTTCCTGGTGTTACGTGGAGGTGTGTGTGAAGATGCAATGATGCATCCAAAGAGATTCTTTTCAGGGCTGAAGGAACAAACAAAACTTCCTCTCACCCCCTTGAGAGCAAGACATTACTTGGAATGCATAAATGTGGGTTTTAAGGCTATTTTCCAAAGAGCAATGTTTTTCTTGAAGGCTGGGGTCACTGGTGTTTGCAGAGGTTTCTGTAGTCAGAAAACACAACTCCTTTGGGGTTCTCCTGAGTAGATGCTTTCTGTCTTGGCAAGCATGTGGGAAGGAGACCTACTTTGTGAGGCTGGTACTGGGTTACTAACACACCTGCCTGTTCCTTTTTTCTGCTAAAAAGAGCATCTGATGTCTAGGCACGGCTCTAAAAGCCATCCCACGAGGGCAGTTTGCTGGAGATCAAAGCACTGTCTGCTGGCTTATGCCAGGTGTCACCTTCTGTGAGGAGACAGCTCTGGTGGCACGGTGACAGCAGGCAAAGAGTCACTGCCTGTAACACAAACTACATAAACTGCTGGAACAGCAAACTGCAAATGCCAGGACCTGATGCTGGCAATCTCTGCTTCAACAGAGTGTAGACAAAAAAAGTGAGGGAGGTTAAGAGCAAAAGTTAAAAATGCCACACCAGAATCTGTCTGAAAGACTGCACAGATTTATAAATTCTGAAGCCAAGTGTTCTGTAGAGATTAAGCAGAAATGGCTTAATGTGGGCAATTTCTCCTGCTGCCATCTCCCATCTCTGCAGGCAGCAGGGGCACAGTGTTCCATGGCACAATGCACTGCTGCTGCTCCAGGTGTTCATTTTGGGGGAATGACCAAATGCTGCTGTGCTGTCACTGCACCAGGAACTACTGATGTGAAAAATTTCCCCTCCTTTTGCTGCCATCTCTGCCTTTTCATCCCTGCAAGTGTTCTGCAACATAATTGCTTCAAAATGTTCCTTTGCATAACCTAAATGCCTCGGGGTGCCTGTCAGGTATTTAAAAACCACTGTGCTTGTACAAAGCTGGTCCCAAACAATGTTCTGCTTACTGTATTTATTTCATGAGGTCAGAATTAATGCCAGGGGACACAGAGACCTTTAACCTCTTAAAACTCTCCTGAACACCTGGGCATTTTGGCTGGCTGTTGGCACTCTTCCCATGTTCTCCTTAAGTTTTATGGAATAGTGTCAGGAGTCAGCAGCCCTCAAATCCTCTTCCTGCCAAACTGTTTTTGGGATCCTTGTGGTGTAAGGGCTTGTCAGTCACAGGTGTGGGCAGTGAGGGTGATGAGGGGTCCCAATGATCCACCCAGAGTAGATTTTTAATTCATGGATTAGCAGAACGAACAGCCTGGATAATGCTATAATATATAATATATAATATATATAATATAATGGCCAGTAATTCCTGCCTTATGTTTTGCACAGAACAAAAACTCTCCTCAAAAGACACCACAGAATGATTTGGGCTAGAATGGAGCTTAAGGCTTGTCTTGTCCCCACTGCCTTCCACTATCCCAGGGTGCTCCAAGCCTGGCCTTGGAGATTCCAGGGATCACAGCTTCTCTGGGCACCCTGTGCCAGGGCCTCCCCACCCTCACAGGGAACAATTCCTTCACAAAATCCCCTCTAACTGTGTTCTGTCAGTGTGGAGCCATTTCTCCTTGTCCCAAGTCCATCTCTTCTCCCTGAGGCCTTCTCTTCTCCAGGAGCACACCCTCAGCTCTCCTAGGCAGCATCCAAAGCAGAGAGACTCCATCCCACGATAATTAATAACCAGGGCGAGCTTACAAACTGTTTTCTTGTTGTTGCTGCTGTCGTTTGTTTGTTTGCGGTGGGTTTTTCTTGTATTTTAACAAAAACCGCGCCTGTCTTTAAGGTTTTACTGCCTCCTTCCAGCTGAGGGCGCTGCTCTCCCGCCCTTTTCACCGCCGCTAGGGGGCGCTGCACTCCCGCTGCCCCTCCCTGAGGGGGAGCGCGGCTTTCCCCGCCCTCTCTTCCGCCGCTAGGGGGCGCTGTTCTCCCGCTGCCCCTCCCTGAGGGGGAGCGCGGCTTTCCCGCCCTCTCTTCCGCCGCTAGGGGGCGCTGTTCTCCCGCCGCCCCTCCCTGAGGGGGAGCGCGGCTTTCCCGCCCTCTCCTCCGCCGCTAGGGGGCGCTGCTCGCCCGCCTCCTCTCCCTGAGGGGGAGCGCGGCTTTCCCGCCCTCTCCTTCGCCGCTAGGGGGCGCCGCTCGCCCTGAGGGGGCGTGGCCTCCCCGCCCCGTGGGCGGGGCCAGCGGGAAGGGCAAAGCTCGGGGCGGGGCGCGGGCGCGCCGGGACCCCGCGGGCAGCGGGAGGAGGAGAAGAAGGGAGCAAAAGAAGGGAGGAAAGAACCAAAGAGCGGCGGGAGCAGCGATGGTGAGCGCGGAGTGCGAGGCCGGCGTGGGGCGGAGAGGGAGGGGTGAGGCCTGTGAGGCAGCCAGGCCCGGCGCGGGCTGGGGATCCCCTCAGGGGATGGCGGGCCGAGCGCGGCCGCCGGCGGGGTGCGAGGGTGGGCGCTCAGCACCTCTCCGAGCCCCGTACCCTTCCCCTGAACCGCCTCTTATTCCTGCATTCCTGCCCTTATTCCCCACAATCCCCGAGTTTCGGGGCAGATCAGCAGCGGTGTTGTCGCCCGTCTCTGGTTATTTCACATGGGTGGGGCAGAGTGATGTTGTCCTCAGGGTTTTGGCGAAGGTGCTGATCGGGCTCACAGAACTCGTGTTTGCTGATTGATTGTTGCTTTTTAGAGACGCTGTTTGCTAATTGGCTGCTGTTATTTTAGCTAGAAGCAAACTTTGGCATTGCTTGCAGTATAGCTGGCCCTCGCCCACATTGGCACGGCACGAATCTTTTGCAATTCCTCAGACCTGGAAGAAGTGCAGATTTTTGATTGATTGTTTGGGTTGTTTTTTTTTTTTCCCTATCAGCGAGGGAAATTGAAATCGCAGCTGCTGAGTGATAAACGAAACAGCATTATCTTTGTCCCATTCCTTTGTTACTCCATTCCCGAGCATCCAAGCGCTGCTGCTTCTTGCTTTGGCATTGCCTGGGACAGCACCAAGAGCCTGCACAGCTTGTGCTGGGGTTGCTTTCAGCTGCCAAAATTTGGCACTGGGCAAATACTTCGCTTATTGTGCAGGGGAAGGTCTAGACTGGCCTGAGGCTGCTGGGGCCGTGCTGTGTGGTCAGGCTGTTCTCACCTCTGTGCCGAAGCTTTGCGGAGAAAATTGCTGCTTATTGCACCTGAAAGACCTGCTCAGGTTCTGCTCTTTTATTCACTAGATTAGACAGTAGCTACCGCACAGGATTCCTGGCTTCTGGAAAGCTTAGGAGGTTGGCTTTGTACTCGGGGAATGAGGCTTCCCCTGGAGACAGGCGGATACACAATGTTTTTCCTGAACTGTGGTTTCACTCTGCCATCCTTCCTGTGACCTTAGCAAAAGGCAGCACGAAGCACTGGGAATTTTCTTAGCTTGACAGACTAAAATCTTTCTTTTTCCATGTTTTGCTGATGTACAGCCTACTCAGAGTTTCCCACTCTCTTCTTACCCTTAGAAGTTGTGTCTGAAGATCTGCTGAGGTTGTGCCTCACTCACTTCCTGCCTTGGATTTCTCCAGCAGTGCTTGGTGGTGTGAAGATAAACCTAATCACAGCATTTATTGTGTGTGGTTTGCCTGGTGTGGCAGCAATCACAGCCTTGCTGTGACTCCTGTGCTCAAAGAGATTCCATAGAGCCCCTTTCTGAGTAAGGATTTTGGGGTTCTGCTTGTCTGTTTTTCCAAATGGCCAATAAAAAGATGTCTCTGTCTGATCTGCTGCCTCCAGCCTGAGGGGGCCCAACACAGGAGGGGCCTGGAGCTGTTGGAGTGAGTCTGGAAGAGGCAACAGGATGATTAAAAGGATGGAGCAGCTCAGCTGGGAGAGATGGGATTGTTCAGCCTGGAGAAGAGAAGCTTTGGTGTGACCTCATTGTGGCCTCCAGTATCTGGAGATAAGTGGAGAGAGACTCTTCACAAGAGACGAGGGGGAATGGCTCCACACTGACAGAATGCTAGGTTTAGATTAGATATTGGGAAATAATTTCTCCCTGTGAGAGTGGGCAGGCCCTGGCACAGGGTGCCCAGAGCAGCTGTGGCTGTCCCTGGATCCCTGGAAGTGTCCCAGGGCAGGTTGGACAGGGCTTGGAGCAGCCTGGGATAGTGGAAGGTGTCCAGGGGATGGAATGAGATATCTTCAAGGTCTCTTCCAAAACAAATGAATCTGTGATTCTATGATTTTATTGCTCCTATTCTTTGCATCCCACACAATGAAAGATATTCCCTTTCAAGTACTAGCAGGCCTTGTATATGCTTTATCCTGCCCTTAGAGCATGAAGTGAAACAGGATTCTACCAGTTGATGTAGCAGCAGGTGTTCTGGTCTATTTGCTGTGGTGATTGTGATACTGTTTTCTGTATTAGAAATATTTGTATTTTCTAGAAATTTGCATGTAAAAGTCACTCAGAGTCCTTTGTGTTCTGAGTGTTTCCTTTGCCCCTCTTTGCTCATCAAAATTTATCCGTGCCATATCAGGAAGGGCTTGTGACTAGATAATTCAGGGGTCAAAGAGTTTTGCATGTTGGTATTGATAAGATAATTTTTGAGGATTCTGCCCTATGGTCGGACTTGCCCAAGAGCAGGGCCCTTAATGTATAATAGCAGCATTCAGTTGGTGCTGATACTGGGGGCTTTGTCCCAGGCTTGCATAACCCTGCTGGGAAGCTGTGCCAGGGCTGCCTTTGTTCATGGATGCCTGCTCCCAGAACAATTGCCATGCCAGCCTCTGCTCCCAGACAGCTCCTGCCAAGACTTCGTGCCTTAGTGCTGTGGTGGCACCCAGGTGCTCACAAAATATTTCAAATAAATACCCATTTTATTCTCTGGAAGGCATGCAGGGATCTGAGGCTGAGAGGGGGCCAAGTGGGGGAATAAAATATGTCCAGATGAGCTCTAGCATGCAGGGAGCTGGGCACTTCTTTTACCCTGATTATTGTGGGTGTCAGCAGAGGAGGTTTCCTTGCACATCCTGGTGACCCACAGAGATCCACGGTGGTGGATCCTGTCTCTGTGCTGCCTGGAGCATGCCTAGATGTTTGCAGAAACTTTTGTAAATTGGTTTGCCTAAGTGAGCAAAGCCAGCATGACACCTTGTGTGTGTTTTGGGTTCTATGAAATTTGAACTTGGTTTTAGGAGTCCTTTGGGCTCCTGTAAAATCATACCTTTTGTGAGCCTCCAATCAGTCTTTTCCCATTTTGTTTTGGTGGTTTTGCATTTTATCTCCCCAGTGGAAGCTGGAATGCTGCTGCTCTTACTCTGACTTGCTGCCTTGTTTGTTTTTGTGCTGAAGCTATAATTAGCCGTTGTTTAGCCACTCCTCTTGAGCTCTCAGGGCTGGTGGTACAGTATGTATACATTCAATTTACGTGGCAAACACCACCCTCCCCAAGTCTGGAAAAATACAAAGTTTCAGTATGGCGGTGGTGAAAATAAACGCAGTCCAGACAAAACTGGTGGTACTGGGGAGCTGTGGTAAGATGATAATGTGTTTTTAGTTTCACTTCAGCCCATACACCCAAAACTTCGTGATTTTTGATTTCTGAGAGATCACACATCCGGTGTGTCTCTGTCTGCCCACATCCTTTGGTCAGGCTGGGGCAGCACGTGGTCCAAACCTGGAGCTGTAATCAGGAGCTGACTAACAAATATTCCCTGCCTGGTGCTTATGCAAAGGTATTTGTCAGGCTGGGGCTGGCAGGGAGGGACTGAGGAGCAGAGTCATTGCTGGGCTGCGAGTCAGAGCACCGCAGGCACAGGCAGCGCTCTGAGGAGGCCGGGCTGGTGTTGCTCCATCCCATTCGGAATTCGGCTGTGAGTCCAGTGCTGGTTACTCCGGTCAGATGTGCCTGTTGTGGCCGGAGCACGTGCGGGTGTCAGCAAAGGCAGGGCTAATTGGAGTCTTCCTCCTGCTTAGGAGCGGAGTAAATGAGCCAGGCTGCCGTGTCCTTGCTGGCTTTGATTCAGGAAGCTTCTCCTCAGGAGAACTCGGTGTGTTGGAGCAGAAGCCTTAATTGCGGTGGCAGTACCGGTGTTCCCGTGCTCCCGTAATCGGAGCTGACCTAACCCGTGTTCGGAGCCATCTCCCTTGGCCTGGATTTACTGTGTGACAGCCACCTCCTGCCTCAGCTCTGGGGACAGGAGGGAAGCTGGTGGCAGACACAGAAGGTCAGAGTGTGGGGAAGTGGTCAGAGGGGCCCTAGTTTGGGAATATGTGTCGATTCATGCTGAGGATGAGGTTTAAACTGACAGAGAGTAGGTTTAGATTGGTTATTAGAAAGAAATTCTTCCCTATGAGGGTGGGGAGGCCCTGGCACAGCATGCCCAGAGAATCCATGGCTGCTCCATCCCTGGAAGTGTCCAAGGCCGGGCTGGACAGAGCTTGGAGCAGCCTGGGATAGTGTAAAGTGTCCCTTTAAAGTGTCCCTTGTTTGGAACAAGCTGGTCTTTAAGGCATTTTCCAGCCTAAGCCTTTCTGTCATTCTTTGATCTTAGCCCTTCTTCCTTGCACAGTCAGCCTCATGGTATTGCATTACATAAACTTGCCTTTAAAAGCTGCTTTTATTCTGTGGCCCCATTTTAAACCCACTTTAAATGTTCTTTTGGAGGAAGGAATATTCAGCTGGCAAAATCTTTCTCCCCGTTTTTCCCACAGGTAAATTCGGACAGTGTTTCAATTTCCACAGAAACAGAAGGCACTTGTAACAAAAGTCTGAGCTTCTCCAGTTTATTGCCTTTTTTGGTTTTTTTTTCTCTCTTTTTCATTTTTTTCTTTTAAGCTTTTTTTCTTCCTAAAACTCACAGCTGAGGAAATGCTGTTCTGGCAAAAATGCAAAATGTGCTCTCATTAGCTTTGGCATTCCTCCCCCCTCTTTTTCTATCATCTGGGACAGAAAGGCATTACCGCAGTTAATTTGTGCTCTTTTGTAGTGGCCTAAGTGCTATCCCTGGAACCAGCTCAGCCAGCTAATGGCTTTTAGAAATAAAGTAGTAAGGATGTATTCCTGATCTGTGCAGCTAAGAATTCGATATGTAAACTGCTTAGGTAGCTGAGTGCATTAATATCAATACAAATGAGCACTGCAAGTCCTAATGATAGCAATTAGTATTTTATCTGATACCTGGGTCTGTCTTACTGCTCTGAGAATTAAAAACAAATCCTCCAGTGAAGTTTTTTTTTTCTCCCTGCTCTTTATTGTGCTCATAAGTCAGGTTTTTAAACTGCTTCTGAAATAATCCTGTGGCTTGTGAAGCTTTTGTATGGGGAAGGTTCTCTTACAGAAATAAAAACAGCTTATCTACTCTTTTCTAATGGGAAGGAGGACCTTAATTTTTTGATGCCTTCACAAATAAACAGGTTATTGTCCTACATGAAAATTTTAACCCAGCATGTTCCTGGGTGTAATAAAAACATTCGAGTGCAACCTTCTAAATGGCCTCTGGTTTCTGTGGGAGTAAGTGGATAATTCAGAAGGTAAAGGTCTCCCATGTCTTGATGGATACTTTCAGGGAAAGGAGCATTTGGGAAAAACTGAGCCAGGGATAGCCAGGGAGCTGAGAAACTGTAAATTACTTCTAACTCATCTTCTGTGCCAATTTTCACAGTTTTTAATATCCTCCTCAACCTCATCCTTCAAACTCATCTAAGTATGAAATGAGTGAAGAAGGAAAGTGAGAAATGCAGAGAAAACTTTACCTGGTCAAGCTGTAACGCTTGTGGATGGATTTCAGGTTGGGTTTTTTTAAAGCAAGAAAGGGGAAGAAATTCTTCTTAGATTGAACATATTGAAAATCTTCTATCATTTGTTCAAAACTTGGATGTACTGCTGAGTTCCTGTGTGCCAGTTCTCAAAGGTTTCAGTGACAAGAAAATGTGCAGACCGCTGAGACCTTTTGTCCAGAGGTCAATCTCTTGCCAGTTTTATTTATTTTGACCTGGCCATTGACTGGAGTGACTTCTGTCAAGAAGGTCATGTTCCATTTTGATTCAGAGCTTACAGTGTCCTCCATCTTCAGGAAATTAAAAAAAAAAAAAAAAGCACAGCCCACTTTATATTTGATGCTGCAGCATTTTCTGGCCGTGAGTTGAGAACAGCTATTGAGACACCAGCCCATTAATGGCTCCATTTCCATCCTTTAAGTGCACTTCCAAAACAGAACGATATCCTGGCATGTCACCCTAGGCAAAGAGCCAAAGTCATTCTTGCTGGTTAAACGCTCATTTCCAGGGATTTGCCACTGAAGATTGTGCAAACTCGCTGAAACTTAAGCACCACCTCTGGTTAGCTGGGAAAGGTGGCTCTTCCCTTAAATTCTGGGGTTGAATCGGCTTTGTGGTGAGTGGCTTGGAGGACGGGGCATTCATTAGCTGGGACGTTGCCTAATTGCAGCGGTTTGTGCGGCCGCCTTGTTCTGGAGGCTGAAGTGGCTCTGATGTATTTTTAAATTGCCCTTTGCCAAGTAAATAGGTGCTAATTTGCCTTCTCAGAGCTGAGCCTGCCTGCTTTTGCCGGATTCAGTGCGTGTCTCTTTAGCCTGTGCTGTGACATGGGTGAAAACCCTCCTCTGCGAAGGGTAAACGCTGTTAGTTCTGCTGGAATTTATGTTTGGGTTGCTTAAATACTTTCAGACTCTGCCATGTTACATGCATTTTACTGCTTTTGCAAAGTAATGAGTATTCAATAGTGTTGCCTTCTGGTAACAAAAGCTTCCTCCTTTGATTATTTGGAAAACCTTGTCTGTTTTTTAGACTGTTAGTAGCATTTCCAGTTGTGTTAGAATGACCCCCTAAGAAAAAATTAATTAAATGCTGCTTTTGTTGTTGGCCTGACCCAGAAGTGAGGCCTGTGAGGGGTCCTGAGAAGCAAAGTTTTAGCAGTTTTTAATTTAGCAATTTGTTGAAAAACTGCTCTATTCCCACCCGAAGTCCAACAGCACAGGAATCAAGGATTTGTTCCTTTCAATCTTTTGAAAGGCCCCACGTACTTTCTTTCCCTGTTGTTCGGAGGGTGATGCTCTCGAGTGCTGGAGGTCTCTCCAGTAAAACTGGGCAGAACTGGGCTGGTCCAGTTCCCCAAAAGGGAAGAGGCATTTGGAAGAGGATTCTGTTCTTATTCTTCTTATCTCTAGAAACCTCTTCCCAGAGGATTGGATGGAAGACCCCTGTTTAGGGGGAAATGTCCTTTTTCTCCTGTGCACACCCAGTTTTCTTCACCCTGTTCTGATGCTTTTGAAGAGCATCTGGTTTGAAGCTATTGATTAGGAGCTTGGGCTGTGTCCCGACAGTAATTCCTGCTTTGACATTGTAATTGTGCTTGCATCACCATTTTCTGGGGGTTATTTTGGCGGCAGCAGTGTTTTCCTCTCCCATCCCCCCTTGGTGTGTAACATGCTAATTAGATCTTTAAATTAAGGAGCTGCTGAGTGCTTCCATCTTCATTGAAAATTCCAGCCCGAGGTACTTCATGGACCTGTTTTGGTGGTACCTCCACTCAGCACCTGAGAATTCCTTGGAAAAAAATTCTTAGCGCAGTTGCTCCTCTTGGGCAGTGGTAAGATTTGGGATCCCACATTGCTCATCTGCTCTTGGTGTTTCTCTCTCAGTATTTGAAGTCTCTCAAGGTGTGTATTTTATCAAGTGGATGTGAATAAAAACAATTTCCTACCTTTTGTGTTTGTAGGAATTAAGGAAACCATGGGGTCTACATACCAGAAAGCACCTTTTTAATCAACAGTTGGCATTTTGATGCCCTGCTTGTTTCCATTTGCACTTTTCTCAATATCCTGGTTCTCCTTTGCACAGGAAGCCCTTATTCCCTACAAGGAAATCCTCCAGATGTACTGGGAGAAAGTGACAAGCTTTGTGAACGCCCGGTGTGATGGACTTGAGCCCTGGCAGCTCATTGGGTTGACATTTTCTTCCACACTTGCAAGTGTGTGGCTGCATGGCTTCCTCTGCCAGCCTGAGAGTGAGTATTTGGCATGGGGGATTTTCTGACCTTTGCAGGGAGGGGAGGTGGCCCTGAGTTGTTGCTGGGCAGTGGAAGGAAAGAGGGTGGAACAAGGCCAAACACTTGTTAAAACAGACTCTGTTGTTACCTAATATTTACCAAACCCTCTTCTGAATTAAGGTCAAGGCCTGTGTGGTAAATGAAGCTCCCCCATTCTGTCAGAGGGTGCATGGAATGTGCTTCTGTCTCCTTCCCTTTTTCCTTTGGCTAAACCATTTGCTTGTCTCAACACCCTCCTCTTGTCCAAACCCTGGGGAGATTCATGGAGAGCTGGGTTCCTGTGAGCTTAGTCACTGCTGCAGAGTGTCTGGATAACTCTTGGTTGTTTCCCTTCCTGCTGGGGGAGGAGGTGTAGTCTTGATTTCATGTTGAGGGCACGTTTCATCCTCAGAATGTTCAAGACAATTGCATGTGATAGTGTGAGGATATTTTCTTCTTGTAAAATTTTTTTTTTTTTTTAAATTTCCGGAGTATCTTCCTGTTTTGAGTGGTTTCTGATACTGGCAGCTCTTCAGTAGAGCTGAATTCTGCAGAACCTGCAGTTTTCTCTGGTCCTGTGATAACCAGAGGTGCATTTCAGTTCCCAAAGGCCTTAGGGTTGCACTCTGGTGGCAGCTGGTTAAAAACAGCCAAGTTTTTAACTTGATGTCTGCTTCTGTGTCTCTGTTTCTCAAGCAGCCTTTCTCTTTTCCCCTTTGAGGGCAGCTGAACAGTGGGAATGTCTGTAAAGTGCAAATTGGTATGAAACTTTTGTTCAGGACAGTTACCTTCCCAGCTAGTTTTTGTACAATGTATTTTGTTTAAGTACGGACTAGCTCTTAAAAGATCTGATTAGATGGTCAGAATTTTTCAGGAGTTTGAAGTCTTTTCTCACTGTGAAAGTTATTAATGAAACAAATGTGCACGCTGAGATGTGCAATGGAAATGATATTATCAGGGCACTAACAAGTATTTACCACAGAATGTGCCAATTAGTGTCCTTGGTAGCTTTTCAAATTGTATATATGAAGCGTAAATAAAAATGCTAAGTCTTAAAATGGTTGATTTGTGAACTTTGTTTAGTTATTTTTTGTTTTTTCCTGTAACTGCTGGGGTGCAGGTAGGACTGGGAAGGCATTTTTGGTGGCTATAAAGCATCTGTGTCATCCTGATTTCATTCCTGCCTTTAGAGCTACCTGAGGAGTTTCCCAGTGCTTGTCATCAGTGGCTTCTCTCATTTGAGTCTTTGTGCTGTGGTGGAATTTCTGCTCTTCTCTCTGTCCATCTCCTTTCCCTGAGTCACCTTCCAGTGCATCAAAAGGGGCAAATCCATGTTGTTTTGTGTCTGACATTGTCACAAACATCCTTTGGTCTGGGAGCCTGTTTCACACTGCTCACTGGTTTTGTTTTCAAGTAACTATTCTGGTTTGAAGAGGCAGGAAATGATAATAATTCTTTACCTTTAGCAAACCCTGAAATCCCTCTTTTTCCTGTAAAATTCCACGCCTGGGTGTGAGTTCCCATGTAAGTAAGAAACAAATAACTGATTTGTGTAGATGGCTGCTGTTCTGCAGTCCAGATGTTTCCATGGCATGGTCCATCCCTGAGAACCTTGCCCTTGGATTCCCTCATCTGTCTCACCATGTCCCCTGGGTCACTGTGTTATTTCAGCTTGGATCAGGAAGGCTGAGCCTGGATCATGAGCTGCATCAGAAGTTTCTTTATTTTTTTTGTTGTTTCTTAGGTTCCTTTCTGCCTTTTGTCTTTCAGGTTTGACATCCCGAACTAAAAAACAGTTCTTTAAACTGCTGAGAAAAATGCCATTTGTTGGGGCTATAGTAAGTATTTGAACAAGTACTTACAGGGTTATTCCAGGTCCTTGTTTCAGCTCTCTTGGAGAATACACAGTTCTGTGCATTTTTGTTGTCATGTCACTGTGATCCTAATGACCCAGGGTATAGATCTGGAATGAGCTTCTACTGCCCCTTGCTTTAATGACAAATATGATTTCTATCCAATCTTTTTGTCGGTGTCACTCCCATAAGAAGGGGCTTCCACCTCTTTTTAACTTTTGATCTATTTATATTAACCAAGAATGAGTGAATTCTCCAGTAACGTTTCCTCATTGTTAGATTTTAAGAAAATGATTTTTAATTCTTGAAGAGGAGACAGGATTGAACTGGCAGTGTGAAGTGTGAGACAAGGGTTTGTTGTGCAATGTGGAAGGGTATTTATTTTAATCAAGCAACTGGCCATGATTAGTTCAGGGTTTAGATAACTATTAGCAAAAGTTAGCAGAAGGATATCAGCACTTTGTGTAATCATTAAAATGGCACACTAACTGTAGCATTTGGAAGCTGGTGTGGGGAGTTTTGTTTTTTGTTTTTTTTTTTTTGTTTTCATAAAAACTTGAAACCACAACTGTCAGCATGTTTTAGCACGTTAACTACCCAGGATGAAGAAATGCACAGCTGGGTTTATTTTACCTCATAAACGGTGGTATCACACTTGATTGCACTTCCTGCTGCTTGCTGTGCTGGTGTATTTGCACATTGATTCCAGAGGTCAGAGCTGTTCCAGGCAAATTTCTCCAAAGAGAGTAGCACAGAGGAATTTTTTTCCCTTTGCTGTGGAGGCAGAAGGAGTTCTCCAATTTCTCCCACATCCCTCTGGAAGGGCTAAATCCCCTCCTTGGCCTGTTAAGTGCCCCGGCTTTCACCTCCTAACCTGTGTAGCTCTTGATCAGACAAGTTCTCTTCTGCATATGTTTCTTGCCTGCCTGCTAGAAAACAACATTTTATACAATCCTTGTTGTGTCCAGATTTCCCTTCTCAGGGCTGACACTGCTCTCCTGTGCCAGAGCACTCCTGCTGTGTGCTATCAGTGTCCTCTTTCTGCTCCTTGGCCGTTTATACCTGATAACTTATCAGGTGCTCACAAGAGGCCTTGACTTAGAGACATTCCAATGTCCAAAAGTCAATATCCCAACACCTGTGTTGCCTGGAAGAAGAATCTTTACTTTGGAATGTGAGAAGTCTGGGGTTTCCTGAGTGCAGGGTGTGGTTGGGAAGAAAGAAATCTCTGAACTGTGCCTGTGGTGGAGATTTCTTTGTTGTGTTTCTGTTTTCATGAGTTTCTAAACCTTGTGTGTGGTGGTAGAGGAGGCCAAGTACAAATGCATCTGAAAACCTCTACATTTAAAAACTGTGACTTGAAAAGGTTTGCTGGATAAAAATTCAGGTTTTTTCCTTGAGTTGTATTTTCTCAAGCATTAAGGAAAGGGGTCAGAGCTCCCAGTAGAACAGTTCCTTTCTGTTCCATCAACATCACAGATGTAGGCAGCAGGTCCTGTCCTGCACACACTCAACAATTATTCAGAATCTCACCAGACCCATTGTTTGATAGGCTTTTTTTCTTTCTTTTTAGATTCAAAAGAAGATTGATGAAGCCTTGAATGATGTCACTTCCAGTTTATCCTTCCTGAAAGATGAAAAGGATTATATCAAAGCACTGCCAGAACAAGGCATGAGCCAGCCTGAAGTGCTGCAGAAGATGAAAGAGTACAGCTCAAAAGGTGAGTCTGTAGTGCAGCAGACACCAAACATGACACTTCTTCTCTAAAATGAGTCCCAGTGACTCTTGGTCATGGTTTCAGCTTAAATATTTTGTCCCCTTGCAAATTTTTGTCTGTTTTTTCTTCTGGATGTGACTAAGATTTGTGAGTTCTAATGCTGCGTTCAGGTATTTACACTGAAATTCCATTTCTTCCATGAGAATTCTAGGCTGATGGAGAGATGGGACAGCTGAGGACAGGAGAGATATGGGGGAAGGTCTCTTTTTGGATTGCATTTCTGAGCAGTTGCCTTGATGCTTGACTTTTACCAGAAATGTGAAGCCTCAGAAAACACAATCAAAAAAGCAACTTCCAAGTAGGATTGTTAGGGGATTTCCAAGACTGTCACCTCAATTAAGAGAGACAATGGTTTGTGCCTTGAAAAAGCCTTTTAAGGAAGAGTGATGATGTTCTCCTGGCTCAAGCCCACACAAGCAGTGTCTGACACTGCCCCTCTCATGTAAACATGTTCCCTCTGATTTGTGTGCCTGTTATTCCTAATGAAAAAATTTGAGTGACTTCCTGTCCGGAGGAGAAGACACGACTGTGCTGCTCCTATCCCAAATTTGAGAAAAGTCTTGAATTTTCTGCTAGAACAGTGCATCTGCTCCAAATTCAAAAACAATTTCATGATCGAGTGTCCTGGAACAACTTCCTTCTTTTCTACTGCTCTCTATTGCTAATGTTGCTTCTGTCTGTGTGTTCTCTTAGTTTATTGTTTCCTTCCTTCACTGGGCTCTTTTTTCTTCTCTAAAGTCTCCCCTCTTTCTGCCTCCCCTGCCCCCAACTCCCCTTTGGAAGTTGCCTGGAAGTATCAGTTGAGGTGGAATTTAATTGATGTGCCAGCATTGTGGATTTTAGCAGTACACACTTGGCTTTTCCATCTCTCCTCAGCTTACAGTGGTGGTGGGTGCTCTTTGAAAGTGGCTTTAATTTAGTGTCCAGTTGGTTGAACAGCAGTTTGGGGAGACTGCTGGGGATTAAGTGGATTATTTATTAATATAACTGCTTGCTCCAGCTACATGTTGGTTATGTGCTGACTCTTTAGTCATCATTTACTTGCTGTTTGCTAAGTCCACACAGTGCCAGGGGCTCAGCTTCACACACAGCTGTCCCTGGGCCACAAAACTCAGAAAAACCTCAAAAGCTGAGTCCCTTCTGTGGAACTGAAGGGGTTTTCCATGTGCTTTTCCACCCTGGCTGGGAATGGCTGTGTTTGTGAGCAGTGTGCTCTTCCCTCTCTTGCAGGGGATGTACGCTGGCAGGATGGGAAAGTCTCTGGGACTGTGTACAGTGGTGAAGAGAAACTCACCCACCTGCTGGTGAAGGTAAAGTGCAAGCAGGCCAACTTTGCATCTTCAGGGTGACCAGAAACCCCTCAGAGCTGTTCCAGCATCCCAGAGTAAACAGGGAAGATCCAAAACTGAAGTCTGGGAAGGGGAATTAGTGGGCAGTGTAACTCTGGCCATGTAACTGTCCCTGTGGAAACACCTCGTAGAGATGACTGGGATCTAATCAGATGAGGTGCTCTTTTGGGTGAGAAAGTAATTAGTAATTACAAGTGAACTGGAGACTGGTACTGGAACAACTTCCACTGAGCAAAACTAAGCTCCTCTTGGTTTGGAGCAAAAGAGAAGCTTTAGGAAGTGTTTTTTGGCGTGGCTGTGTGGTCCAAATCTTAGACAATGGAGCACTGGCACGCTTCAGTGGCGTTTTGTGAGGTCTGTTTACCTGCTCAGGAACTTCTCCCTCTGAGAAGGCTGCAAAATAACCTAAACAGCCTCAAGGTTTGTTTTCAAGTACATCTCCTTCCAGAGTTGTTTTGCTAGAAAGGGAAGTTTGGCCCTCTTGCTCCTGGGAACAGCTTTTGTAGCAGCTGTAATGGGCTCTGTTTGGTGGCTGCTGTTGCTGTTTTCTTCCTCATGTTGACATTTTCTGTGCCACTTTTGGGGAAACAAAGCTCAGAGCAGCCTTTCTGGAGGGGCCTCGGCTTGGATCACTTTGTGGAAACATTCCCTTTGTTTGTGCTGATTGTTCACTGGTTTGTTTTGCTGTATTTTATTTAACATCACTGCAGTTGCTTTTTGATCTGGACTGCAGGAGGTTGGGACTGGCCTGTTCCAGCCTTGTAGCCTGTGAGTCCACAGTTGTGGAAAGACAGAAGTACTGGTTTTCACAGCCACTTTTCTTGTGGTGTGGGTGTGCATTTGTGCTTTATGGCCTGCTTCAGAACCCCCTCTTAACAGTAAACTTGAGAACAAGTTCTACACAGTCATCTTTTTGCCTGATTAGTGTAAAGGAATTGCAGGATGTATCTTGTGTTCTTCAAAACCAGCAAAATTATTAGCTCTGTCCTTACACCAAGAGATTGCTGTGCTGTAGTCACTCCAGAGGTCTGAATGCCTTAGGAAAACATTTATTTTTCTTTATTTTACTCCTCAGCTTCCCAGCTTGTGGCATTTACTTGCAGGAGCAGTTAAGTCCTGTAATATTCTTACTGTAAAATGCAGCTAATTTGCTTCTACAGTGCACATGGGAAGTTCTCAAAACCTCATCTGCATGTCTAACTTTCTCTCTGATTTCTGAAGGTGTATGAAGAGTTTGCCTGGAGTAATCCTCTCCACCCAGATATATTCCCTGGTCTGAGGAAGATGGAAGCAGAAGTAGTGAGGATTGCCTGCACACTCTTCCACGGGGGCCCCAACTCTTGTGGTGCTGTAAGTAGCCTGTCTTTGACTGCCTCCTGAACATTTTGGGTATTTTTGACTTTGATAAGTGCAAATGCACCTTGTGCTCTCCAGATGACCATGAGGGTAAGTTCATTCTGGTGTATTCCATGCCAGCTGTGTGGAAGTTGCTTAATTCCTCTTCTTGGTGAAGTTTATGAGAGATAATTTCACTCAGAGAAACAGTACTCTAAACAAGACTGTTTACTTCAGCTTTTTTTTTCCTCCACTCTAAAGTGACACAGGCTTGATGACAGTTGGCAGAGAGAACTGGTGTAATGCAGCCTGGCTGGATGGCAGTGAGGAATTGTGAACAGAGAAGTGTCACTCTGAGAAGCTCCCCTCAGTTTTAGTCTCTGAGCTGGAAATCTGTGAGCCTGCCAGATTGCTGAGCTTGAGGGCAAGGCCAGCTGGCTGGCTACTCACCAACAAGCAGGCATGGCATGGATTGTCAGCTGTCCAGCTGGAATGCTGTGTTTCCAGGCTCCTGTGGCCTTCCAGTGCAAACCAGTTTTACAGCCTTGATAAAATTCCCAGCAAGAGTCCAAATGTGTGTTCTTAAAATGATGCTTTCAGTGTTGGAAGGCAGTGTTGACACAAGAGCTTATGAGCTGAGCTGGCCTTGAGTGGGCTTTCCAGCAGGAAAAGGAGGCTGGAGGCTTGCCTGTGGAGTAGCTTTGTAGAAGGTGTAGTTGGGATCAGACTCCCAGTGGGATTGAGGATGAACTCAACTGTGTGGGAGTGCAAGATGTGATTGCCTTTGAGAGGAGGAGGTGACACCTTCTGACCTGACTTTTCATCTCACTATCACCACTTTTCTTTCTTGTACCCCCTTCAAGTTTAGAGAAGGAACATGCCTCTTTGCTTATGAAAACCATTTCACCTCAGCTCAGCTGCTCCCTGGCTTGCAGTGCTGAGAACATTGAGGAGATTATCCCTGGAGTGGGGCATGAAGCTGTTGGAACTCGTTCCTATCAGCAGTTGGGACATCAGCTGATCCAGCAGGCAGAGGGCTGTGTGCCTCTGATGGGTGCTTGGGGAACTTTGCTTGCTGAAGCCTGCACCAGGGACCTTCAGGTTATGTTACATAAAACACCATGTGGAAGTGTCAGCCTTGGCCCTGGGTGCTCTCCCACTGAAATGGAAAAGTGGAATTGCCTAAGAGAGGGTCAGAACAGGTAAAAAACTGCTGCAGCCAAAGTGAGACCTGCACAAATATACTCTGGAGAGTCCTGCTTTTCCTTCTGTCCTCCTCCTTCTCCCAAGGATGGTGCCACAAAGCAAAGGGGGAAGTGCACAGCCTGCTGTGGAATTCTGGCCTAGCTGCTTAAACACAGCCCCATTTGCAGGAAAAGGGGAGGGCTGCAAAGTTGATTGGCCGGAAATGGAAGATTAATTGCATCCCTGTAATTAGCATGTCTGAATGAGTGTTTCCAGTGGACTTTGTCTTCCTCCCACTGCTCTTCCTGACTGTGAAGTGGCCAGAGTTGCTGATCACTGATGGAGAGATGTGGGTGGGTATATGGAGGTCACATGTTCTTTAAGTAGTTGGGCTCAAAGACTTCTCTTATTTTCTTTTCTTCTCCCCAGCACTGAATTAACATTGCAGAATAATTTCTGGCTTGGACAGTTACAAACTCAATTAAAAAGGGCATTTTTTCAATCTGATGATTTGCTTTCTGTCTTGGGAAGGCCCTGCTGCAGCTGGTGGCTCAGTGCTGCAATTATACTTCTGTAACTGGTAAAGCAGAGAGATCTTAATGCTAAAGGTGCAATGCTCTGAGTTATCTTTAAACTAATCTGTTCAAGAGGGACTGCTGGCTCATTCTGCTGAGAATAGTTTGCTCAATTCAACTTTTGCAGTGTTGAAATTTAGAACAACTGCTTTTTTCCTCCCTGAACTTCCTCACTGCCACCTCTGAGAGGCAGAGTGTTGTAGTGCCAGGCCCCTGTCCACTGGATTTACTAACCTGATTTAAGCAGCAGGGACTGCTTGGGCAATTTGTTGGTGTTGGTGGTGGTTCCTGAAGGCACATAGAACTAATTTGTGTTTCTGGAGAGAGTGTCTGCATCTGTGCTGCATGGAAAGCACCAAAAAGTTTCTGTCTGGACTTCTCATTGAGGTGGTTTCACTTCCTTTGTGCTCTGATTTCCATAGCTCATTGCAGAGCAGCACTTTGTGGGAGTAATATTCTGCTGCTCAGTCTGGGAAAAGCAGCCCAGTGACACATCCATGCTGTTCCCAAGGTTTTCAGCAGCCTGGGATCTCTGTGGTCCTGCCCTGTGTCATGTGGACACCTCCCTCAGCATCTCTGGGGAGCTTCCTCTTTGAAGGCTTTTGGTGTGTTTCATAAATGCCAGAATGAAACCTGTCTTTTTAACATTTCTGAATGTTAAATCGGATGAGCAGCTTGCATTATTTACAGGAGTTGCCTTTAGCTGAGCCATGTGGGCTGTAATCCTCCTTTGTTGACATGGACATAAAAGCTCTAACAATGCCCTGGTGGTTTGAGGGGGTTCAGACATGCCTTTGCCTTAAATTGCTCTGAGAGATGTTTCAAGCTTTTAAGCAGTTTTAGAAGTAAAATTTTCAGCAGTGGATGGATGCTTTATATTTCTCACTAATTACTACTATTGTTCTTACTTTAATTGTGTTATGCAAGAGTAAAGAGACAGGAATTGGTGAGTTTGGGCACCTGGAAGATTCTAATCATGTTCTTGCAATGATTGGGAAGGGCTAATTAAGCTCAGCACATAGGAGCAGGGGAGTTTGTTCTTGTCTGATATGCTCATGTTCACAAGGTGCTTTGTTTTGCAGTGTTGGCTGTGTGGATTTCCCCTGTAATTTGGGGAGAAATCACCACTTTTATGCAAGCTGCAGTGTTTTTTTTTTTAAGTAGCTTTTTGAACTTTGAAAAGAAAGGGCAGCTTTGAAGTGTAGGGAAAAATTCTGTGTGGGTGACTTGTGAGTATTTGATGTGGATCTCTGAATTCTTCTTCCACTTATTCTACAGCTGAAGACAGGAGAGAGAAGGCAAAATCACTAGATGCAAGCCTAAACCCCCTGTAGAAACCCATTTTTGTCTCTTCTCCCTGAATTCTGTGGGTTCCAAACTTTGGCTGCACTTTTGAAGTAGGGAGATGGGAGATGTGAGTGATATGTCTTGAGAGGGGCTTAAACTGTGCAGATCTCTGTCACATTTTATCTGTAGTGATGAGCAGGTCACCTTGAGAGACACAAGTGGTGGAATTTACAACCTGCAGGTTTCCAGGGGTTTTATGGGAGGCTGCCACAACATTATGGCCATGCAGTGGATTGTGGTGTGGTTTTTTTACTTTGTTCCCCTAGAAATAAATTTTAGTTTGCTGTTTTTTTGTTATTCATGGGGTGGTTCAGCTCAGTGAAACTTTTGGTTAGCTTTGTCTCCAGGGTATGAATGGACATGTTTCTTCAGGTGAAAATGGAGCAAAACTTTAGAGATCACGAACCGAAGTGGTTCTTTAATGTCTGAAAGTTTGACAGTGGAATATTCCAGCCCAAAGGAATCATGGAATAGGGACCATATCTCTTATTGCTGTTGTAATGTTGAGGTTCCAGAGCGCTGGGATTTAGAGGGAGAGAAGCAATGGAAGTGATATACTAAGTTTGGAAAGCAGGAGGGATGTTTATCCCCTGTGCTCTCTCCTCTCCCCTCCCATTCGCAAAACAACAAATAAATCAAGAACACAAAACGTCTGTTTACTTTCCCTTTCCCCCGACGTTTTTCCTGGCCTTTGAAGCTAGTGCAGAGTTGCAGAGCTGCTTAAAACAATACCTGTTTCCAGCCCCTTTTCCCCATGGCGTGGCCCGAGCCTGTGGACTTTGATTGAGGGGAGAGAAGAATGTGTGTGAGCCCCGGGCGGTGCTGAATCACCGCCCCCTGGCCGGGTGCCGGCGCCGCAGGCACTGGGGAACTCGGATCCTGTGACACTGATTCAGGCTCTGGCTGCAGCAGAACGAGTTTGCTGTCAGTGGCTGAGCTGACACAGCCTCCTGTAGAGGAGCAGGCTCCATCCACAGGTATAATCCATGTGGACCCAGAGGATTTTGCTGTTGGAGCTGTGCTGGGCTGAAGGTGCTGCTCCAGACTCGGGCACTTCTCCTTGGTGGGCACTCATGATATGCTGACTGTGGGCCAATTTAGGAAGCTGAGCTGGCTGAAATTTGGCTTTTTGGGTGGATTTTCAGCTGTCTGAACAAGCTTTGTGTGGTTGTCTGGGAGAAGGATCCTGGATGCTCTTCCTTACCCTGCATGTGACTGACTGGTGACAAGTGTTGGCTCTGACCTGCCACAAACTGTGTGTGGCTCAGCATTTCCACGGAGGGGATAAAGCCAGACTTTGAGGAAAGGCTTGTTATATATGAAGGCAAGATATTTGGATTGAAATGGGAATAAGACTGTACAGAAGCTGCTTTTTCAAGAGCAGATTGTCTAGGTGAGCATAGGGAATGCTGCCCAGCAAGGAGCAGGCCTGGTGTTCAGTAACACAAATCCCACGATCCCCATGTCCTTCCTAGCAAGGTTTTCACAATCATTACCCTAAGCAGTGTTGCAAGGATAGGCACAAGTGTGCAATAATCCCATTCCTCTTCTCCCACCCAGTAGGAAGGCAGTCTATCACTAGCTGGGTTTTTTTTTCCCCAAAGGTAATCACAGCCTGACAGATCCCTTCATAAAGGGCATTGAGAAGTGAATGGCACAGCCCATAAAACCCTTAAAACATTGTGTTCCTGCTGCCATCCATTTGCTCCACAGTCAATGCAGCAATGTCTTTATCCAGTGTGAAGCTCTGTTAGGTTTTATCTCTGACAGCTGTTGCTTTTAAACATCCCCCAAAAAGCAGGAATTGTCTGTGGTGTGACAGTTGCTTCCACACTGCCTGTGGCAGCAGCTGCTGCTGGCTTGGATTGTGTTAGGAACAAATCCTGGCAGGCTGTGAACTTTGTTCCTTATATCTGTACCTCATGTTTAGTCATTGTCACACTTCTTGGCATTTTCAGGGTTTGCAGCTGTGTCAGCAGGGAAAAAGCAAAGGAAACCCCAAACTCAGAGATGTCATAAGGCATACAAATGGGATTGGGTCCTTTTTATGTTTATTTTTGTGGGGGAAGAGGTAAAAAGGGGAAGTTGCAGTTGGTTCAGCAGGTCTGAGGAGCAAAATTAGTTCCCCATAAGCAGTATAAGTAGATTTTGATTCCTCATTTCCCTGAACCTCTGTATAAGTGTCCCAGCTACCCCATATCCTCAGGTTATGGCTCACCCAGTCAGTCAGTCCTGTAGGCTGCTTGACAAGCCAACCTCACATTTTCCCAGGTTAAAATTTTACTGGGGAAGGTTGTACCCCTGCATGCCAGAACTCATAAAAGCTGACTACAAGAGACCTCTCACTTCAGGAAGTTCTCCCTGTAAAGAGTTTAATTTGTGTATTTGCACCAGCTCTTGAGTTCAAGTATGCAGTAGTAAACCTGTGTGTGCCTTTGTCTCTTCCACCTCCTGATGCAGACCCAGGGTTAGTGGGTGGTGTGGATGCTGAGGGACTGGCTGGGGAGAGGAATGCACAAATTCCTCCTGGTGTAAAATTTCTTGTGTCCCTGAGAGCTTGGAAGCTCTGGTGTACAGCAGACCTGGGCTTGTCTCAGCAGAGAGGAGGTGGGAGAGAGCTCCAAGTCCTGCAGCATTCCAGGTTCTGGGAAGGTTTTGTAGCTCAGGGGTGGTGCCAACCCTGAGGTGAGTCCATGCCTTGGCATGGCACTGCTCCAGACCTAATAAACCCTGCTGGACTTTGCTGACTTAGCACAGAACCAACTTCATTGTTTCCATATATGTGGCATAATTAATCTGTAATGCAGGTAAACAATCCCCAGGTAATCAAGAGCTTAAGTGTGAATAGTTTTGTGAGGTGAGGTGACTGTGCAATGTGATCCCCTCCTGTTGGGCTCTGGAATGCTATACTTTTTGTTTGTTTTCCCTTTCCCCCATCCCATTTAAATATTCAACATTTAAATGTGTATTTTCAAGCTGAGTGTCAGAAAGCTGCCCTGTGCTGTTCAGTGATTTCTGCTGTCCTTTAAACCCTGACTTGTCCTGTGCACATCTGAAGCAGAGGCAAGAGATGCTGTGCCTACATCCCCTTTCTGCTTTTCCCTCCTGCAACACCCATTGTTATTTTTCCTTGTTTGCTTCTTTTCTGGTGACAGATGACATCTGGGGGGACTGAGAGCATCCTGATGGCCTGCAAGGCATACAGAGACCTGGCTTATGAGAGAGGCATCAAACAGCCAGAAATGTGAGTGGTGCCACCACAGCTTCTTCCTTTGGGGGCTTGTGGGATTCACTGTCCCCTTGAGCTAAGATGGTGCTGGTCCTCAGTAATCCTTAGTTTCATAGCTCATTGCCACCTATTCCTTGTCCATCTCTGTCTGGAGGAGAGAAACCTGTGTGGAAAGGAGAGTTCCAAAGCACAGGAAGTTTTAAAGCAGCCTGGGGGGCACAGATGTTGCTGGGGGCTGTGCTGAGCAGCTGTATTTTGGCAATACCTGTCTGCTGCTCTAGACAGCCTGCTCAGATCAGCTCTGCTCTCGAGCAGAGATTGTCAGCCCCTTTGAAGTATTCAGGGGGTTTGATTTATTCAGATCAAAGAAGGCTTAGCCTTCTTCTTAGCCAGCTCTGAGGCTGGAGTTGGGCTGGTTGGAGTTCAAATGGGGAATTGTGCTAATCATTACACTGCTAATAGAGGATTTGCTGTCTCTAATGTGCTGCCTCATTTCTAGATGGTGCAGGGAAAATACTTCTCTGGTTAATTGCTTTGAGGGGAAAATATAAAAAGAAACAAAACACTGGTGGTTCTTTTCTTCCCTCTCTAACATTTAAGGCTCTGATAATGATATGAGGCCTCAGAAAACAGGGTTAATTACGGCTATTCAGCCTCTGTCAGTCAAGATGGGAGACAGCAAGTGTTCATTTCATCTGTTCCTTTTCCAGGTTGGTCCCAGTGAGTGCCCACGCAGCCTTTGACAAGGCAGCACACTACTTTGGGCTGAAGCTGATCCAAATACCACTGACCAAGGCTATGGAAGTGGATGTTCAGGTATCACTTTAGTCTCTCTCTGTGAGGAAATTAATATTGCACACCAACTAGGCAGGAAATCTACCTGTCCAGGTAGGGAGTCAGTGGATAAAGAGGGAGGAATGCTTTCTGGAAAATGAAAAACAGCACGAGTAAGTGCCTGTCATTGCAGATGAAACTGTATTTGAATTAACTGGATGTTATCCCTTTGTCCCATGGATTTAATTTAGTCTCAGGTAATTTGTTTTTCATAAATAGCCCAGATTTCAGAGAAGGGTGAACAAAAATATTATGGTATTTCCAAGTGGATGAGTGGTTGCTTTCCTCTCTGTACACTTTTTTTGCATTGGTTTTTAAGACCAGGCTCTGCACCTTCTCACTCTTTATATTTTTTGGCAGGATGGCACTTGGTAAATGGAATGTGAGCATCTTCTCTCTTTAAATCTTCAGGCAATGAAGAGAGCTATCTCGAGGAACACAGCCATGCTGGTCTGTTCTGCTCCCCAGTTCCCACATGGAATTATGGACCCCATTGAAGAGGTGGCAGAGGTAGGACACCCCTACCTGTAAGAACTTGTGTGTTGTAGCAGTAAAGCCAGCACAAGAAGAGTAGAGGAGTTCCAGGATGATGAGCAGTGAATTTGGTGGGGGAAGAATATTACTGTCCTCGAATGAGCTCAAATGTAGGATGTAGCAAGTGCTCTTTCTTTGCTACCTGGGAGGAAAGAACACCCAAATGCTCACCTGGTGAAAAGGCTTTGATTTAGGGCCTGCTGGTTGTAGCAAAATTGATATGGAAGTCTGAGGAATGTGTGGAGGGAGTAGGAGTCAGGACTGGGATCTTATTTTCCAAACACACCTCTTGATTTCTTTCCTCTCTGTGCTCCAGTTATTTATGTTGTATGTGACCAGCCAGGGCCTCTGACCTTCTCTTCATTTGGCTCATGCCCTTTTACTTTATTATGGATACTCTTTTCAGACAATATTGTCACATTCCTTTGGCAAACACAGCAAACTACCAAAATGCCACATTGTTTTTGCTGCGTGTGGAAGGCAGGAAAAGGCATCCCACAAACAGCCAGCCCTTCCACATTGCCACATTGAGAGTGGTGTGATGTTCTCAAAGGGCTCAGTGGACATTTAACTGTGAAATGCCAGTACATTTTGGTGACTGGAGTTTGGGTGCCCCAGCCACATCATTTTGTTCCCTGATCTCTTGTTCACACACAGCTTGCAGTGAAGTACAAAATCCCCTTCCATGTGGATGCCTGCCTGGGTGGATTCCTTATTGCTTTCATGGACAAGGCAGGGTTCCCCTTAAAGCGTCCCTTTGACTTCCGTGTGGAAGGTGTGACCAGCATTTCTGCTGACACCCACAAGGTGAGGAGAGGGGAGAGGGGTCTTCAGTGCTTCCATTTTTGGGGTGTGACTCCTGTTGCCATGCTGCTGTCTTTGGGCATTTCTTCCACTGAGGTGCAGGGGTAGGGGCTGCTCTGTTCACGTGCTTTGTGCAATGTGCCAAAGTACAGAACCCCTCAGGCTGGAAAAGAGCTCCAAAATTGAGTCCAGCCTGTGACCAATCCCCACTTTATCAACCAGACCAGAGCACTGAGTGCCACATCCAGTCATTCCATGAACATCTCCAGGCATGGAGACTCTACTACCTTCCTGGGCATCCCCTTTTCCCCCTTCCACAAATAAATTTCTCCTCATTTCCAACCTTAACATCCCCTAGCACAACTTGAAGCTGTTTCCTCTTGTCCTGTCACTTGTTTCCTCTGAGCACAGCCCGACCCCCCCTGGCTGTCCCCTCCAGTCAGGGAGTTGTGCAGAGCCAGAAGGTCCCCCCTGAGCCTCCTTTTCTCCAGGCTGAGTCCCTTTCCCAGCTCCCTCATCTGCTCCTGGGGCTCCAGACCCTTTCCTGGACACACTCCAGCCTCTCCAGGGCTCTCTGGATGTGAGGGCCCAGAACTGGACATAGCACTCAAGGGCCCCCAGCACAGAGGGACAATCAGTGCCCTGGTCCTGCTGGTCACACTATTACTGATCCAGCCCAACTGCCATTGCCACATGGACAGCCACTGTCACCAGCACTCCAAGGCCCTTTCCACCCCTCTGCCCCAGCCTGGAGCTGCAAGGGGTTGCTGTGACCCAAGGGCAGGACCTGGCACTTGGTCTTGTTGAACCTCTGCCCATGGATCCAGCCTGTCCCAAGCCCTCTGCAGAGCCTTCTGCTCTCCAGCAGATGAACAAATGGGATCTGGGTGAGGACTTGGGTGCATTCCTGTGCCCTCTTGCTGCTTTCTAACCCTTTTTGTGCCCCTTGCAGTATGGCTACGCTCCCAAGGGCTCCTCGGTGGTGCTCTACAGTGACAAGGAATACAGGAAGTACCAGTTCTTCATTGCCCCAGACTGGCAAGGGGGAATTTATGCCTCCCCCTCCGTGGCAGGCTCCAGGCCTGGTGGGATCATAGCTGCATGTTGGGCAACCCTGCTGCACATTGGAGAGTCGGGCTACGTTGAGGCTACGAAGAGGATCATTAAAACAGCTCGTTTCCTCGAATCCGAGTACGTGGGTGCCTCACTGTTTGGATCCTGCTCTTCAGCCCTGGGCTGGACCCCTCCTCCCAAACTGCTGTTGTTTTGGTTTTCCCTGGTATCTGCTGGGGGGAACCTACTGGGCAGTTCTGGGAGAACATTTGTGCCCAGATAGCTGAGGGACACAGATGGGAGCAGTGCACACACCTTTATTCAGCCTGGCTTTGAGAATTCCTTTTTCCTCAGCTGTGGCTGAGGGGCAATCTGGAGGGAAGACAAAAGAAGGGTTATACTCTTCTTTGTTGGGGTGCTTGGGTGGCTGTGTAAGAGAAGCTGATTTTCTCTGCTTTTCTGCCTTCCCTCCTTTCCATTTCTTCCTGAGTTTACTTGACTTTTGGGTATGTAAAGACCCAGGTCCTCTGGCAAGTCCCAATGGCCCGGGCTGGGTGCATGATTTTTGAGTGGGAATGTGCTGCCATCTGTTCCCTTCTGTAGCTTTTCCTTTAAGGCTCCAGTTGGGTGGACAGAATGTCTGAACCCTGTAACCCTGAGCAGTCATTTCTTTTTTTCCTTCTTTTCAAGGTTGAGAAAAATTGACAGCATCTTCATTTTTGGGAAGCCAGAGGTGTCTGTCCTCTCCATTGGCTCGGACACTTTTGACATCTATCGATTATCAAATTTTCTAGCTGCAAAAGGATGGAACTTGAATGTCCTACAGTTCCCACCAAGGTGAGTGTGTGGGGACCATGGAGTGATGTATTTAGCCAGGGTATGCAGGATGGTCAGCTTCAGGCCACATAGCTCTCGTGATTTGCTGAGTACTGTTGTCCACAGCTGATAAATTGTATGTAGAATTTTCCTCTGCAGAGCAGGAATCACTTTTGTAATGGCCATTATACAGCAGTGAAGATAAAGTACTACTAATTTTAATGAGCCTGGCAGAGGATATATCTGAGGCTCCCTTTCTATTTACCTCTATCTAATACAAGCAGAAAGATATAAATAACCAAGGCTCTATCTCATGTTTAGTTAACTGAGTGTTTGTAGATCGATTTATTTATTTTTACTGTCTTCCTCCTGCCCACTGAAGAGGAAGGAAATTAAAACAACAGTGAAGGGCTGATCATTTTCAATGTAAGATTGATTTTTGTCAGAGACTCGCCTTAAGTGGGAAATTGGGCTTTTGTTGGCAAAAGGGGCCAGTACTCCCAGACTGAAAAAAAATTTTGACTTGCTCCAGAGAGCCTGAGGTGATAGCTCAGAGGTGGGTGCTTCCTTCTGATGATGGCTTAGAAGCTGCAGAGGAAGGAGAGGAAAAGGATAGCAGGGGTCACTGTGCTTGCAGGCAGCTGCATTTTTCTCACCAGAGGTGCCTGGAACAAAGTGAGAAACTTTAACCTAATGGTGAAGTAAGGAAGGAAGAAGGAGCTGGTTCTAGCAAGCATTTTGCAGGGATTACCCCTAGTGGGAATGCTGTTTTGAGGAGATCCACAGTTATCCCAGGCCACAGAAGGGCTCAGCTGCTGCTGGGTGCTCAGAAAACGTGGAGCTGTGTGTACTGGAGGTGGTTAATGTCTTCCCTCTGCCCTGCCTGCCCAGCATCCATCTCTGCATCACGCAGCTGCACACGAAGCCCGGCGTTGCCGAGCAGTTCCTGAAGGATGTCAGGGACAGCATCCAGGACATCATGAAGGACCTCAACGCCAAGACCACGGGCATGGTGAGGAGGCCAGCACAGTGTGAGGGGCTCTTTGGGCTGAGGGTGTTTCTCCTGTGTAACAGCCTGCTCTTCTCTGCTTAGGGAGCCATCTATGGCATGGCACAGTCCGTCCCAGACAGGAGCCTGGTAGCAGAGATTTCCCAGGCCTACCTGGATGGCCTCTACAGCACGGATGTTCCCAGCAGTGAGAAGCACATGAACGGCTCTCCCGGCCACCACTGACTGCAGTGCAACAATCAGTGCCTTGCCAGCCAGCACTGGGGTGGTTCCAAAGGTTTCCTAGGCAAAGAGATTGCAGTTCCTACAATTGCAGGTCTGAGGGTGGCTTGGTCTGGAAAAATTCCTCCCCTGTCTTAGTCTGTTCTGAAATCTGCATTGTTTTCATGCCCAATTTCAGTTTTAGGGCTTTTCCTCCCTCCCCCTTGCCTGTTTTCATCATGGCTGTTGATGGTGAATTGAATGTCCATTCCACAGCTCCAAATTCCTCAGGTATTCTGCATGTCACTTCATTCCTCAGTTGTTGTTTCTCCTCAGATCAGTGTCCAGCCAAGTGTTAAATTTGAGTTCTCACATTGTGTTCCACGGCTCCAATCTTCCCGGAAGTTAATGGTAGACAGCAAATTGGAAATTTTGTGTTCTCTTGAGTATTCCTGTAAGCTGCTGCATTTAACAGACGGTGCTGGGAGCCTTATCTCTGTGTAATGCAGAGCTGATAAATTGGCAGAGGGAAGGTAGTCACTGCCTCCTTTTGAAATCCCCTCTGGAGATCTCAGTGAGGCTGCAATCAATATCTGCTGAGGGGGAGGAAAAAAAACAACACAGAATCCTTTTCTGGAATCTCTTGAACAACAGCAGAAATAGAAACCAAGCAGGTCGTGTAGGGAGAGGAATGGGATGGTACTGAAAACCCCGGGTACATCATGGCTGTTTTGCTCCCCTGCCTCTTGTAGAAGACATGCATTGACCACCCAGGAGTGCTGTTTTCCCTTGCACAAATCTAGAGGGAGGTGCAAAGCTCATTTCACTGTTCAGAACTTGAAGGTTTTACACTGTCCCCTCACGATGCTGTAACAGAGCCAGGCCCTGGCCCGTGTCACAGCCAGGGACGTCGCGCAGACGGTTTTTTTAACCACGGTCTTTTAGTATCAAAAAGGTGACTTTTGTAATAGCAGTAATCTCAGCTCTTTGCACTGATTCTTTTAAGGCACATTCTCAAAAGGGCATTCACCATTGTGCCTTGATGCTTCTCTGGCTTTTTTTTTGTGGCACGCCAGGGACGGTTGGAGGGTTCAGCTGTTTGACCACGACCTTGGTTGTGGTCGTTTCTTTATGGTACTAATTCTGAAAACAGACCTCAAAGGCAGGCTGGCCTCAGAGGAAGCACCCTTGCCTGTTAGGTAGGATAGTAGTTGTAATGAGCCAAGTCCCTTCACAGTATTACAAAGATGCTGGGAGAAGCTGAGGAAAGGATGCAGCAAGTCAGAGGTGTTCCAGCCTTGGGCACGTGGCTCAGCCTTCCTATTTTTCCCTGCTGTTTTTAGGGTGAGAGAGTTTTCCCAGCACTGCCTTGTGAGGCAGTTGTGGCCTCGAGGACAAGTGCTAATCTCTCGAGTAGTGTTGGAGTTACTCCTGCAGGGCTTTCCCATGTTTCCTCTCAGCTTTTTGCATGGAGCAGAGAGTTTCCCAGGCAGAAATCCCACATGTGGGTGAAGACTTCATGCTGTGTCTGCACCGTCCTGTGCAGGGCATCTGAAGGCATCTCTCTGCTGTAGCCTGTTAGCCTGAAGCTGACCTTGGCTGAAGCACAGGAATTTTAAGGAATGAGAAGGTCACTGACCAGCTTCTGCACAAGCCAGCACAGCCTTGGGCCCAGCCACTGTGGGAAGGATCCTGGCTTTCCAACAGCTTTATTCCCTGAGGTGGGAGACACAAGCATTTTGGCCATCTGCCCTGAGCTTGATGACTTCATGCAAGTCTCTGAGCCCTTTTGAAATCATTGAATTGCCTGAGAGTCTCTTGATGAGAGAGAGAGACTCTCAGCTCTGGCAGTTTGTTTTGGACCTATTTGTTCCCTCAAGGTCTTGCCAATATGACCATTATTGTATCTCTGAGTTTGCAGTACTCTGGAGACAGTCTTCAGTGTCTGGCTACTGTGATGGTTCTCTTTGGAACTGAGATTTAACAAAACAAAAAAAAAAGGGAGGTACTCTTTTTGTTTCTGCTTTAAAAGAAAGAAGGGGTGGATTGGGGTGGGCTGAAGGAGAGCAAAACTCCCTTCTCTTCCTTCCCTGGTTGCATTTTCCTCCCAGGAAGTGGGTGGATCTAACAGATCAGTGCTCCATTTCACATTTTTGGATGTATTTGAAGATGTTATTTGTAAGTCAATGTATTCTATCCTGGGCTTTGCTTATTAATAATATTTGTGGGTTTAATTGTTCCACGTGTATTTGTCCTATACTGTAAATGTAATCCTGTGGTCGGGAATAGGCCACTGTAATTCCCTGGTGTGTAGTTTTTATTCATCCTTGTCACCTAACATGTAATCTGCATTTACTTTATCATGCCAAATGGTCTTGGAAATACAGATTTACAGGCTGTGTGATTGTTTCAAGGACAAAAAAAAAAAGAAGAATTTGATGAACTGGATTATGATCTGAAACTGGATGGTACTTTTAGACCTGGAGGGATCCTTGCCACTGTTAATTCCTGCAGGATTTTTCAGGTTTTCCAAGCGGGAAACTCAATCTGTTGCTTGTACAAAGCACTCCCAAGGGATTCACCTGTTCTTAGGTACTAGAATGAAGAATATCCAATGGGATGGACCAAGAAGAGATGTGTGTCTTCATGCCATGGATTTCATCTGCACTTTTCTGATGACTCGGGGGAGAGGGGAGCGGAAGGGTTGCGTACAACACAATAATACCTTGCCCAATAAATCCACAAGGACTTTTTAATGGACAAATGGGATGAGTTGATCTGACAGCAGTTTTCTGCTTTGCTCTGATTTGCCACTGTTGAACTGGAGGCAGCTGGAGAGCTGGTGAAAATGGGCCTGGTTTGTATTAAAATGGTGCGTTTAGCTATCTATGCTCACTGAGCTCTTGTTTTTCTGCTTCAGTGCTTGTTTGAATGAATGGGGACCTGTTGTTCCTGGAATTTGCTCATGCACAGCCTGGTCTGTGGCAGGGAGGATGGTTTATGAATCTTACTAACTCTGCCTGAGGGCTGCTCTGTCCTTCTGTCAAAATGAAGGTGGTGTCTGTGTCTGCATCTTGTGTGTGATGTTCAAGGATGCTGGAAGTTAAGAGCTGTGGATTTTCTATTAGTACTTTGTAGAACTTTAAAGGGTTAAAAAAGGAGAAGAAAAAAAAGACCTGAACTGGGTGTTTGTAGTGTTTTTCCCCAGACTTGTGCTGCAAGCAAATGCTGCTGGCTTCATACGAGATTGCTCATTGTATTGGTGAAGATCTTGTACCACCAAATCCACCCACAACCTCTTTTTGGGAAGCATTCCACCCTAAGCAACCCTTGCCCTGATGCTGTGCTGCTTTTGTGCCTTTTGGTTGTACTTTGCCTGTGTTTGTGCCTTGGCTGTGGCACAGCTGTGATTTTACACAAGCACTTTTTACCTGCCCTGGCTTTGATCATCTCTTTGTCTTTCTGACCCGAATCACTCTGAATTGAAGGCACCTGTCATTTCTGTGTGAAGTTTTTCTGTGGCAGAAGCACCTTCTTGAGAGCAGTCAGGGCAGTACCTGCCCTCAGGGAAAACCTGTTGGTGTAATTTGATCAGCGAGGCCCCTTTCCAAAGAGCCATTGGGTTAAATGAGATGTTTATTGTAAACACTTTCACTTGGTGCCCTGCTAAAGGCTGGCTGCAGTCGGGGTGAGACCACGTGCCTGATGTAATACTGGTAGAGAGGGGTTACAGCAATGACAAATTGCACAGCACGTTTGCTGCTTGGTTACAGAGAAGCCAGAGGGTTCACAAAACATGTTTTAGGCAGAAAGCACATTCCAGGAGGTAAGGAGCAACAACAGGCTGGATGGGGGCAGGCTCTGGACAGATTTACTGGTGCAGTGGTGTAACTTGACTCTGGAAGGGCATTGACCTGTTTGAGTGAGTCCAGGGGAGGCACCAAGATGATCAGAGGGGATGGAGCACCTCTGCTGTGAGGAAAGGCTGAGAGAATTGGGATTGTTCAGCCCAGAGAAGAGAAGCTTTGGGGTGACCTAAGTACAGCCTTCCAGTACCTGAAAGAACTGACAAGAAACATGGAGAAGGACTTTTTACAAGAATGTGTAGTAAGAGGACGAGGGGGAATGGATTCACACAGAATGGATGGGATATTGGGAAGGAATTGTTCCCTGTGAGGGTGGGCAGGCCCTGGCACAGGTTGCCCAGAGGAGCTGTGGCTGCCTCTGGATCCCTGGCAGTGTCCAAGGCCAGGCTGGATGGGACTGGGAGCAGCCTGGGATAGTGGAAGGTGTCCCTGCCCACGCCAGGGGGTGGAACGAGGTGATCTTTAAGGTTCCTTCCCACCCAAACCATTCCATGGCTCTGTGGTATGACTGATTCCTGTTAAGAGGCTCAGCAGTTGGGGGTGTGGGATCACAGGGCTAAGGAAGGGCTGAAGGATGGAATTTTCAGGATCAGAGATGGATGCATGCACCCTGAGAAGTGCCTCCATCCATCTGAGCTGCACTGGGGGAGGTTGGCGAGGTGTTGGGCTGTCTGGATCCAGGATCTAGCTTGGAAGTGGGAAAAGGCTCTGGGTGCAGCCATCCAGGCAGGACACAGTGGCACAGTGGGATTTTGGCTGTGTGGATCCCTGGTCAGGAGAGGGAAGCTGCCACCTGCTCGATGAAGCTGGCCAGGTTGATGTCTCGCTCCGATAAACCCCCGCAGTCGTGGGTGCTCAAGGTGATGTGAACCTAGGGCAGACAGGCGAGTGTTGTTGACAGAAACAGCAGGGCTGGTTTCCCCAGTGCTGCATCTGATGAGGCACAGGAGCTCCAAACTTGTTAGCAAAATTCCTTGGGGTGGCAGAGGTGCTCTGGCACTTTGCCTGATTTTTCTTCTTCCTACAGCTCATCCTGGCCACAAGCTGTCACTGCCACCCCTGCCTTGGTCACAGCAGCCACCTGTGCCCGTTCTCAACTCATTCTTTCCTCAGAAGCTTTTCCTGTGGCTGCTACTTGATACAGATTTTAAAAAGCAATCCTGGTGCCAGCCTTTAGCAGCTACTGCTCAGCTGGACTGGGAAAAAGGAGGAGGAAAGGATCTGTGAGAGCTGTAAGCTGGCTGTGATATGGGAATAGCATCTGAGGGAGGAGATCCTGCTGATGAGAGCAGGACTTGCTGCTCCTATTTTATCCCTCAAAAGAGGGAGCTGCTCCCTGAAGTGCTCTGCTTTGTCCCCACCATCTGTGTTTCTTACCTTATTGTACACATTGAACCATTCAGGATGATGATCCAGTTTTTCTGCCTGGAGAGCCACTCTGGTCATGAAGCCAAAGGCCTGCAGTGTAAGAAGGAAAAGTTAACTCTAAATATATTGGTTTTCACCCCATCACTATCAATTTTACACTGCCTTTGTCTACATAACCCAACCAAATTTAAGGTCTGGCATATTCTGGGAGTTTTCCATGGGTTCTCCATGCCCCTGGTGCTTGTACCCGGTTGAAGTCCTTGAAGTGGAACTCTTTGAAGATGGCATCTCTGCCTTCCACCTCGTTCCACCCCACGGCTCGCAGGTTTGGCAGCAGCTGCTCCCTCTCCTCCGTGCTCAGCCTGTGGGCTTTTCCTGCCTGGCAAGGAAAGGAAAGTGAAAAGGAGCAGGTCAGTGTGGCAGGAGTGGGATGTTCAGAGCAATCCCATGGGTCGTGGAGTTATGGGAACACGGAGACAGCTGCAGAGTGGGTGGGAGGGTTGGAATATCAATGTCCTGTGCTCCCTGCCTGGAATGAATCCTGCATGTACCAAGGAAATCCAGCTGGTCCCTTCTGTCCTCTCACTGCAACACCCCCCACAGTGCCTGAGGTACTAAGAAATGATACCTGTGTGAAGTTAAACTCCAAAATTCATTTTCTTTTACGTATAATCTTCTGGGAGGGGGAAAAAAAAAAAAAGCTTAAAAAGCTGAAGCTCTTGTGATCATTTCTAGTTCTGAGAGTTGCTTTAGGGTTCCCAAAGCAGGAGGGCTTGCTTATTTATTTATTTATTTGTTTATTTATTTGGAGCCTGCTTTTGAAGAGAAAGAAGTGGTGTGGATCAGAGATGAGTCACACTAAGCTGCAGTACAGCTCCTTCTTCCCTCTCCTTTATATTACAATGGATTTTAAGAGGCTGTTTCTGCCTGTGAGGAACAAAGGGCAGAGGGAGGGATTGTGGTTGAGCTCTGCCTTGGGCAGAGCTGCTGGTATTTAGTTTTTAAGGGGTGGTGGCGGGGAAGCAGCAGTTCTTGGCTTTGAGGAGTGTTTATAGGCAGAGATGAAACTAAAATGAAGCTCTTGGGGATGGGGGCTGCCCAACCCATCTCTGCTCTGGCTCAGTGGGGAAGGCAGGAGTGAGTGCAGAGGGGCTGTGCTCTCTGAAATGTTATGTTCTGGAAATTAAAATTCTTTCACAGAATCACAGATTGTTCTGAGTTGGAAGGGACCCACAAGCATCATCAAACTCCAACTCCTGGCCCTGCACAGGACAGCCCCAAGAATCTCACCATGTGCTGAGAGCATTGTCCAAGCACTCCTTGAGCTCTGGCAGGTTTGGGTGAGTTGATCTTTCCAGCTGGTGATGATAAAGACCTCTTTGTAATTTCTTTTCCTTTATGTGCTATAGAGCCAAGCGTGAGCCTTGACAAATCTGGCCCAGTTTTTTGTGGGTATTTGATCAGAGACACTTTGCTTGGACATCAATGCTCAGAATTGGCATTGGGCAACTGAGGCAAATAATCCTCTCCTGTGGTTCTCCTGCTCACAGGCTGTGCAAAACCAAAGAGCCAGCTGTGAAATGAATGTTTTTGTGGGTGGTTCTTGCACGTTTTGGGGAAGACTGGAAAGATGATACCCCATTCCCATGGCTACCTGTCTGTGTACCCAGGACCCTTTGACTGCATGGAGTGGAGAGTGCCACGCTGTCACTGAACCCTCGTGTGGGGTGGCTGGGGGTGGGATCTCTCCTGTCCCCCTGGCATTGCAGCTGCAGGATTTTTGGGGAAGCCCCTCCTTGTCTCTGTGTATTTTGGCCTCACTGCATTTTGGATGACACCCCTCCCCACCCCCCAAACGTCAACGGCTCACTGGGCTGGGAGGGAAGGCAGTGAGTAAACATGACTTAGCTCAATAAACCCTGGGCCGTTGCCCTTCCCTGCTGATGGTGTGATAAGCCGGGCACAGGTAGCTTAGCAACTGGATAACGTGGGGACAGAGGATGGCTCTGCACAGGGCGCTGGCAGGGGGGGACCCCCGGGGCCTCTGGTGGGGGTAGGGCAGGATTTGGGACCAGGGGCTGAAACCTGCTCCTTATCGATGCTAAAGGGAGGAAAGGTAGAAGGTGGAGTTGCTGCTTGGAGCAGAGGGGTATGGATGCAGGGGGCTGGGTTCCAAACCAGCCTTCCCTGGGGGAGAATAACAGAGGGACGTGGTGTAATTGTTCTTTTTCTCCATTGTGACTCTGGGGGAGGATGGCCCCCGGGGCTTTTTCCAGTCCAGCTCCTTCATGGGCAGGCTGAGGTTTGGCCCACAGAGCACCCAGAGCCAACTGCTCTGCCTGGACCACCCCCGTGCCCTCCATCCATCCTGCTCCAATCCATCCTTCTCCACCCCAGGACATTGGCCAGCGTGCTGGTTTTGTCATGCTGACAATGCCTTCATGTGCTCTCACTCCTTTAAAACACACTCTTCTCGTTAGGGAAATGAAATTATTCTGTTTTCTTCTGCTGGTTCCCAACTGCCAAAAAGTTGGGATTTTAATTTTTGTTTTTTTGCCAGCAAGAAACCAAGGAACCAGCATGGGAAATTGGGAGAATCTGAACCTTCTTTGCTCTAACTAAATTTTTCCCTTTTATAGAATCATGGAATGGTTTGGGCTGGAAAGGGAACTTAAAGGCCATCCAGTTCCACC
This sequence comes from Cichladusa arquata, assembly GCA_026413545.1. Taxonomy (NCBI): domain Eukaryota; kingdom Metazoa; phylum Chordata; class Aves; order Passeriformes; family Muscicapidae; genus Cichladusa; species Cichladusa arquata. Next base: position 2,140,076 of record JAOTQP010000304.1, on the reverse strand, counting down.
CCCTGCCATGGGCAGGGACACCTTCCACTATCCCAGGCTGCTCCAAGCCCTGTCCAACCTGGCCTTGGACACTTCCAGG
>JAOTQP010000304.1:2112013-2135408 GCA_026413545.1 Cichladusa arquata | reverse complement strand
GGAGGATGCAGCCACCATTTAATGGGACTGCTACCAACACCCTGACTGACAGGGTGTCAGGTTGTATTCTGACTCTGCCAGGGTTTTTGGGCTTGTTCTTTGTAATACTGTACTTCTCTTTTAATTTTTCTGGTAAAGAGCTGTTATTCCTAATTCCCATATTTTTGCCTGAGAGCCCCTTAATTTCAGAATTATAATAATAATTTGAAGGAAGTGGGTTTACATTCTCCATTTCAAAGAGAAGTTCCTGCCTTTTATTGGCAGACACCTGTCCTTCCAACCAGGACACCCTGAAACCAGACACAAGGGCCCTGGGTCCTGGCAGATGTACCCCTGTGTTATGCTGCCTTCCCAGGAGTTTGCTCCACGGTCCATAGCAGCCAGCAGTGAGATCATGGGGTTTGTGGCCTTGCCAAGGTCACCCTCAACAGGATGCAATTGCCCCAGGAGAAGGCAATCCATCAAAACTGCCTCCTCCCCACCTCTTGTTTTGTTTGGTTTGCTGATGGATTAGTCCTGTAGCTCAGCTTCCCTGGGCACAGCTGGAGCCCGGCGCAAGGGAGGCTTCTTGTATTCACTCAGTTTGTTTCCTGAGTTTCAGTCCAAATTTGAGTCTCTTTGTTAAGCAGGTAGGATTTTCTGACAAATTTGCAGGGGTGGCGGAGGGCGAGTGCCTTGACAAATCTGGAAACCGTTTTCCCATGTTAAAGAGTTTTGTTCCTTGTTTATTCAGGGAGAGTTCGGCGCTGCATGTTAAGCAGCTGCTGTATAGCCACTTGTCACTAGGGGTCAGGAAAATGCTGGAAAACCGAGGATGTTCCTGAAACGGCAGTCCCTTGCAGGAGGGCACAGGGTGAGGGCTCTCAGAAACCCACCTGGTCCCCAAAATCCCCTTAAATCTCTCCTCCCAGTTTTAAACCATTCCCCTTTGTCCTACCACTCCAGTTCCTGATGAAGGGACCCTGTTCAGCATGTAGATCCCTCTGCTAAAAGCTTGTCCCCAGATCATTTGGCTGCCATTTCTGTTTTCAAGTCCTGGAAGTCCTAGGGTTTTATTCCTGACTTTTGCAATTGCAGGAAAAAAGCAGGAAGGGGACAGGAGTGGGGCCCTGAGTGTGGATGTGAGGGTGAGGTCTGTCTGTACAAATGTTTTATGGGGTAGGATTAGAGAAGGCAGGGAAGCTTTTGGGCAAACAAAGCCTCTGATCAGAACTGGAAACATCAGGCTACAAAGCCAGGTGAGAACAGTTGTTCAGAGATTAGTGAGGTATTTAACACCTGGGGATGTGACTAACACACAGGAGATGGTGAGAGGAGAAAATATATGCTAAGGTAGTGATTTTTCTTAGAGACAGAGAAGCTGTTTATGGGCATGGCACATGAGAGGTGTTAGAGGGGACAGGGGCCAACTCCAGGAGCTTTGCTATACGGTAGAGTTGTGGATTTTATTTCCTAAATCTGCCTGTGGGTGGTTTTCATAGTAGTATTTTTTTTTTCTCTGATCAGGGCTGAGAGAGCAGACAGACTGGGGTTTTTTTTGGGTGATAAATGGTCGCCTGGTGGCTGGGGGGTGTGCCTGTCTCTCACAGATTGTCTGTGGGAGTGTGCTGGGGTGCTCAGCTTCATCTGCAGCCCTCCTAGGAGGGAGTGAAAGCACACCCCCAGGCGTGGAGTGTGGTGTACAGGGAGCTGCTGGAGACACATTGTCAAATTTTACATTTTTCTTAATGCAGAGCCTGCTACTGGAAACTGGTGGTATTCATGTCAGGTGCAGCACTGTTCTTTTTTTTTTCCTTGTTAGCATTAAACATACTCTGTTGATGAGGTTACTTTCTTATTTACATTACCACCTCTCTTCCTTCCCAGCCTATAATGAGCTTTGTGCTGCTTCTCACAAACTGAATTTGTGTGCTCTGCTTGTTCTTGCTATTAGTGGGAAGGACCACTGGACCATGCTGTCTGTGCTGCTTGTTCGAAGCTGGATCAAAATTAATGGGAAAATTGTGTACGTGGCAATCCTAAGAACCCAAAATGCTGCTGTGCCTCACCCGCTGGGGGTAGCAAATTAGATAACAGAACAGCTCATTTCAAAGTCTGGGGATAAAGAATTCCATGGTGAGGAGGGGAGAGATGGAATACTGCAGAGTGTCATTGATTCACAGGCTGGGCTGGGCACATGGTGGATGTGCTACAGCAAAATGGAGCTGTGTGAGTCCAGCCAGCTCTGCTGCCCTCTGTGACAGCTGTGTCTTGCTTGGAAGGGCTTTGGGCTCAAAAGGAGGGACTTGGTGGTTTGTTTCAGCTCTTGGGCTTGTGCTGACATCCCTCTGAAATGCTGCTGAGGGTTGTCTGAGTAGTGCCTTGGAATGACTCCTCTGTGTTTACGACCTTGCAAAGCCAAAGTGTTGGAGCTGGAGGGGAGGAAGGAGAAAGGGAGGTGGTTCTGTGTGACCCAGAGTAGAAAATCACTGGTGCTGTGAGCTCCTGGGGGACATGTGGCACCAGCTGTCCTGCACTGTCATCTCAGAGCTAATGTCCTGTGGCAAGAGAGCTTTCACTGGGAGCTGCTGCTGCTGCCTGCTCGAGGCACGGTGGGCAGTGGAGATGTTGGTGACAGTATTGTAGTGCTGGGAAAGAGACCTGACTGCTTTCTGGAAGGGTGCAGATTTAGATTAGATATTAAGAAGATTTAGATGGGATATTAGGAAGAAATTGTTCCCTGTGAGGGTGGTGAGGCCCAGCCACAGAGAAGCTGTGGCTGTCCCATCCCTAGAGGTGTCCAAGTCCAGGCTGGACAAGGCTTGGAGCAACCTGGGCTAGAGGAAGGTGTCCCTGCCCGTGGCATAGGGTGTAACTGGATGATTTTTAAAGTCCTTTCCAACCCAAACCATTCTGGGGTTCTGTGTCTTGTAGGATTTCTCTTAGCCCTGAGCCCCTCAGAAGATCCTTGTCCTTGTGCTGGTCACACAAAGGGAAGGAGAGGAGTGGGAGTGTGTCCCACAGGAGCAGACAATGTTCATGGGATGGGGAGATTCCACTGTGAGGGTGTATCAGGGAATCCACCTCTAATACATCATCAGGCTCAGGAGAGCTCATCAATGGCTTTGGACAAACTGCCTGCAAAGCAAAGGAGGAACAGACCCAGTGGCCAAGGGCAGAAGAAGAGGGAGAACAAACCAGGAACTCTTCTCCCCAGATTCCTTTGGTGATAACAAAAAGGATGAACAGCTCCAGGGCAAGTGAGAGATGTGCTATTGCCTGCCATGGCAGCAAGGACTGAAGCCAGCAGCATCAGCAGCATCACTCAATGAAGGGAGGGTTTTTCTCCAGGTATTGATCAGCACTTTACAACAAATGCCCAGCATGGAAATAAATACAGTTTCTGTGGTGATGCTGCAGACCTGAGCCTGAGGCCACAGGGAGCTCTGCAATAACTCAGCCATCTCTTCTGATTATCTCCAGCCTGGTGACTGCAGCTGCTCTGCCTTCTTCAGCAGGTAACTGGGGGTTGATATGACTGACAGGTGCCTTAAACCAGCTGAAGAGTTTGGGAGTGTCTCACCCCAAAAGCTCCTTGGAACTCCAGCCTTGCTTTTGTGGGCAGATTCAGCTTAGGGCAGGAGGGAGAGCTGTGATATTTAAAAGCACTTGTAGTTTTGGGCACCCTGCTGGTGCCTCTGCAGTTCTCCTGTGCACAGATGAGGGGGAAGGAGTGAGAGCCCACCTGGTGTGCCTTACCCACCTCATCAGCACAGCAAAATTTGGGGTCTGAACCGTTGTGTCTGGAGCTCAGGGGTAGACTGCAGCATCAGGCTCCCATTTTGATTAGTGGTGCATAGCTTTCATTAATTAATGCTGTAAAATACCTGCTACAAACCTGCTGGTTTCTGGGCTACAAACCAGAAAAATCTGACTGTAGGTGCTGTGGTTCTGGGGCATGTTTTGGGTATTCATTGCCAGAAGTCACCAATCAGGAGGGAGGAGTTTTTCGTTGTCTTTGTGGTACCATCTTCTGATAAAATTTGAGGGACAACCTGAGATATACTCCAGGTTTAGTTCAAGGGATGCTAGAATGGCTTTTATTTCACTTGCTTCCATTTACACTGCTGGGAGATTTAGCTGCACTTTAGTGCATGGAATTGTGGTTTTTCCTTACAGAGCTTCAGAAAGGGTATTTTAGAGTTTGTGGGAAACCATCAAAGCGGAGAACAGGCCAGGATCTTTCCCTCTTTGCCCAGTGCCTCTGTCTTCACTGGCAGTAAGCATGGTACAAAACCCACCTGTCTTCCTTTCCAAACCTCTGTAGCATGCCATCAAGCCTGCCATGTCAACAAAAAACATGAAGACCTCTGCTCTCTGCTGAGGCAGAAAGATAATTTGTGGCTCAGGCATGACCGAGATGTTAGGCGCCAAAATTATGACCACACTGTCAGATTGGCTGGATAATTTTTACCCCTAAGCCTTCCACCAAGATGATTTTCAGTGCTTAGAAATTAGTCTTACTCTGCAGAGCTGTCAGTGTCTCCCAGCTGTGTCAGTGTGTGCTCTAACAAATGTGTGTGTGTGTGATAGAGCTATTTCATCATCATTCCCTGCACTCCTCCAGACACCTGGGAAGCTTATCTTAAGTGCAGCTCTCCTCTCCCAGGGGTCACTTTTGTTATTTCTTTTTTTGGTTTGTTTTCCAGTAGTGTAGTAAAACTTGTATAACAAGCTGCTTGTTGTGGGGTTGTTGTTGCTGTTTGTATTTTTCCTAGGCTGTGTAGTCACACAGGGAGAAAGATTTCATGTTTTGAGTAGATTATGCTTGAAATGGATGTGGAGGGGGTTTATTTGTAGAGGTAGAGAACTGAAGCGAGGAGAAAGCGAGACCTCCAAGTGTTAGAGACTAAATTCTGAGTAAAAGTTTATATCCTCAAAAGGTAGAAAGCTGTAAAGAGGGGCTGTGCTGAGGTCTCTTGTCAGGTCTGAAAGGGGTGTGCATCCCCTTGCAGAAAAGGAACAGCAGATCCTTTGGGAAAGGAGCATCCATTTGCTGACCTCTGCCAGCACTGACCCACAGCCACGATCATGGGAGGTCACCTCCACCCCCACTGGTCCTCCCTGAGGACACCTGGCCCTCTGACAACACTTCAGGGTGGGAGGTGCCAAGAATCCATCTGGAAGGGTTTTTGCCTTTGTTTCTTGTGGTGAAGGTGAGCTGTGAGCCTACAGTTGCCTCATCCTTTTGGCTCTGCTTCCCAACTGATTTGGGTTCTATTATTAGTAGCTGATGTGCTGGTGGAGTCACTCTCCTCCTAACTCTGCTAATTAATCAATGTGCCCTGTGACAGCTCTTGACCATTAAATAATATTCATTAGTATCCAGACCCCAACAGTATGGATGAACCCATCTATCTTCATTAGCTCTTGGATTTCAACATCAGGAGCAGGAGCCAAAAAGGACAGTGAAAGGGCACTTTTCTTCCTCATCCCAGTGAAAACTGACCTTGATGGTATTTTTCTTTCTTCTCCTCCCTGCCCCTTGTGTGTTGGTTAAAGGAGAAGGTGGTCAGGGGCTTCAGCTCCTCTCCTTATCCCAAGTGACCATCCTTGGGGAAAAAGGAGACAGGATGCTCTTTAAGGGTGGCAAATATTGTATGATTATCCTCATTTTGTAAGAGAATGTCTCTTGGGCCACGAAGGAGAGAGAGTGAAGATGAATATTTATCTATCTCCAAATCACCTTCCTCCTCCTAACAATCAACTTGGCCAGTGGTGGAGCCACATCTGCACTCAGGTAACCCTAAATTGTCCAAAGCTGTCTGCACAACCTCAAAACCAGGAAGGAGCTACACTTTTTGGAAGTGTTTCCTGACCCAGGCAAACATCTGGTGTTTTCCTGGGAAGCCACAGCTGTGTGCTCATCCTTGCCCCCCAAAATAAGAGGGTATTGCTGTCCTTGCTCATCTGTGAGGTTATTTCCTGAATGTTCCTGCAACACAGCAAATGCTTGGTTATGTTGGGAAGTCATGTAATTTCCTTCCTGCCAGGTGAATCTGCCCTGAAGCAATTCCTTCTTTTGTCAGATTAAAATTATTTAAATTGAGGGGCTAAAAGGATTCATTCAGTGAGGCCTCCTGAGATGTTGAAGTTTGTCCCCTGCTCTTGGGTTATCCAGTGTGATCCTCCAATGCCCCATGAAAATCCTAGGGCAGTGGATTTGTCTCCTGTTAATAATCCCATGGGTGACCCAGGGAGGGATTGTGCAGTGGATAATTTCCCTGTGTCTCTCAGACCTTTTGGGCCTTGCTCCCTGTGGTGCTGTGGCTGTTGGAGATGAACTTTTAAACTTTTTAACAGCTGGTATTTTTGCTCCTTGCAGGCTGCCATGCTCAGGCTTACTCTGGTTTTCCAATAGAGTTCCTGGAATTAGTATTTTTTTTTCCCATCCTCCTGTAGATCTTAATTTGAATCCACCTCAGTTGATACAGGTCTGCTGAGAAGATGAAAATCAGTCGTTTGCCTGCAGCCACCACTGTAAGTTATTTATACAGTGATTAGTTAAAGCTTCAGATATTTAATGCAACCTTTAAATCACATATCCACCAACAGCAATTGGTTGCATAAAACTTCATTGAGTGGTATCTATCACTTACTGTTTTTCTCAATATGTGCATATATTTAATTTTCCACAGAGCCCTCACTGATATTTTCTGCTGAGGAACCAGTAAATCGAGGGGCTTCATAAAGTGTTTTGTTGCATGGCTCTGAGTGAATTACTTGTAAAGGGAGCATGGAATATAAAAATTCATCTTGCAAGGAAGTTGCCCTGTTGGATGAATCCCATTTCTATGTTAAAACAGGCTCAAACCTTAAAATGAAACGTATTTTCACAAGAGGAATAGTTAGTAAAGGCTTTTCCACCCAGACAGCTTTGAATATTCAACCTGGTTGGTTTTGCTTCCTCTTCTGCCTCAGCTTGTGGGACAACAGCTGCTTTGTACCAGGGGTTCAGCACTGTACCTGTAAACACTTGAATTCAAAGGTATGGTCAAAATTTAATGGTTTAAAGTTGGCTCAGAAAGCCAAGTTCTTTAGCTTAGGAGAGGAAATGGAACTTGAATAGGTAGAAAAAGTAAAGCTGAAATCCAATGAACTTCATTTTTGGAAGAAATGGGAATTAAATAAATGAGACAAGGTTCTGCCTGCATTGAGAAGCAAGAGAACATTCCAGCTGTGGGAGCTGGGCTGAGCCCAAACCAGCACAGACCCTTGAAGTGAAGCATTTGGGCACCTTGTGTCACACCCTGGCTGTGCTGAACTGCTCCACCAGGGTCTGTCCATGACCTGAGCTGCACCTGGCAGTGCCTGGGACTGGGTAGGCTGAGTGCCAACCTACAGACTCAAATCTTTGACTCAGGTTTGGGATTTCTTTCATCCTGGAGGCAAATGTGCCACTCGTTTCTGTGACAAATATGTGTCAGGCAGGGTTAGCTGCTGCTGCTACAGCAAAAGCCTCTGCTTTAGCCTGTGCCAATTAGGTCATTTATTAAATAGTTTCTAAATATTTCCTCCTCCCCTTTATTGAAACAAGGATGGAGCCCTTTGGCTGTGCTTGGTGGGCTGAGTAATAACCACAGAGTGTCAGGTAAAGGTGATGGGGAGTCCTTCCTGTGCCTTCCCACTCAGCTGTGAGTGCTTCACTGCAAGTCTCGTTATAAACAGGGGCTTGACCTCTTATTATCTGCACTTAAAAGCAGTGTAGCCCCTTCCCAGCATTGCTATGGCACAAGGAAAGGGGAAAAGAATGTCCATAGATTTCAGAGGAGCTTTTCCAGGTGTGAGTGAGCTTGCTGCTGTATCTGAAGTTCAGCACCAGAGACTGTCTCAATGCATTGTATTTAACTTTGTCCAATTCCCTTCCCATTTTCTGCAGTGATAAAACCCCTATTGCTCTTTAATCTCTCCCCATTTTTTCCCAAGTAGGTCCTGTGAAAGTGGTGTTTGAGGGCAGTAAATCACGAAATGGAAGCCTGCGTTCATAAAATGCTTTATGCCTCCCTCCATCAATATTTCAACGTGCAACACAGACGCCAACATTTCATTTTAATTACACTGCAAATTTCCTGGCCAAGGGAGAGAGCTGAACTCTGCAAGGCAGCCCAGCCCCATCCCCATCCCCTCCTTGCCCTGGGATCCCTGCAGCATCCAATTATCCATGGGTTTTGTCCATCTGATTGCTGGGGCTGTGTGCATGCCCGCTGCACAGGAGGAGGACTTGCAGCTGGGCTGAGTCTGGCCTGGCTCCTTCTTTCCCTGCCCTGGGGTGAGAGGAGGGCTTGGATGTATCTGTGGGAGCTGGCACATAGCCTGGAGCCCTCCAGCCAAAACAGAAGGGTTGGGAAGATAGGCTCTGACAGTGATTAGAGGCAAGGGAAGGCTTCCCTGCTATAGCAAGCATCACATTTTCACACTGAACTTCCTGAGATTGGTTTGTTTGCAAGGACTGTTGCCATTTGCAGAAGAGACAGAGCAATAACTGAGATGTTTGAGTCAGTGAATGACACTGGCAAGTCACCTGTGCCTATTTTGGGAGGCTTAAGTGATGGTCACCTGCAGCTGAGGGGCAATACAGGAGTCAATAGCTGTTCACTCAGTTAATGTGTCAAACTGGAAAACTCCTTACCAGAATCACAGAACGGTTTGGGTTGAAAAGGACATTAAAGCCCACCTTGTTCCACCCACCTGCCATGGGCAGGGGCACCTTCCACCATCCCAGGCTGCTCCAAGCCCTGTCCAGCCTGGCTCTGGACACTGCCAGGGATCCAGGGGCAGCCACAGCTGCTCTGGGCACCCTGTGCCAGGGCTTCTCCACCCTCTTGGGGAACAATTTCTTTCTAACATCCCATCTAATCTTCCCTCTGTCAGTTTAAAACCACTGCTCCTTGTCCTGTCACTATCAGTCCATTTAAAAAGTCACTCTCCCTCCTTTTTATACAGCCCCATCTAGGCACAGGAAGGGTTTCTCCCAGCCTGGAGTCTTCTCCCAGCCTGTCTTCGTGGCAGAGGTGCTCCAGCCCTCATAACATCTTCATGGCTGATACTGCTGTGTCCCTCCCAAAAAGCCACCGCAGGTGTTCTGAATGTGCAGCATTCCCAGGTATGTGGGGCAGGATGGAAATCCGAGTGACCAAAAGCAGAAGGAAAGGAGGGGGTGCCCTAACGCAGAGGAAATCTGTCCCTCGTGGTGGTGCTGTTCCATCATTGTCAATTAGCAGGAGAGTTAAATCCGCAGCAGCTGGTGTGGGGTATGAGTGGAGAGAGGGCACCAAGTTGGATGGTTTATCAGTGTAATTCGGTGTGACAATTCCCGTGGTCGCATCCTGAAGCCAGTGGGGAAGGTGGGGAGAGGGAGAGGCGCCCGTGACACACACCAATGCTAACTGGAAGGGAAGGAGGCATTCATTCCTCGTTAGCACATGCAGACGTGAGTGTACTGATTGATGTAACTTCCCAAAGCCGGGCTGCTGCAAAGCCCTTCCTAAAACACGCGTCCAAATTAAGATGCCACGCAGCAGACAAATTGCTCCGTGTGGAAACTTTGTTTGCAAAGTCAACGTTTTTGCAACAGCTTATTTAAAGCCCTAAAAAAACCCCCAAACAAGCTGCGTGGAGAAACAAACGTTTCAGGAGATGGTTTTGAGGGAGCAGTCTCTGGGAAAACAGAATGTCACAGCAGTTCAGGCTTTCAGGGAAAAGGGTTGGCATCTTTGGTTATGGATTCACTAAAATCAATTCAAGCCAGGCAGCACCGAAGAAATTATTTAACAAATGAATCACCTGCCCAAGCAGAGCAATTTGGGATTCTGGAACAGAGGGCTACATGTTTTGAGCTGAGAGGGGGAGTGTGAGATGTGATATCCTTCACCCGGTATCTTAATGCAGCATTTCCTCTGCCAAGGAAAGTGTGAAAAGTGAAGTTAAAGCTGTGATCCCTGTTTTTTTTCCTCTCCCTAGGGTTGGTGACTCCCTTTTACTCAGAGCTACAGCAGAGGAGCTCTCAGCTGGTGTTATCCATAGGGTAATGGGAATTTTCCTTCTCCTATGTGTATACAATGCTCAAGCCATGTTAGGGCAAGAACAGAGTTTGGAGAACCTTTCCTAGAATCTCCTTGAAGTTCCTCTAAAAGAGTTTTCCAAGAGTCCCACTTACAGAAAAATTAATCTGGTTGTGATGACAGAAGATGGGGAGCTAAGGGCAAGGCAGAGGGCCCTGAAAGAAGGTTGATTTACAGAAAAACTAATAATTCAAAAGACAAGTCTTCTTCTGCAAGCCTGGAGAGAGTCAGGAGGGCTGGGAGCTGTTAGAAGGATGTGCCATGGGATCAGAGGTAGAAAGCACCTCTGAAGAGGTGGGAAAGGCAGTCCCAATTGTTAGCAAGGAATATTTCCTTGCTGGTCGTGAGATGACACCAACTGTCCTAACAACCAGTGCTGGACAGGAGAGTTTAAAAGGAGCTGAAATTTGTCTGTCCTTGCAGGAAATGAGTGCTGGCAGGTTTGGGTTGATCTGGAGGAGAAAAGAAGTGTCTGGATGGGCAGAGTTGTTTGCCAGGAGAATTTCCCTCCCTGCGGGGTGCAGCAGCTGCTCTAAGTCAGTCTAAAAGAACCTGTGGCTGTTGGATGTGGCCTGTATGTGTGTAGCCAGCGAGGATTTTTGGGGTGAGACCTTTTGGTCTGGACCCTGAACAGCAGGACGGGGAGGAGAACAGGAAAATGGCAGTGTTTTTTGAGTGTCTGCTCCCCAAATACTCTTGGGCACATCCTGGTGCAGCACAGAAATAAACAGAAGAGATCTCCTTACGAGGTTATGGGTTTGCTATCCTTGGACCCTGCTTGAATACACTCTGTCCCAGAGTTGTTTTGCATTTCACCAGGGAGTCTTTTGTCTAAAGGGCATCGCTGCTACAGCAAAGTGGAGCTGTCCCTGCCCCTGCTTTCTCCAGTGGATATCACATTTCATTACCCTGATGAGCCTGAGCGAGTTCTCCGGGTTGTGTTAATTTGCCCACAAGCCAGCCTGTGTCACGTCCTCAAGAAGTCTGTGACATTTTCCAGCCTCCCCCATCCCTCCTGGCTCTGAAACCTCGAATAATAACCACAGCCTTGTCTATTTTTTTCTACTTCTTGCTTCTGAAACAGAGGGGCTGAGACACCCCCAGCCCCAGGCTGGGTGAGTGTGGGAGGCATTCCCTTCCCAGGGCTCTGTGTTCCTGTCCTGGGGGGCTGCCAGGGCTCAGGGCAGGGTGAGCAGAGTGGGGTGATTTGCACAGTTGTTGTGGTTTTGAGTTTTTGGATTTTGGAGCTCACCAGTGGAACAGAGTGGGGTGGCTGCTTTGGGATCGTCCTAAGCTTTGGGTTGGTGTGTGTGGAGGAGTAGAGTGCTCTTATGCACTGAATGCCTTCATACCTTTTTTCCCCCTTCCTCTAAGGAAAGGGCCACATCTCATTGGACAAGTAAATGTTTTAAACCCAGGATCTGGATGCTGCTGTTTCCCCACACCTTGGCTATAAGGATTTAAATTTAGATGCATGGGGGCAGGTGAGAATTAAACTATGTGTGTTTCTGTGGTGCTGCTCCTTAGCCACAGCTCCAGTTTGATCTGTATTTTGGATTATGTTGATAGTAAAGAAGAGTTCAGGCTGTTTTCCAAAATGTTTGTAGCCAGAAGTGTGAATTGAGGTGGTCAGATAGTGAACAGGATGCCCAGGGAATGATCATGGCCCCAAACTTGCCAGAGTTCAAGGAGCATTTGGACAATGTTCTCAGGCACAGGGTGGGATTCTTGTGTCCTGTTCAGGACCAGGAGTTGGACTTGATAATCCTTAGGGGCCCCTTCCACCTCTGGATATTGTATGATTCTATCAGATGTGCTTCTGCATTTATCACAGAGAATATTAATGCATGTTCTTTTTGCTTTAAAGAATGAAACTTCTGCTTTATCTAATCACACATGATGATAATTTTGCTGTTCTACAAGCCTGAAGATGAGCCATTGAAAAATCATCAGTGCTTGTATCATCCTAACCTTAAGGATAGGTATTAATTTCTCAAGAAATCAAACAAGCTCTAACAGGACAGAGAAAATCAGCTCCTGATTATTGGTAGTTTTGAGGGAGAGGAAGGAGAACTCTTGTAAAACACTTCTGTGCTTATTTCCCTCATCCAAGCACCCCAAGAAGGCAGTTCACCACTCTGCAAGGCTGCAGCTGTTCCTCCTGCTCTCCACTGGTTATTAGGCCTTTGGGGTAAGGTTGGTTCTCCATATTCAGGTGTTTTAGAGGAAAGGTTAATGCACATTGGTCCATAAACCCCACTCTGGAGGTGCTGAGAGGCTCACACAGGAGCACGTGTGGACAAGAGCACTTCCACGAGGAGAACTGATTGAAAAAGAGCTTTGGGATAAGTGTGTGAAGGGGACTCTGAATGGGTTTGGCTGTAACACAAAGCTGCTCCTGGAGAGCTCTTTGGCAGAAAGAAAGAGGCTCTCGTGAAGAATTAGTTGTGTGTTGCATCAAAAGATGTGGGGTCAAGGACTGGAGTAAGTGGATCTTATGGCAAATGGATCAGAGATCTGGATACAGAAACTAGAGTGGAAGATAATGACAGGGAAGAGTCACCACTAATGAAACGTGAAGCTCGAGGCATTTAAAATGTGGTGAAGAAGGTCCAGGAGCTTCCCTCAGCCCTAAACAAGCAGGATAGGCAGGCAGCAGCAGCAGTGGTGTCTGAGGTACATCCACCCAGACTGAGCTGCTGAAGGAGAGGTCAGTACAGGTGGGAGCTCGCAGAGGATGCCTGGATACTCCTGGAGAAAAAACTGGAATCTGCACAAAGTGTGCACAGGCTGACCTGTGGTGGGAGGTGGCTGAGTTACAAGGGACAGGTAATAGGCTGTGAGGTGTTAGAGGTGGGGCTTTGGAGCCATCCACCACTGTTGATCTGGGTGGAACCTCCAAATGTTACTGTATATGGGTTACAGAGCGGCGAAAGGACACAGTGACATGGCACTCTCTTGCATGGTGCAAGAAAGAACAATTTATTGAAGGAAGCCATTGCTTTAAATAAGACAGTTCGTGCAAAACAAAATACAGACAGTTCATTGGTCAGAGAAGGAGACAGCTCTTGTCCCAGGCTTTCTCACAGATCCAGCAGGTGTTTATCTTTGTTATAATTCTTTCTCTTATGTTTACAGTAGAGAAAGAGCCTCTAGCTTGGGGAAAATCCTAGCTGAGCCTGAGAAAGCCAGACTGGAAAAATCCTTTAAGATTCTCTCTGGGGCTGTAATGGCCACACACCACCAATGGATCCCACTGACATCTTGGGTGCTGCTGACCCACCAAGACAGGGCTCCAGTTTGTGCAGAAAAGCCAGTGTCCACAAAGGAGACAGAGGAGTCCTGCAGCTTTATTTGAATAAGGGGAGAGAGTCCACTGGGACACATCCCTGTGAGGGCTCTCTCTGTTTCACAGGACTCAGCCTCTCATCCTAAACTCCTGACCGTGTGTTGCTCTCTTCCTTTCCCTTTTGCTGAGGTAGGAGGAGGGTGCAGCCTTCCCGAGCTGCCCATCACACATTCCCTCCCTTGAACGTGTTATTTTCCTCTATAATTAAAAGTTTAGACGGTCTGGGCTCTGCAAATTGACTTGTGATGGCTCATTTCTCCTGTTACCCTAAAGTTCAGGAGTCACGCTGGGCTCTGTAACAAAGACGCTGGGCTCTGTAACAAAGACTTGAGGTATAGACGTAAAACCCACTTCGAAGGCATTAACACCCATTTCTCCTAAAGACCCTCATCCATTGGGCTGTTTGTAAGGACATCAGCATCCATCTTTCAAATTCAGCCTCCACCCTCCAGGCCAAGACCACTTCCCATGCTTTAAAGGGTATAGAAATCCTCCAGCAAAGCCAGCAAGGGGGAAGCAGTAACTGAGGAGGATGTTAAGGGTGTCCTGAGCTCAGCCACCTTTTGAGGTGTTTTATTCTCTCTCCAGGGGCATGCAATGCAAACTCAACACCTCAGCAGCTGCTTAGCCTCCAGGGAAATCAGCATTTCCTTCCTGGGACAAACTAGGACCTACCTCAGCCTAAGCAGAGACAGATAATCTCCAAATCAACCTGGCCAGAAGCTGCTGTGGTGAGTGATTTCTAGCCCAAAGAGAATTTTTTCCTCCCAGCATCCTTCTGAGGCGTTTTCCTTTTTCCCCAAAAGGCTTCCTGCCTGTGTTGAGTCACTTGTTAAATAAGTGCCGCTGAGCTGTGCTTTAAACAAATGAAGTTGATTTAACAGGGCTGTAGGATGGCCAGCTATCTGTGTTATTTAAGAGTATTGGCAGCTCGAAGGCCGAGCGCTAAAAGCGCTTCATTTTTATTTCAGCTCTTAATTGAAAATCAGCTGGTTTGTCTTGTTCTCCCCTTCTCCTTCCCTTTCCCAGCTCCCATGCCCCGCTGATGGGATAAGGGCTGTTAATGCCACACAATGTGTTTGTCCAAAAGTGGCACGAGCCCAGGCTTTCACTTGAGGTTTATTAGTTTAATTAACCAGGGTCTTGCAAATACTTCTCGGTGAGGCAGAAATGAGAGAATCTAATGTTTCTTGAGCCGGATCCTTACATCATGTGAAGCCACCTGGTGAAGGCACCAAGGTAAAAACGTGGCTCCTGTGATTAACCTTGGCTGAATTCAATAATACCTCCGAGCCACATTATTGCTGACCTTGTGCTTTGCTACCTTCTCATCTTTCTAATTTGTCTTTTCTTCCTGCCTTTGCAATAACACTCAGAGGTGTTAAAAAATAAAAACCTCCTGCTGCCTCGTGGGAGAGAGCTCCTCTTCCTGCAATGATTTTTTTTTTCTTTTTTTTTACTTTCAGTATATTTCTTGCTGTTTGTGTTTTTCTGCCATTTGTGCACACAAACACTTGTATGAGAATAGGTCCTTTAAGAGCTGTTTGGAGGTGTCCTTGTCATTAAAAAAAAAAAAAAAAAAAGAATTTGTGTGATGATGTGCTTGTGCTGAATACTGCCAGTCATCAAGATGTTCACACTAAAACGTTCTTCCCATGTGCCACTTTAAGAGATGGTCCTGATGTTTTATGTGAGAAAGGCAGGGTTGAAGCTGGGATGTCCACCAAGAAAAGTCCAGGTGCTGCCTGGGCTTCTTTCCAGTGATTTGCTATTCTTTGTGTGTATTTTGTTTCTTTTTTTTTTTTTTTTTTTTTTTTTTTTTTGGGGGGGGGGGTTTGGTTGTTTGGTCAACCACTGCCACAAACCATTTGTTGAACACTTCCACCACCTTGCTGGGCAGCCTTTTCCATTGTTTTACAACCTTTTCTGTGAAGAAATTCTTCCTGATGTCCAGCCTGAACCTCCCCTGGCACAGTCTGAGACCAGATACCTCCTCTTTACTGGGAATTCTGAAGCAGAAATGTGGATTCCAGGACCCAAGCAAGTAAAATGCTTGGAAAATACCTTGCTCATCCCAACATCCAGCATTAGGAACAACCTCTCTTCATGAGACTTTCACCCAGAAACACCAGCAAGTGTGAAATTTGGTAAACACATCCCTCTGGCTTTTGTTTGTTTTTTTTTTTTTTAAATCTGGAGCATGTCGAACTGCCAGATGTCCTGTTTTTTCCATGGTGCAATTTAAGATGCTGGTTGGAGGTGCAGCATCCTTAGGTGAGAGTTCCAGGCTACCCAAAACATTTTATCGTGATGGAAGTTGCAGTCTGCTCGATTTATTGAGGATTATCTCCTCTAGAAGGAGATTTAATCTCTCAGCTAACACTCAGCTGACCTGGGTGGTACATCACAGGTTCCAGCCATTTCTCTGGGACTTTGGGAAAAAGGTGGATGGGATGTTTATCTTTCGTTTGGAGTGGCTTTACCCGAGAATGTATCGGTACAGAATTTTCTCTCTGCAGGTCAAGAGGAAATCTACACGTGTTTTTAGAAACACAGACAGTGAAACCATTACATTAATTTGTCTTTGCTTTAATGAAAGCGCTTCTTGCCTTTAGAGAATGATAATGGAACTAGATTAGTGTATCCAGGGGTACCATTGTGAGTGGCAGCTGGAGAATGAGAGCTTGATGGGATCTAAAATGAAAGAAAAATGTTTGCAATCAGTTTTGTGCTTCGTTCTCCTCTTACCCCAGCTACCTGAGATGTTCAACACATAATTCTACAATTGCGTGGTGTATTTCTTTTTTTTTTTTAAGGCAAGGTATTCTAAGTCTTCTGTAAGAAACTCTCAAGATGCTATTTTCATGCAAATAGCTTTGTGTGCTAAATTGAGGAACTTAAGAACCACAGAAAATACAGGAAATGTGGGCAGAATGCATTCGAAATGTAAAAGTTTCCTGGGAGTTGTCAACAGCTCTTCAAGAAGTCTATTGCCTGCACCTTTCAGCAGCTTTTCTTTGTGATTGCTGGCGGAAAAGAAAAAAAACCAACGCAACAATTACCGAACTGAAAAGACTGTAAGTAGCTTGTTGGGCTGAGGAGCAGCTCTGGAGAGCGATAAAGGAGCGGCGCCCGCAATTCGCCTTTCTGGCTCCGGCGAAAAAACACCGAGAGGACCTTCAAACAAAGCCCCACTTCTTTTTCTAGTTCCCCCCATTTAAAGTCAGAGGATGCTCAGGTTTCCTGATGGCTTTTCCTTAAGTTTACTCCGGCACTTTTTAGTGCGTGCGCCTTTCCTCCAGCAGCGAGCAGAGCGAGAGAAACCCGAATTTCCCGGTGGAAGGATCCTTATCGCTCGTACAGAAGATGAGTGTATAAGCCGTGATTCCCGAGGGCCGAGGCAGCCTGGAAAGCATCCTCTTGAAATTGAGTGGGGCATGAATAAAGCGAGTGGCTTTCCCCCACCGCAAAGATGAGCGCTTTCTACTTCACTGCTGCGGATGATTAAGGAAAACAATTGCGCTCTGACAACACGCATTGACATTTCCAAATGAAAAAGGAATGGAGAACAGATTCTGCCAGTCTCGCCATTGATGAGAATGGATTTCCCTGGATGGCAGCCTTTTTGAAAGTCCGATTATATATATATATTTATATATTTATTTATTTTTAAATGCTGCCTAGAACAGGCAATCCTGTCACGGGGATCAGAGGAGTTCAGGGGATAATCTGGAGCACAAAAATGACTCTGCACTCGCACTCATGAGCCCACTGAAAGGCAAACAAGAAAAAGGCCTGAGTGAGTGAGGAGGACAAAGAAGGAGGGGCAGCTGGGTTAATGCTGATAAATGAATATTTGACATTTTAGTTCAACTTCCATTTGCTTGCAAATGAAAACAATTCTGTCAACACTGCAGGAGACGGGCCATGCAGGTTTTTAATTTACCTTTTCCCCCCCAAAGGTTAATTCTTCTTTGATTTGGAAGGTAAAAAGAAAGTGAGAAACGTTGACTTTATAAATGATAGGCAAACACACAGAGGGTCTCGCTGCATATCCAGCCCCGAGCTTAAAACCAGGATGTTTACAGCTGCATCTTTTTATAGGCAGCATGTGATAGGTAATTTTATGTGAAAAATCTATTTAGTCCCCCTGATGGAAGAAGTAAACTTAGGTGGGACTCGTTCTCCTGTGAATTCTTGGCTTCCCATAAAAAGAAACCCCGTTGCAGTTCTCCAAAATATTAGCTGTAAAGCTTGTTCCTTGTTAAAGTTACAATCAGAAGGTGTAATAAAGGGATTATTCAGGCATGCATTGCCACGGAATGTTCATCTCCAGGCTCGGATTTTGACTCTGTAGTAGTACCGTGCTTTGCCTGGTAAATCTCGTGGTGGCTGCTGGGGCAGAAAACACAAACCCTCCTTTAAATAATGCATCCCTTCCCTGCTGTGCCTCTCCTCTGCTTCAAAGACAGCCCCCCTTTAAAGTTTAATCAGTAGTTTTATCGTTGCTCACAGGCAAAAGGTACCGATCCCCAAAAATCCCCCAGGAAAACTGGGATGGAAAAGTTGGACACTGGGTGGAATTGCACCTTCTCCTCGGTTCCTGCTGGTTTTAATTGATCCTTCATGATGGTGTGTGCTTATCTGGGAGGGTGACAGGAGCCTCTTCTGGCTCTGCCAGCTCATCCACAGAGGAACCAAGCTCTTGGTGAAGCTGTGCTGCAGCAGGGAACAGGGAGTTCTTTGGGTGTTTGGTTGGATTTCTTTCCCCAGGTGGCTCTCTCAGAACTGTTTCTGTCCTTGCTTTCTCCATTCTTTTTGTGTTACCTGTGACCTGAAGGGTGTGGGGCATGGCTCAGTGCAGTAATTGAATGGTGGATCTGTTACAAAAGTTATTGAGAGAACTGAGCTGATACTTTCCCAAAACATCATTAATGTTATTTTCCAGAGCAGAGACCCAGTGATCCCACAATGGGAGAGATCCCTCCTGGGGGAAAGCACTGGGAAATCATGGACTCATGGAATGGTTGGGTTTTAAAGGACTTTAAAGCTCAACTCGTTTCTACCCCCTGCCATGGGCAGGGACACCTTCCAGGCTGCTCAGAGCTCCAAGCTGGGAATGTGTGAAACACAAGCTGCTGGAATCTGTCCTTGTGTCCATGCTGCTGCTCCCTGTTGGCTTTTCAATGGTTTGGAGGTGTCTGTCTAACAGGAATGGCTTGGTGCAGGTTCATGGGGGGAATTGAAGCCATCTCATTTTCCATGGGTACTGTTTTATCTAGAGCCTGCTTGGCCTTTTGTGCTGAGGCTGCATTAATCCTGGCTTGGTAGAGGGCACTTCATTATTTCAGTGGGATCATATCAATCTGTTGGTGTTCAGTCTGCACCTGTGTGTTCATGTTATATTTGTTATGTTTGTGATTGCTACCATCTCTTTCTCTCCAAAACCCCTGCAAAGCCAGTCTGGGCAAAAAGGCTCGTTTTGAACTCTGAATCACCAGTATTCTCTGGAGTCTCCTACAAGCCTCAATTTGGATTTTAAAGCTGGTAAAAACGATCCAGCTTATGATGCTCTTGGTTTTGATGAGCGTGTACTACCCCACCAAACATTTTTCTTTGTCAGTCCAGCTGCCACTTTAGATCTCTAGACCATATTGTGCTGCTTTTCTGCTTGAAGAAAGATGCAAGAAAATCACCCTTGTAACAGCCAGGGCTGTGAGGCATTGCCAGCCTTTGAATTTTCTTTTTCTTCTTCTTTTTTTTTTTCTTTTTTCCCCCCCTCATGATTGCTGTCTGCATAGGTAAAGCCCAGCACAGCAAATGCTGATAATTCAGCTAAAATGCCCAGCATTTAAGTCTTGTATTCTTAACTGTGGGGAGGAAAAGAGGCATTTAGTACAGCTTTGCCATGGATTGATATGGAGATGGAAGCAGAGAAGTCAGATGAGGGGTTTTCTTGGAAGCCTGGTGCAGGATTTTTATGCATGGCTTCCTGGCTATCTGCACAGGCATTTTATATAAATAGGAGACTGACATCTTTATAGAACCATTACAGATGTGTTCCCATCTCAAGGTCACAGATTTCCTTGTTTCCTGCGTGAGGCTCATGGACTGGTGACCCATGCTGGGAACTCTCCTGCCTCTCATACTTCTTTTACTGCAGGGATTTCTCCTGTGAGCTGTAACGTGCTCATGCATTTCCTGGCTGTGATTGGTGCTGTATAGATAACATTGAAATACCTGTTTTTTTAAATTGTGCAGATTTGAAGCTTTAGGATGTGTTTTCCCCTGGAATCTAATAAATTTGAGGGGTTTTTCTGTAGGTGTGAAAGTACTGAAGGCCTTTTTTGTACCTCTTAATGGTGTTCCCCTTTTTTAAGGGTTGGACTTGGTCTAGGAGCTCTTTCCAACCCTAATGATTCTATAGAATGTGTTACTTGAGAAACCAGCTGGATTTCTACTTCTTTTAGCCTGAGCTTGATACCCAAATCAATGTCTGGTTTCTTGGAGCACCACAGAGACTTAATTGATCTCCCACCCCCCCCAAAACTTCTAATTAAAGTGGTGAATAACTTTGCAAGGACATACCAATTGTGATTCCTCAATGTAGAGGAGTAACTTTTTTTTTTTTTAATGCAATTTGTGTCATTTGTGTTCCATTCTGTCGACTGATATTTCATTTTGCCATTGTTCTCTGATATTCCTGTAAAATCCAACTTCAGCAAAGGTTCTTCCTCGAAACTTCAGGCACGTGGAGAGGTGGAAAAAGGAAGAATATGGAGGTTGCTAGAAGGCACTCTTGGGAAGCTGCATTCAGCATTTGCCTGTGGGATTATGGCAAGAAACCCAACCCTCTTGATTTCCCAAGCTATTTAATGGTATTGTGATACAACCTCCAGGCTCAGCTTTTCTCACCTGCAGCCTGTTCCTCCCCACCAACCTCCCCTCCCAGAGCAACACCTTTCCCACCTATCCTTCAAGGCTTTCTCAGCCACAGAAACTCCTGCAGGTGGAGCTGGAACGACGTCCTGCTGCTGGAATAAGTTATGGGGCAGGGGTGGGCTCTGCTCTCCTGTGGTTTTGGGTTCTCACCTTGCTCTCCATGTGCCTGTGTTTGCCACCTCTGCATCAGGAGGCTGCAGTGTCCAAGGACATCCTGCAGCACTTGGGTTCATTTTCTCCTGACAGTCGTCCTGATTTTATTCTGACAGGAGGGAATCTCATTCCACTGCTCGTCCCCTAAGGACTTGTGATGAAAGGCACAGACTCTGAGTGGAAAACAATCTGTTTCTGGGCTCAGCTACTTGATATTATCTGTGATAAGGTTGTCCTTTGCACTGATTTATCTGGAAAGGCTTGTGGGCATTCCCAGATGCTGGGCAGCCTGAGGGGATGTGAGAATAAGAAATTCCATGCTGTTGGTGTCTAATTTTCCTGCTGACTGTTTTCTGCAGATGGCTGTTTCCTTTAAGCCTCAAGCTGGGAGTGTGAGCCCCTGGTCTGGCTTCCACTGCACCTCCACTGTGCTGTTCAATCCCACCAGCAGAGTGTCTCCCAGGATGAGAAATAGCTGCTAAAGCACAGGAGAGCTCTGAAAGGTTGGGAACGTGCTCAAAACATCAACAAATGGATCTGTGCAGGGTTCCTGCTGTGAGCACCGGTATGAAAAACAGGATGGGAGAAAAGAGACAGGCTGGTTTTGCATGAGGTGACAGAAATGAATTGCAGGGGGAGCTTGGGGAATTTTCACTGCAAGCTGCAGACTGTGGTGTGTCCAGTCTGGAAAGTTCCCCAGTGGGTTCCAGCGAGGGGCAGGATCCTCAGAAAGAATCTACACCCAGAATCTTGCTCCCTCCCAGTCTGGGGCATTTCGCAGCTTCAGGGCTTCCTGAGCTGAAAGTTAATCTATAACTTTAATAGTCCTTGATGGACTTTTGCCAGATTGCTCAAGCCTTTTGTGTTCTGGGCCCCTTGCGTGCCCTGTTGTAAAGGATTCATGCCTGGTGTGACAGAGCTGGAGGCTGTTCCAGTAATGCTTCAAAGTCTTTGTTTTTCCTGGTAGGTTGAATTTTTGCTGGTATTTCTCAGGCCTCTGGCATCCCTTGACCTTTCTCTGGCAGGAGGAGCATCTCGCAGCCCTGCTTCTGATACCACTTTTTCCTCTCTCTGATGATCTTTTGAGAATGTGGTCTGCTGTCATGCAGGCTATCAGGCCAGGGCTGGGGGAGCTGCTGTGCAACCTGTTGAGTTTTTGATGGAGTTTGGTGCCAGTCCCACAAACCCTGCTTAAAAAAAAACTAAAAGTGTGTTCTCAGCTCTGCCCAAAAAGCAGAGCTCAGCTCAAACACTGAGCCAACCAGTGTATGCTTCCCCCTTCCTTCCTGCTCTGCTTTCCCTGTTAATATCTGCTGGAAAAGCTCGTGTCTTTCCCACCTCAATGTCCACGTGGTCATGTCCAAGTCCCTTGTGCAGAGCTGATGTTCTCACACTTCCTTCTTCTCTGGGTGTTTTCTCCTTCTTCTTCTTTTTTTTTCTTACTGCGGGTTATTTTAGCGCAGTAAACATTTTTTTGACAGTTAGTGACACGAATAAATCCTTTTCCTGTCCTGCCCCCAGTTTATTATTTAAGGGGAGAAGCTGATTAAATCCAGCAGGGCTGATTTGAATTCTCTGTTGGCAGGAAGAGGGCGGCTGATGGGGGTCTGTCAAGCTGCAGAGTTTGTGCTCATCAGCATCTTGGGAGAAACAGTGATGCCAGCTGCTCAAAACATCTGGTTTGGGTTGTTCCCTCCACTCCCCATCTCTGCTTTCCTTTCTTTTTCTTTTCTTCAGGAGAGTTCAGCCTTGCTGACTCCCAGTGTTGGATCTAGAGGGGTGACAGCTTGGTTTGTGCTGCTCCACTCGAGCTCCAGAGCCTGGGTTGGAGTCCAAGCCAGGGTCAGCCAGAGCAGTAAAGAGCCACCATCTGCTCCCAGATTTCTGCAGGAGAGGCTCTCACAGCCTGGGGCCGGGCTCTGTGTGCCCAAGGGCTCGCTCTGTGCCCCGTGGATCAGCCCTGGAGCAGGGAGGGCCCCTCTGTGCTCAGGGAGAAGGTGTTTTCCTAACCTCAGTGGCATGGAAACACAAGCAGAGAGAGCCAAAGGAGCCCCAGTAGAGTTAATTAAGTGTTGCATTTAGGAGGTGGAATCAAATGGAATCGCTTTGCATTTATTGGAGTTGGCTTTTCCTGCTCTCAGGGCTTGGAGGAGGGCTGAGTACCTGTGCATTAGTGTGGATTTG
Organism: Cichladusa arquata; assembly: GCA_026413545.1. Lineage (NCBI taxonomy): Eukaryota > Metazoa > Chordata > Aves > Passeriformes > Muscicapidae > Cichladusa > Cichladusa arquata. The sequence continues at coordinate 2,112,680 of JAOTQP010000304.1, read as the reverse complement.
GGGGTTTGAGAGAGCAGTTTTGAGCTCTCTGAGCAGTGGATTTTGCTCACCAGCAAGCCCTCAGCCTGCCTGATGAGGCAGAGTGCTCTAAGTACTGTCAGGAAGATGCAGGGGTGAGGATCCCCTCCTTTCTATCCCCTTTCCCATCCTCTTGGCTAAAAGATGTGTCTATAAAACCAGTCCCTTCTGGAGACTGAACTCACCAAGCTGGTGCATCTCTGCAGTGAATCCCATGCTCAGGTCCTGCTGTCATCTCCCAGTGCAGCTCAGCCTGGCTGATTAAGCAGGGGCTGAATCCCAGAATTATTTAGGTTGGAAAAGCCCTCCAAGATCACTGAGTCCAAGCTGTGCCTGATGCCCACCTTGCCAACCAGCCCAGAGCACTGAGTGCCACATCCAGCCATTCCCTGGACAATTTCAGGGATGGAGACTCCACCACCTCCCTGGGCATCCATTCCAAAGCTTGACACCCCTTCCCCTGAGGAAATTCTTTCTGATTTCCAACCTGAACCTTTTCTGTTGCAGCTTCAGGCTGTTTCCTCTCCTCCTGTCCCTGTTCCCTGGCAGCAGAGCCTGATCCCCCATCACTGCCCCTCCTGTCAGGGAGCTGTGCAGAGCCAGAAGGTCCCCCCTGAGCCTCCTTTTCTCCAGGCTGAGCCCCTTTCCC
>JAOTQP010000304.1:2085176-2103913 GCA_026413545.1 Cichladusa arquata | reverse complement strand
ATAACAATATATACTTACACTATAACTATATATGCATGCAATATAATTTTATATATATACATACAATATACCAATATATGCATACACTATAACTATATATACATACAATATAACAATATATCCATACAATATAACTATATATACATACAATATAACAATATATACATGCAATATAACTATATATACATACAATATAACAATATATACATGCACATACAATATAACTATACATGCATATAATGTAAATATATACACATATAATATCAGTGATGTTTGACCTTCCAGTCATGTCCTTATGCCTGTTATTCCTTACTGGTCAGACCCTTCTGAAGGCCAAAAACTAGCCAGGACTAGGGTATCAGACACATTAGGGTTGTCTATAAAATAAAATAAAATAAAGGATGAAAATTGCATTTAAGGCCATTCCTCTTGGCCAGAAGCAGCAGCTCTGTCTTGATCCAGTGCTGCAGGAAGATGAGATAAAGTTGCAAGTTCACTTGGTCAGGATGGATGAGGGTGCAGGGGAAGGCAATGAAAATAACACAAATTGCCGGAGCTGTCTGGGCGAGGAAGGGACAAACATGACTAATGCTGCCTGAATGATTTGCACAAAAGGATTTCTTGGACAAACTTTGCCTTTCTGGAGGTAAACTGTCAGAGGGCACAAGGCAAGTTTTGTGATGTGTTCATGAGTCAGAATTATTTAATGAGGGAATGGAGCAGCCGTCCCCCAGGCCTTGGAACTGGGTTACCCAGGGGACCAACACTGCTCAGTTTCTATAAATGCTTCCAGTGGTTCCCATCTAGCCATACTTTATATTTTTCTTTTATTTTTTTTGGGCATACCATCTAATTTTTTTTGTTCTTTCTGTCAGCCCTTTTGATGCACCTGTGAGAAGAATAATTTATTCAGCCATTTTTTTCGGTGTGATTATCTGTTAGCAGAAAGCCAACAACTAAAAATTAGTGGTGTAGCACACACACATAGGCTAAAGAATTTTTTTCCTTTCTTTCTTTCTTTCTCTTTTCTTTTTCTCTTAAGGCATTCATTTGTTGAGAAATAGCATTTCAGGTCAGCTGAAATGATTTGTGTTGAACTCAACGAAAAGATGACAACGGAAAGTAGCAATTTGGAAAAAATCAAACCACTTTTTTGTGCATTTTTGGAATTAGATGCTTTTACTTCTGTTTTTTGAAGTGATGTTTGGAGTCAAAATGAAACTAATGTTAACTTTAAAAAGATGCTCTTTGGAGCTTCCCCATTGAATCTTCCCCCCAGCCCAAATTTTTTCCCTTGCTTTAAATTTTGTTTAGGAAGAAACTGGCATGTTTGTCATGAGCTGGCTCAGGATGATCCCACCTACCCGACCAAAAGGGAGTAAATCCATGGATTTAACAACATGGTTATTAACTGGTTGAAGCCCCCATGAACAAAAGAAACAAAGCAGAGGGAGAGCTGCCAAGCATTTGACACTTTCATTCTGGCAAATATTTGCTTTTTTCATTTGGTCTGCAGTGGGAAAGTGTTCCTTGCATGTGTAACCATGAGCGTGGACTTAAATTCCTTTGGCTTCTCCCCTTCCAGGTGGGTCAGGCTCTCTCCCCTGAACCATGGATATACCTGCAGAGCCATGGGTGAGGTCCAGTGGGGAGAATCCTCCTGTGTCTCCCTGGATGCAGAATCCATCCCTCTGCTCTCAGATCCCTGCACAGCTGCTGGAGCCATGTCCATCCTCAGGGATGTGGGATGTGCATCCTGTGACTTGGATTTTTCACTGCTCTGAAAGTGGAGAATAAACCAGTGCAATCCAGGAGAAACAGCAAGGAAAGAGATCTTTTTAAAGGAGAAAAGAAAGAAAGACACCTGAGCAGTCCCCAGGCTCTCCTATGCCTGGAATAACTCCTGTAGTGCAGCAGAGCCTGGAGATACCTTGGATCCTTTTGGGCATCCAAGGGACACTGAAAAACTGGGTGCTGCTGGAGGAGGAGCACCTGGAGGGGCAGTGACACATGAGCTGCATGGATGGGATCCCAGCCACCTGGATTTTGCTGTGCTCCTGCTTGGAGCCCCCTGCCTGCTCACTGCACAGCAATAGCTGCCCTTGGCATGTCCCAGGAGCAGGAAAACTGCTCAGGCTTGTGTGGAGATGGAAGAGTGAAGTGAGAGTTCATTTTTCCTCACTTTCCCAACCAGGAGATTCATGAGGTGGCTGGGTGAGCTTGAGGGAACTTGCACTCTTTTCATCATATTGATGGGTGGATGGATTGTGTGGCTTGGAGTATGTTTAAGGCTTTAATTAAATCAGGGCTGCACTCTCTGCAACAGTTCCTGGCTGCTTTAGGGAATCATTCCCAGCCTCTTCAGGCCTTGTGTGGTGGGATGACCCTGGCTGGAAGCCATGTGGCCAACAAAGCTGCCCCTTCACTCCCCTTCCTCTGCTGGACAGGGGAGAGAAAATTTAATTGAAGGCTCAAGATCAGGACAGGGAAGGATCACTCAGGAATTACTATTATGGGCAAAAAGCTCTCAACTTGGGGAAGTGGATTTCATTTATTGCAAATCAAATTGGAGTAGTGTAAGAGAAAAAAACCCCCAAATCTTAAAAGCACCTTCCCCCCACTCCTCCCTTCTAGTCAGGCATTCACTCCTGAATTTTCTCCCCACTCCTGCCCAGCAGTGCAGGGGATGAGGAAAGGGGTTGTGGTCAGTTTATCCCACATTTATTGTCTCTACCACTTCTTCCTCCTCATCCTTCCCCTGCACCAGGTGGGGTCCCTTCCCCATGAGACCATCCTCCATGAAATATTCCAGACAGAGAACTTCTGTCCTGGCTGGACCCAAGAAAATCCTCTGGCAGCTTCACAGAAGCCACTCCTGTAGCCCCACGCTGCCAAAACCTCACCATGCCAGCCCAATGCACCTTGAATCATTACTTGGTATTAATTTTTCAGCCCAAAACAAGCTCTGGAGACCTGTTATTTTAGAGATTAAAGCTCTAGCATAAACAAACTCATATGCATGTTGTTTTCGCACGGGAGATGTTTTCAGTATCATATTTAATGCTCCAAACAAAGCCATTGCTTGTGGTGTTTTGCAGCCTGGATGCCTTTGAAAGGGTAGATAATGGACCCTGTTTGATGTTGAGCTATTTGGGGCTTTTTATTTGCATTTTGTGGCTCTTATCTTGTAAACAAAGGCTCCTTTCTGTGTCTGTAGATCAGGATGTCACCCACAAAGCCCTGTGGAAATGGGAGATGGCTCCAGAGGTGCAAGACACAAGTTCAGGGGCAAATGGAAATGAGGGATGAAGAACATTTTCCCTTTGAGGTTTGGCTCATCCTAGCAGAGACTGGAGGTAACTATTGTTTTTCCCATGCATCTTTGATTTTTTTTTTTTTAAATTTTTATTTTTTTTACAGCAATCCCGGACTGGCAAAGCAGGAAGGTGAATTTGCTGGAAAATTGCAACACCTCCCCAAAATTCAATAGCTGCCCCTGGGTGCTTGGCTTCTGGGCATGGCCAGGGAAACAAATGCCACTTGCAGAACTTCAGCTCTTTGTCAGAGGGCAGAGGAAGAGGAAGAAAGCAGTGCAGAGATGTTCACTTGCTGGCTCAAGGAATGAGCATCCATCATGTGGTGGCCTTTGGTCCTGAGCCCTTGAGTGTCACTGCCCCTCGAAGGCAAAACCCACTTCCTAAGCCATCCCAGCAGGGTTCAGTGCAGTTTTGTGAGGCTCTCCCTGTGGCATCCAGGGCAGAATTTCAAATGGGAGTGTGCAGGAATGAATCAGGCATCTCTGCTGCTGCTGAGTGTGAGCAAGTTGTTCTAATGTACTTATCTCTTGTTTCTGTAAAGGTTATAGAAGTAAATAATCTTGCTCTAACACAGTGTCCTTGCAGTCCCTGCCTAGCTCCATGGATAACTCTTCCTAAGGCTGACTTGTGGTGATTAATACTCTACAGAGGGGAATTATTTTTTTTAAAAGGGAGCAAAGAAGTAAAGCTTGAAGATCCTTCATGCCCCCTGTGCTTGAGACTGACTAGTTTTAGTTTCTTTCTCCAGCTTGAGGGAACTGGTGAAATGTGTTCCCTCCTGCCCTGTAGTGTTGATCTCTGGCACTGTGAGGATTAGCAAGTGGCCAAAAGCATCAGGAGGTGACTTTGCTCTGCCATAAGATCCCTCCAGGCAGGTCTGGGGTGCCCAGGGGAAGGTGGCAGCACCCTGTGGACCAGGTGAGCAGCATCAAGCTTTTTCTGTGGGCTGGGGAGTTTGGAGAGGGGCTGGGGAGGGAATGTGAGCTGGGCAGGAGAGGCTGAAGTGTCTCACCCCTCCCTTCCTGGCACTTGTGCTGTGCTGAGTTCACGCTGATGCTGCTCCTGTCTCTGTAATGGGTTTTTCAGCACTCTTCAGAGATCTGTGCTGGGTAGTGCCTTGGGCTATAGCCAAGGACTGGGAGACCACTGGGAAATAGGCTGGTGCTGCCCAAGGTTTCCCTGAACAGTGTGGCAGGGCACCAAGTACACATAACCCAGCAGCCAGGCTTGCACCTTTTTGAAACATTGAGGTTAATGAGAACTGCCCCTTTTCCCTGAATATTTTAGTATTGCACCCCTCTCCATCCATCCCATATGCTTGAACTATCTTGGGATAGCCTGGGATTGCAATTCTGCATTCTCCCCTTTTCCAGAAACATTTTGTCTTTGTGGAGCACAAATGTTGCCCTGAGCCATCCAGCTCTGTGCTCCCCACAGACATGGCTCCTCCAAAACTTTCCACTTAGTGGTCAAACCTCTTCTGACCTTTGAAAGCTTTGGCTTGGGAGGGAAATTCTTCTACTCCACCAAGGGATGCTGCAAAATAAATCCCACCACGGGCAAGGGAGAGGCATCTAATCTTCCTGCTCCCTAGATTTAGCTGTGCCATTAGCCTGGACCCTGCACATAAAGCTAATTTTATAATTTGTAAACGTAGCTGAGTGGGTTTTGTAGAGGAATGTCGGGAAGTGATGAAATACCTTCAATAGATTTATAAAGAAGTTTAATGCATAAAGCTCTCTCCCCCCCCTTCTGCCCCCCTCCTTCTGTCTTGGAGTTGCACACAACAGAAAACATGGCCATGGGAAGGGCTTTGTGGCCAGCACTCAAGCCTTTAATTTTGCTTTTACAAGACAGTTTTATAACATCAAGAAGAATGGAAATGCTGCAAGGCATGCACACTCAAGACGCTGTGCTCCTGGAAAGTTCTGGATGGGTTCCAGGCAATGCTTGGTGGCAAAGAAAGATGAAGGTCTTGGAAAGAAGAGGAAATAATCCCTCATCCTTCAATATTCCTGTTTCTGTGAGCTGGGAATGCCATTGGAGCATGGGAAAGACAGAAAAAATGTGTTCCTGCAACATGATGTGTCTGAGGGTGAGTTCTGATTGCATCAGTAACAGCTTCTTCTGTTCCACCCCACTGAAATTCCTGATGTGATGAAAATGAGCCATCCCATGATCTGCAAGACTCAAACCCCTGCTTTTTGCTGGTGCTGTGTGCAGTTCCTGTGTGATTTATCCTGGTAGGAGTTCCTCTGAATCAGTAAAATGTTCCCCCGTCCTTCTTTCAGCAGGGAGGATGACACTTATGGTGCCAGTGGGTATCACTGTGAATCTGTTCTGTTTATTTTTTGGTTTGTATGGAGCCAAAATGGACTGATGGGTTCAGAACTGACTAGTGAAAGGAAGGAGAGATGGATGTTGTGACCATGTATTCCCTGTTTTCCTCAGGAAACCAGGCCAGCAAGTGGGATGTGTCACAAAACCCCCATAACACAAGAGCCTGCCTCAAACAGCCCCAACCTCATACGAGGGTTTTGCGGGGTCAGGAAAAGGATTTTTGGACCCAGAGGTCTGGATTAGCAAAATAACTGATACTCAGGGTGATAATCAGCATTCACAGGGCAGCCTTGTCATGACCAGCCCCCTTCTCCCCATCTTTATCACCCAAGAGCTGAGTAAACCCAAGGCCAACATCTCCCATAGGTCTCTCTGCAGAGTTATCAGAAGATCTGGAGGAGAAGTCTCCTCCCAGGCCAGTTTGCCCAGCTCTGGCTCAGCAGCTTTGCAGATTAATCTCTGTGTTATGGCCTTACACACACGAGAAGTGTTGGAGGGAGGAAGGATTGCCTGGATGGATTTTTCCACTCCATCTCTTTGGTTTTTATGTTCCTAGTTGTGTTTTCTTTTAACGATTCGCAGCTTGGACTCTTTCCTGATTTTTCTTCTCTCTTTTTTTTTATTTGTTTCTCTTTTTTTCTCCCTCTCTCTCTATTGAACGCTGATGGAAAAGGAGAGTGCTTTCCTCCTGCCTACTTAAATCTTTGGCTGAGTCTCACAGAAAAACAGTCACACTTACTGCAGCTCCCAAAGCCTTCAAATCATCAGGGGAGAGGGGAGGAGGGAGCTGCAGAGGCAAGAAAATCATTTGTATAGGCGTAGAGTGAAGAATCACCTTCCTTTAAACTCGTGATCTGTCTCTGTTCCTACAGATTGCTGTCTCTGATCTTTTTTTTTCTCTGCCCAATATCTCCTTTCTATTATCTTTCCCCTGCCTTTGCTGTGATGTGTCTGTGGTGTGTCCCTTTTTGCTGGGATGTCTTGCTCCCAGGAGAGTTTGAGTAAGAATGCTGGGACTTGAAGATCCAGGTTATTGACAAGAAATCATTACTAAAAACCTTTTAATGCCTCTTCTGTAATTGATACAGGGATGGGCAGGGGGGATTTTCCTGTAGACACAGGAAAGGTTTTTTTCCCCCCCTCCAAATGTCTTTAAAAGCCCTGAGTGGGGTGTCCTCCAGCCATTTCCTAATGGGTTAAAGCATCCTGGTGCCAGATGCTTTGGGGTCTGTAAATATTGCCCTGTTTGCAGATAGATACACTTGCAGGGAAGCAGATGGAGCCTGAAACACTGAGCAGCAGAACACCCCAGAGCACTTGCTGTCAGCTGAGCATCATCCCATGTGTAATTTTGGGGTCCCCCTTTCAGCTACCAAGATGTTTGGTTGCCCTTGCTCAGTTATTGTGGCCCTATTGCCCCAAGGGGAGAGAGAACAGGAGGTGCTGTGAGTGGGGCTGTAAATACCCAAATCTCTTACCCCAGCCACTGGAAGCAAAAATAGCCTGGCTGGGATGAGGGCACTGGTGTGGTGTCCATAAGAGGGCAGGGATGAGAGTCCAGTGGGGTGAGACTTGGCAAAACCCCCATTTCCTCTACCAAGAATATCTTCTGACCATCTCCCTTGTTTTTTCTTTTTTTTCTTTTTTTCTTTCTTTTTGCTGGCATCTGTTGCTAGGAGATAGAAAGCACAGTCCTTTCTGAAGCATCTTCAGCTGCCTTCTACCTTCCTGGAGAGCTTCAGCTTTGTTCAGTGTCCCTGCTCCTTTCCTTCTCTGGGACTCATCCATTTCATTTTTTTCCCCCTGGCCTCCACACACTGCTCAGGAGGGATTTGCCTCGTCCGTGCTTGTTTCAAACACTGCTGTGAGCCTGCTCCACAAATCCTCCAGTTTTAACTGGCACAGGATTCAGCATCAAACACCTGCCTGTGAACTCAACTCCTGTCCCAGATGTTGCTCCCCAAGGATGCAGGAGCCAGGAGTAAGGGGGAGTAGCTGGCATGTGTGCAACTCCTCCTGCATGCAGATACACACAGGCAGCTCCCTCCATCTCCTTGGCCAGGACTTTGCCCTTGGGATGTGCAGCAGCTTCTCACCCCTCTGCTCTGGTATTTTTATTTAATACTCAGGTCTTTCTCTGCTCCGTGGGCTTTGCTTGGGCTCCAGCTTCCAATGAAAACTTCCTGGTTTAGGGGTTTCCCTTCCACAATTAAAATAAAAAGGGAGGTGAAGGATGCTGCAGAGGCATAGGTGAGAAAAGGGGTGAGAAGTAGGTTGGGGCACTGGCCCCAGTTTTGGGCTCTAAATCACTCAGTGTGCCTTTAAAAAAAAAGAAAGAAAATCAAACAAATTGCAGGAAAAAAGAGAAACCTCTTCTTAGTCTTCCAGCTGATTCCCAGAACCACAGACGTGGAGCAGGTGGGCACTGAGGGCAGCAAAATGTTTAGTGATTGCTGAGCGAGGAAGTGACATTTTCCAGCTTGCCTAAGGATGCAAGAAAAATGCATCTGTGTCTGCAGCAGCCCCACGAGCTGGTGCTGACCTATTTACCTGCCCAATTATGCACACAGGCAGATTCCCTCTTCCCACCTCGGGGCGAGGGGCTGAGCCAGGACAAAAAACTGCCAGAGTGGGGTTTTTCCTTAAAACCAACATCCCCCCAGATCCTGGGATGTCAGCAGAGGGCTCAGGGTGTTGGAGTGATGTGTTTAGATGAGATCTTGTTTGTTTTCCTTTGGAGTGAGGGGTGCAGCTGGTTTGGAGGGAGCAATGAGACATCCAGCCAGTCTTTCCCTCTCTGCTTCCATTAATGCCCACTGAGCCAGGGGCTCCCCCACTACTGTGCCTCTCCTTCTCTTCTTCCAGTGCTCTCTCCTCCTCCTTCCCACCCTGATTTACCACTTCCCACATTTCATTTCTGTTATGGCCAGTGGCAGTGATTGCTTCACACATCCATCACGCTGTGGGTGTCACAGTGTCGTGGTTGGTGCCTTTGTTCGGGTTCCAAAATCCTTAAACCACCAAGCCCCCCAGGCCATTGTTAACCTGCCTTTAAAACTGAGATTGCAGGAGGATTTTCCATGGGAAATGGTGAAGTTTTTAATGATTTCTTACTCACCCCCTTTGCAGCCTCATGCAAGATTTGATTTCAGTGTTATGGGCATTGAGCTGGGAGTGATAAGAATATGGAAATGGAAACTGAGGATCGATCTCAAGAGCTAAACTGAGCTTTGTGAGTTAGAAAGAAACTTTTCTGGGAACTTTTTCATTTGGGTCAGGCTGTGCAAGCATTAACTCAGGATGGTTGGAGGCTTCATCATCCAGAAGTCCTTGTCCTCTATCACACCTGGGCAGCATCAGCTGTTTGAGCCTTAATTCCATAGGTGGAAAGGGGAGAGCTCACTGGAGGAGGGACAAAAATAAAAAATAATTTGTTCTGGAAGGAAGGGCTCATCCTACCTGGCTGCCCAGCTGTGGTGCAGCACATAACCCTTGTCAGAAATGTGACACCTCCTCCTGCCTGCTGTCACCTATCTGGAACAAGACAAGCCCCACACCCAGGGGTGCTGCCACCCTTCCATCCCACTCTCCTGCTCTGGATAACGAGGGAAATCAATCATGCTGCCCTGGGGCTGGCCATCCATCTTCCTCAGCAATGGCCAGGCTTCCCCTGGCCAGCCCTGTCCCCTGTGAGCTCCTTGCAGGAGAAGGGCACAGGTTACAGGAATTGCCACGCTGCAATTTAAAGTTAATATTTCGACAATGCTGGTTGCTTTGCAGTTGCTCTCTTTGTATTAATGATCTTAAAAACTCCTCCCTTAGCTGGGAGGTGTTGGCTCTAAATCTGCCTGTTTCAAGACCTTCTTGAGGCCTCTGCAGTGGGCACTTCTCTCTTTGAGCAGAAACTGTTGGCTCAGAAAATCCCCAACAACCCAGAGGTGTAAAATCACAAATGAGGTGAGTTGTGTTTGCTTAGTTTTTATCACCCAATTCCTGCGAATCCCCCATGGAGGTGCTTGAAAAGGACATATTTCCCCTTCTCTTTTCTTGCTAGTTTTGTCATTCTGACAAATGGTTGATGTGTTGGTTGAGTTTCTAACGCTGCTGGAAATGGTCGTGGCTTTTGTGTTTTCCAGCCAGCGCCGTGATTTCCACAAAAAAAAAATGAGAGTGAGAGGCTGTGGGTAACTGTTCCTCTGGCTCTATTGCACCCCACCACAGTTTGCTTTCCTATGAATAACACCTGCCTATTTTACATCTCAACAGCAGCTTTCCTTATTTATTGAAAAGCTGGGGATTCTTGGAGGATATTTCCATTTTTCTCTGCTATTCCTGGCGGTCGCACTGCAACAAATTGGTCTCCAGCTGCACCTTTTCTCCTCAGTTTTGGCTGGAGGGAGCCTGTCTTGCTTGCTGGGTGATCAAAAACCATCCCAGGAAATGGTCTCCAGGACTGCAAGGGGGCAAACCCCTGTTGCCCTGCTCTGCCACGTGGAGCCCTGGCATCTCTCCTGGGTTAATGGCCATGGGAACAGTGTTGTACCCCTTCATCTCCTGGTGATTCCAGGGACAGCTTTTGCTGGTTGATGTCATGAGGAGGCTGAGAAGTTTGTGATTCTGTGTGGATTTGGTCTGGGTCACTGGTGAGAAGGGGACAGAAGGTGCTTACAGGAGGCAGGAAACAGTTTTTGCCCATTTACCAGATGGGCTGAAAAGCAGAGTTGCTCTTCAGCAGAGTCCTGTTTTGACTGTCAGCCTTTACCAGCTGCACAGACAGCATTCTGAGTTTCTGACAGGATTCTGGGTCTCTGCTTTTCTTAAGATGTCACATCCAGACACAAACCCCATCACGGGAAGAGGGTGGCAATTCCCTCACAGCCAGGTTTGAGCTGTACCCTGAGTGAATCACAGAGCCATTAGGGTTGGAAAGGACCTCAAAGATCATCAAGTCTTCAGGCTGGATTTATTAATCTGTCCCTTTTTCACTCATATTGAAGGAAATGCCATCTTCTAGCTAGAAAATGAGGAAGGGTGTGAAAGATCTGACGTTATTGGCATTGCAAAAAATATCCTGACTTGGAAGGGACCCACAAGGATCAGCAAAGTCCAACTTCTGACCCCAGACAGGATCACCCCATTTTGCCACTTTTTTGTGGTCTTCAGCTGTTGGGAAGCCCATGGGTTGGACTTCTTCCCCCAGTGCCCAGTGAAAGAGCAATATTTACATCCCGTGGAGTTCTCCTCTCCTGAGAAAAGCAGGAGTGAAAACTCCTATTGTCACCTCCCCCACTGGCCACAGCTTTCTCCTTTTGCAATATGAGCTGCTGTCTAGCACCAAATAGGATAATATTTAATCCCAGGGACATCGTATGGCTTCCCAAAGTGCTGTAGCATAATTGGAAAAAGAAGAACGAGTCCGGGATCACAGCGAGACAACTCAGCCGAAATGTAAACCGAACACATTGCAAAGCACCCCGGGACCTGCTCGTGCTCCACAGCACTATTTATGGTCCTTAACTGATCCAGAACAGCTGACAGGCTAAAAGAGGAGCCTGTCTCTGCTCCTTTGCAATTAGGCACTGGGCTCCCAAGCATCAGTTTTCCAGAGGAGATCACCTCTGGCGATTGTGTGCCTGGTGTTTTCCTCCGAGGGATGCTGGAGCCAGGGCTGGGAAAGGGCTGCTAACACGATAAAAGAAATGGAGCTGGTGCCTTCAGAGGGGAGACGAGGAAAGCCTGGCTTAATTAAATTAGCAGAATGAAAGCTGAGGAAGATAGCTGCCTATAAATACACTGGCGGAAGATGGGGAGGGCAGAGCAGCGCTGAAGGAGAACTATTTCTGCCCGAGGATAGTGTTGGCACAAGAACAAATGTACGTAAACTGGCCCAGAATAAATTCAGCCTGGAAATTGGAAGATGGTTCCTGACAATTAGAGAGCGATCGGACTACGGACCGGCCTTCCCGTGGGAATAGAGGGGGATAAAACCCTTCCTGCTTTTAGCAGCAGGGCAGGATCCAATGACCCAGGGATGCTGTGCAGCCCAGCACTCTTCCTCCTTCCCTTATTTTCCTCAGTGATTCTGCCTCAGCCTCCTATTTATGCCAATTCTCATCACGTCCCACCCTCCTTTCTGTCGCCTGATATGGATCTGAGTTGCTGGCTTTGCTCCCTTCTGATGCAGGTGGCTTTCTTCTAACAGCAATAAATTCCCCACATGGTCAGGAGCCTGCAGCATTCTTGGTGCTTTTTAATGTTTGTTTTTATTTTTTTTTTTAAATCTCTGTGCCCAATCCCTCTTTGTCCATTTGTCCTTCTTGCATGGAGGGGTCCAGACCAGGGACAGTTGGTGTCTTCCAACCAAGGTGTCTCTGCCAAGCCCCACACAGGTAAGAGACTCCCTGGAGGGGATTCTGATACTTCCTGTTTGGGTTAAATAGGCACAAAATGATAATCAGAGCCTATTTCCAGCCCTTGCATCACGTGGCCCTGAAAATAACTTGTCCCAGTGATGGAGAAGGGCTTTGAGAAAATCCAGAGTGTTGGGAGCCATGGATGCTGAGCAGCCTTGGGATGCTGACAGGATTAGTTTGCAGTCTAAGCTCTGGGAGTTGACCCATTTGCACAGCTCTTTCTGGGAGATACCCCATATGGACAACTCTTTCTAGGATTGGGAAATGAGAGATGCTTCACTGGCTTTTTGAGTGCCTTTTCTCAGGTTTCCCTCAAACTGTTGTGAAGGGGATGGGGCAGGTAGGTGGCTGAGCTCTCCTTGTCTGCAGGGATGCTTCCAGGAGGCCATCAGTGGTGCTCTTGGCTTGTGAGATTGGATGTTTGTGTTTGGTTTAGGTGCAGCAATAGTTCAATGCTTAGGTTGACCTTTGGCTAAAAATACGGGCAGCGGATAGATGTGAGCGAGTGTGAGGAAGAAAAGGGATTTCTCTGCTTGCAGGTTGTGCCTGTTCCCCTAAGCTGGAGCTTTTCCCCATTTATTACCATAATGAAGCCCTGTGAAACTTCCCAAAAGGCAGGAGGCCTTGCAAGGAGAAGCATAAGACCAAATTCCTCCTGCAACTGAATCATAATGTTGAATCCCAAGTGTGCACGAGAAAAAAGAGAAAAATTAGAAGTCTTTGTCAGGTATTATGTCAGCTTTCTGGATTATCAAAGGAAATCTTTTCAGCAAGGTAGTTGAAATACTGGGTTTTCAGGGGAATTAAATGCCAGCCTGTGTGTTTTGGGTGCCTAATTCCTGTAAGGCCTTTAAAAACTCCTGTCTTCATTCACATTCTCTGAGTGTCACAGCTTAACCAGCCCGAGCTGTGTGCGTGCTCCACCCGACATCCAGACAATTCCTCGTGATGGGGGAGCAGGGCTGGTGCTACTGCTGCCATTCTGCATGCACACAGCTCTGCCAAGGGACTGGCAAGTGCATCTGCTTGAACTTCACTCTGCCTGCAGTTAATTGCAATTATATATTTAGTTATCAGGATCAATTGGAAAGTTGTGGAGGGGGGGATGTGGGAAATAAACCCCCTTCATTGGGATGCTTCACCTCATTTCCTCACTTGCTGCTCCACAGCTCAAACACTTGTGTTTCTAACCCCTTTAAAGCCCATTATTTGCTAAACCTCCTTACTGCATGTTTGAGATTCATTCTTATCAGTCCTTTTCTTCATAATGCAAAATTGAGCAGGTATCAGATCAGCATGCATTAAAATAATAATCCTAAACAATGCAACCAACCAAACTGGTTTAGTAAAGCAACAGTTTGCATGCATCAAGGTTTTTTATTCCCTTAATGCTGTGTAATTGGGCTGCAGGTGAAGCTGAATAAATCATTTACGGAAGGATAAAAATGAGGAATTTCTCAGCAGAGTGTGGCTGTGGACACACAAAACCTCATGGACGGGTCACAGAGGAAGGGCTGTGAGGGTGTGAGGGATATTGTGGGCACAGCACTGGGTGGGACTGTTCAAACCTCTCTTTGATGTCGCAAGACCTGAAAGGGGATGAGCTGGGAAGAATTTAATTTGCAAAATTCTGCCTGCTCCTTCCAACTCCTCACCACCCCCACGGACCCACAGGACGTGGCCCTGAGGCAGCTTTATCATTGTCACAATTATATTTATCCTTATCCCAACCAGGTCAAACCTTATAAGCCAAGAACAAGGCAGTTAGCTGTGCCTTCTTTTCCCCCCAGATCAAGCCCTTTGCATCACGCACCTGTAGAATAACTTCAAAGCACCCAGGTATCCCATTTTCTTCCTCAGTTCCTGCCTTTGTTGTTCTGGGTTCCAAAGCACTGAAATGAATATTGAAATTCTCATGCTTTCTCCTTATTTATTTAGCATTACCTTGGCTCTGCTCAGTTGGGGTGCCTCAACATTAAGATTTTACCAGCCCAGCTCTGCTGTGCCAGACAGGGGAGCATTTTTCCCTGGGTGCAGGTGGAGAGTGAATCCATAATTCTGTGGTAACTCAAACCCAGAGGCAATGCTGTGCTCTACTCCAGCTGCTCTTCTCCTCTTCCCTCTGCCCTTGTCCTGCTGCACTGCTTCTGGGATGCTGTCCTAGGCACTGTTTTGGGGGAATACGTTAGATGAGATGGAAAACCCAGCTGGAGCAAGAGGGTGAGGATGGAGGGATGGCAGCTGACCCCTTTCTCAGCAGCTCCTTCAAACCTGGGCTGGCATCCACTGCTGCTGGCACGGTCCTGGCAGAGGGGCCGTGCTTGTCCCTCCTGCAGCCATCCCTGCGACCCGCCAGCGTGGCGTGCTTCCAGGAGACTCATCAGCTCCTAAAAATAACTGGGGAATAGCTGATGGTGTGGCTGCTGTCTGTGTGTGAGTGGAAGCAGCCAGGAGGCTGATCCAGCCAGGACTGCTCCCCTGTCCTGCTGCTCTCCCCAACAGGACGTGGAGGTCACGGCGCCTTGGCTGTGCTCCACAGCCTCACTGCTGCCCTTGCTGGGCTGTCACAGCCGGATTTTCTCCTCTGCTGTGAGTCCAGGCATTGACAGGGAACCAGCTCATCCAGCACTGCTGGTGTTCCTTGCCTCTTGCAGTGTGAAATCCTTGCTTTGCTCGAGACTCTGGATGAGTAGAGGTTATGGGTGTAACTTCACATCAGGGGGAATAAACTCTTCCAGCTCTGTCTCACCCTCGAGTGGGAGTGAGGTGCTGGTGTTCAGTATCTTCAATCCAAAGCACATCCAAAGCTGGATGCCAACAGCCTTAACTTCCTCCTACAGGAAAAAAACAGAATTCTGGAGTGGGAAATCCAGGAGATTGCTGTGTGTGCTGCAATGGTCCTCTGCCCATCTCGTGATCAGAGAACTGGGCTTGCAAATTGCTTTGCTGCATTTCTCCCTTCCCAGGTCTCTGTAGCTCGTTATAATTCAGCACTTTGCTCTCTTCAGTGGCCTTTCCTGCAAGATGGTGCAAAGCCAAGTGACGCAGGTCCCCAAGGAGGACACGGACCCTGCTGATTCAGCTGGGCTTGTCTGCTGGGGAGGTGTGGAGGCCACAGCTGCCTCTGAGTCATAACCACCTAAAACAAAGCCTTTAGGTGCTCAGGGCAGGGATAAAAGGAGGCCTGGGCACCCTTTTGTGTTAAACAGCTGTTTTATTCCGGTCTCTGGCTGGAGGGACCTGTGCTCTGTGACCTTGTGTGTGGGTTGCAAATAGAGAGATGCCCTCCTTAGCACAGCACGTCCACATCTTTAATCAGGGACATCAGCATCCGTAACCTTACTTGTAATGGCTCTCTGCAGTCACTGCTAAACATATCCAGCCCTGGGAGCAAATGATGGAGGAAGCATCTCCATCCCTGCTTGTGGAAAAGGGTTCTTCTGATATCCTTCCACTTGTGTGCTCAGGGTTCCTCTGTTAGCCAGGCCCCCCTCATCCACATGGATGTGTGAATTCCTGTGGCTGGGAATGCTGAGTGTCCTGGCAGAGCAAACCAGGTTCAAGGGTTGGTGAAATGCTGCAAATTATTGCCTGTGCTGAAGCTGCTCTGGGCTTCTCCCTGCTTTTAATTCTGCCGTTGCATTTGCACCTCTTACCCTCTAATTATAGGTGCAGAGTTTCTCAGCTTTCCTTTCTGGGCAGCGTGTCTGTGTGTGTGCCTGGAGCTGCGCCTCCCCCGTGCCCGCCTTCGGGGAGAGCGGGATGCGATCCCCGCTCCTTCCCCCTCCCCTGGCAGCTGCAGCAGTGTGGAGTTCACAGAGGGGACAGTGACAGAATCCAAGGAGAGAGTGGTGCCTACCGTCCTCTCCAACTGCAGTTGCTTCTTTTCTTATTTATAAGTGCAAGCAAACAGGTGCTAAAAGCTTTTACCCCCCCATCCTTCCTGCGTGGCACAGTCAGGCTCTCTCCTGAGATCTTTCCTTGCAATGTTCTCTCTTTTCCCCAAAGCTACTTGTGCATTTCTTGGCATCTCTGCAAGGATTTGATTTGTCTGGTTATCTTCCCATCTCCCTGTCCTGGTTTGAAGGACAGGTGTCTGCCAATAAAGGAAGAAGTTTCTTTTTGAAATGGAGAATGTAAACCCAGTCCCTCCAAATTTTTGTTATAATTTTGAAATTAAGGGGCTCTCAGGCAAAGATATGGGAATTAGGAATAACAATTCTTTACTAGGAAAAATAAAATAGAAATACAGTATTAGAAAGAACAATCCCAACCCTGACAGAGTCAGAATACAACCTGACACCCTGTCAGTCAGTCAGGGTGTTGGTAGCAGTCCCATTAAGTGGTGGCTGCATCCTCCTGCAGTGGCAGATGTGGTTCAGCTGAAGCAGTGCTCCTGTAGAAGGGCGCAGTTTTCTTCCAAGGGTCCAGTGATGATGTGGAAAGGTCCGGCTTTTCCTCTGGAATCCAGTGGAAAGAAGGTGACTTGCTCTCCAACAGCTCCGTTTTTATCTAGGTAGGTAAGGGTTGGCTACTCCCCCTGGCTGGAGCATCTCCCAGTGGGATGATGTAATTTTATCAATCGTATAGTGGGTCTCAATGGCCCAGCAACAGATGATATCTTCCTGGAGGGAAGATGAGTTGTGGAAAAGATAAAGATGATTGCCCCATCTTATCTTAAAGATGGCCCATTAGCAGATGGTATGTACCATGGAGATAAGGAAATCACTATCCCACCTGGCTTCAACAGTTGGTGATAGAATACACATTTCTGGTCACATCAACCCAACACAAAGTGTCAAGAAAAAGCTTTAACAAGCACTATACATTTGTACATGCTACAAGTGGGTAGCAGAAGTCCCCTGTTATGAGTCTTGTTAGACTTTTGTAGCCTCTCTGATCACACTTATAGCCTAGCACCAGGATTCTTCCCCCAGACCGTTTTTGTCCAGAAGCTGGTAGTAATGCCTGGCCAACAGAGGCTATTAGACCCTGGTACTGCAGTCACACAGATTAAACTTTTATAAGATAAGGGAAATAAAATGGAGGAAAAAGAAATAATCAAGGAAAGAGATTACCATGACTAGGGTACATTTAGCAATGTAACTAGGTCTGTACTATCAGGAGCAGTAGCAGAGCATCAGGTACCAAGCAGGGGCAGTTAGGAGTCAGATCATGCATGAAAAATCAGACCACTCATGTAGGTCAATATTTTGTTCAGATTTGATCTAAAAAAATTGAGCTAAAAATAATACAAATAATTACTAACTGAAGAGCCTAGCACACAAGGTGTGAAAAAATACACAAAGAAACTGTACTTTTGTGGGAGAAATTATTGTTTATACATGGCTGGTGCAATTTAACCAGGAAAAATTGTATCTAAGGCTTTTTGAAATAAACAGAATTGTAAGTGGATATGTAAGAGACTGTTGAAGTGACTGATCTGCAGACGGCAGTGAATTTTCTCATCTTGAAGAATTCAGCATGCCAAATCAACCATCCTGGAAAGCAAAGAGTCTGTTATTTGCTTACTTCCACAAGCATCAATTATATTCAATTTGTTCTTAAATACTGTCAGTGTTGTTGTTTGCTTCTTTTTTTTCCTGGGAAACTACAAGGATTCCTCTTGTCTTCTATTCCTCTTAAAAGCAGATCTGTATTGACAGGCCCACATCACTCTCTGAAGCTGGTTTCATCCCCTGAAGGATTCGGTTCTATGGTCTACAAGAAGCGTTAATGACTGATGGAAGGGGAATTTTCCGCTGGCAGTGGATTGTCCTGTCTCTGCACAAAGCTGATTCTGTTTCCAGTGTCAATGAGAGGTGCAGTGCTGTGTGATCTCAATTGGTCTTCATCACAGTACACAGCCAGTGACAGGATAAAGATACACTCCTGAACCAGTGCAGAATTTCAGAGGGAAACTCCACCCTTGCAGAGTGTGTGATCAGTGTGATTTGAAATAAAGACGAGAACAGAACCTTTTGCATAAATAATTTAAATGCAGCAACTACTGTAGCAACCACACAGAATATAAATTGCTAATTTGAGAGACTAAATCCCCTGATTTCAATATCAAACCATTAAGAGGCTATACTTGTCAGACCACAGCCTGCACTTGCATGGCACAGCTCAGAGAAACTAATAGCACTTCTGTATTCAAATGGTAATTAGAAGAAGTAGAAAACCGTGCCCACCTTAAGCCTTCAGTTATAAATGTTCACTTTTCTCATAAACAAATAGAACAGCACCCTTTCCTTAGGAGCACTTTTGAAGTGCCTGTACAGTTAAATTGAACCATTTTGCATGGGCCCCTCTGAGCTCTGCCAAATCCATCCCTCTGAGCAGAGAGGTCACGGTGATTCACAGGAGTTCACTTCCCCCAGTCTGCTCATAGGCACTGCAGACTGTACACCCTCACGTGCATCTGATGAAGTAAGGAAAGTCATGAGATGAAAAACACAACCCCACAGCAAAACCATCGGATACTAGAGGTGTAATGAAAATAAACTACACACATCTGGAAGTCCAAAGTTGTACATTATTTGAAAAATGCTAAGTAATCCTGAAAATTGCAGATACAAATGAAAGTACCAGCCTCTTTCTTTTGTTTTTAAAATAGCTTTTGGGGTGTTTTTGAGATTAGTTCCTTTCAAAGCAAGACTTCTAA
>JAOTQP010000304.1:2051076-2085076 GCA_026413545.1 Cichladusa arquata | reverse complement strand
TGATTGCCCCAGCTGGTTTAAAGATGGCCCATTAGCAGATAATATGTGCCATGGAGATAAGGGTCACTGCCCCACCCGGCTTCAACAGATGGTGACAGAATACACATTTCTGGCCACATCAACCCAACACACTCCCCTTCTTCATTACAGCTGGGGTTGGGGCTGGGAAGAATGAGTTGGGTCATCCTTGAGCGCTCTGCAGGTGAGGCAGGGGTTGGAGATTCCCATAGTCACTCTGGATATTGGAATTTTTTCCATGGAGTGCTTTCTGGTATCTGTGTCCAGAGTCCTCTTTTGGATTTGTTAAAACCTAATTCTTCCCAAAGTTTGTAGATGTGAATCTCTGCTTCAATGGTCTTAGTTCATTCTCTCATTCCAGTTCCTACATTTATCCATCCGCCGCTCTGGAAACAGGTTTGTGTGTGATTCCTTAACCTTTCTGCTCTGGAATAACCCAGGAAGCTTCATAAATTCCTTCATCCTCTAATTCTGGCTGTTCCTGGTGCATTTTTAAGCAGGCAGCTAGTAGATGTGCTCTCTGGAAAAGTCTACTTTGTGCTGAAGCAAAACCTCATCGCTGGTGCTGTCACTGGAGAAAAATGTATTCATTATTATTATTCTTATTATTATTTTTAGGAAGGATGCGATCTCACCTCATGCATAAAATTAGTTTAATGGAACAGCAGGAATGGGAGGGAATATTGGCTTTCCTGTGCTCGTCTGGGGAGTGAGTGAACAATTTCTTTGCTCCCTCTCAGGCCCTGGATGAATGATATGTCATTGGAGCCACAGTTTTAGCTGAGGTGTGTCCATGAAGGCAGCAGGGAACCAAAAAACAGGTTTTAAAAAATTACTTAAACTAAGAAAAAGGAGTTTGTGAGCTTCTAAACATTGTCATCAATGAGGCTGAGAGCCATCTTTGAGTGGAGGGGGCAAGGGGCATCATGTCAGTAAGGGTTAGGACACCAGGTCATGCACGTCCCACGGTTTTCCCATCCCTCTCCTGAGGTTATTCCTGCTGCTTTTAGCTTCCCCAATGAATACAGGCACTGTCAAAGTGCTCTTGTGCTTGCCTGCCCCTCAAAAACTTCTTTCACTTCACTCCCTGGGAGTTGGCAAGGAGAGATGAGGACAGAAGTGATAATGTCATCTCAGGTGATGGCAGCGTGTGCAGGAGCTCTCGTCCCCTCCAGCACTCCCACACAGCCTTGTCCTTCAGCTTATTTCCCCTCAGAACTCCAGGTTATCTCAGGCAGAGCTTTTTTTCACTGAAAAGTGAACTTCAGTATATATCTTCCTCTCTTACAGAAGCAAAAAATTTGTAAAAATTTCAAACCAGAAGCTCTTCCTTCGTCGGCAGCCGGAGGATCTTCCCTCTCTGTTTGAAGGAATATCCTGGTGAAAAAGCTGCTGAGCACAGGGCTTGTCACAGCTTCTGACACTGGGGTTTGGGTGGGACCAAGCCCTTCACTCAAAGATGAGAAAAGGAGCTCTACCCTCCTTTCCTGGAGATCCTGCTGATCCCAGTGTCTTCCCAAGCTTTGGTAAAATAGGTCCACTAGAATTAGGGGTTCTTTGAGTGAGAAGGATCAAAGGATGAGTTGGGAGGGGGGAAAAAAGTATGGGAAGGAGGAAGTTGCAGGCAAACTCATCTGATTTCCACCAATAGGTGTGAGTCCAGCCTGAGGTTCTCCCTGTCTCCCCATCCTTTCCTTCCCTCACAGTTTGTACAGGGTGTTTGCATCTTTTCCTCCTCCACCACTCTTCTCTCTTGGGCTGCAGGAGATAGACACTTTTTAAAATTCAAGGTGAGGTTTTTTTTGTTTTTTTTTTTTTTTTTTGTTTTTTTTTTTTAAGCTCATCAAATGCTCTCTGGTGGCACCAGGGCTCTGAGAAAGCCTAAAAGACTTGGAGGCTGTGTGCAATCTCATTCCCTTGGGGTGCCATCCCTCCTCCTCCAACTTTACTCAGTTGTGATGGATTTCCAGCATCTCCTCGCCCTCGGGCTCCTGCAGCTCCCTCAGCACCACTCACTGCTTCTGACTCCACTCCCTGTCCTCCTTCCAAGTCGTCTTTGGGCCACCTCCACATCTGCTTTACACTGCAGTGTAGGGGACTAAATCTCCCTGGTGCCTGGAAGGAAGTGAAAACATGGCCATGAAGGAGCTTTCTGTGCCCTGTATGTGAAAATAATAATAAAAAAAAGCTATAAAATTGCTTTTTAACCTGCTTGTCTTCCTTCTCCCCTTGGTCTTTGCTGAGATGATGGAAGCATTGATCCAGCTTGCTCTGACCCTGCTGCTGTGCTGTCAGCATTCAGCTTGTCTCCCCTAAGTTGAGCTCCCCTAAGCCAGGATCATAGGTCAGATTAAACTGCTAGAAAACCTTACAGCTTTTTTTGGGGGGACATTCCCAGACAGTACAGGGACTTATTAGTGACAGAGGATCTTGAGGAGAGCAGGCTTTGCTGGGAGATTTTATCTGTTTTTATAGCTGGTGCAGGTGGATTTTTCTGTGATAAAAGTTGTAAACACCACAAAAGTCAGAATGCTCCTCCCTGGCTTGCAAAAATCAGCTTCTAGCTCTGAACCACCAGAGTAACAGGACCCTACCCCAAAGAAATAGGACTTGCTGCAAGTATGGCAGAGGTCAGGCTCTGCTTGTAGGTGATAAGAGAGTTTAGCCTTGAACCAATTCCAAAATAAGGTGCTGGTGGTGCCCCTCAGGGGAGGAATTTGGAGTTAACCAGCCCCTTAATGCACATCAGAGAATCCACCTCCTCCATCTCTCATTTTTTGGAGACTGTTTCCCTTGCTCCTGCAAAGAAAGTGGATGTTGCTTTTTAATACCTTTCAATATTATCTGCCCAGTGTGGTTTTACTTGGCAGGAGCATCCTCTTTTTTTTTTGTTATTCATCCTTTAAACTGTTTTTGAGCAGGAAAACACTTCCCCCAAAGGTTACTTAAAGAGTTCTTGTCCAAATAGTGACAATGATGGCACTTGGGGGTTGTGCATCGATCCCAGAAGGCAAACAAACAGCCCCAGCTTAAATCCTACACCAACTATAAACCTTAGGCTTTTTAATTGGGAAATTGATTTTAAATCCAGGCCTCTTGAAAAATCTAATTATTTTCCTTTAAAAAAAAAAATGAAATGAAAATAGGAAGAGTCTTTCTCTCTGTCATGCTCCACCAGGCAAAAGAAAGTGAGGAGGAAATAATTCTTGGCTGCATCTCTGCAGGGTGCCCTGGTGATAACCTGGATAATGCAATCTGATTTTGGCCTTGAGTCTGTTCCCTTGGATTATCGCATTTCTTCAAGGACCAAAAGCTGTGCTGGTGATTCAGACTCGGAGGAGAATGTCTTTTTTAGTGGTAAGCTTTCAGGTTTTTTGGTTTTGTTTTTTTTTTTTTTTTCCCCCAGCCATCAAAGGCCAGAGAGGAGGCTTTTATCATGTGGCTGCTTTATAGAGAACAAATTGTGGGCATCCTGACCAGAGCCCCAGCTCTGCTTCCTTCCTTCCCAAGGAAGATCCTGCTAGTTGGGTTAAAAGGGAGAGAAAAGTGAAGGGAAAAGAGGAGGTGAAAGAAAATGCCACCTTTGGAGACTGTATCACCTGCCCTGAAAGGAAAGGTGGATTTGGAGAGGAGGATGTGTGTGGGTGTAAAATCTGAGCTCTGCCACATTGAGTGGATCCATCAGGATCCATGCTGGATGTGAAATCTGGATGTTTCCCATTTCTCACAGCTCTATTTAAGTTTGTGAGGGTGTGGGATCTGCTTTGTCCAACAGAAGGGCTGAAATCCCAACTCTCGTGTGCCCAAGTCCTTTCTGTTTCCATCTTTATGATCAGGTTTTGTGGCTCTCACTGCAAGACTGTGTTCAGGAGCCTTCACTTGGGAGGTAAAGCATTCTTGGCATTTTTTCTCCATTCTTTGGCATAGCTGCAGCAGGTTTTCCTCCGGGGAAGGGAAGGAGATGTGCTGCCTTGTCTCTGCATCCACTTAAGGATGCAGGAGTCCAGATCCCACATCTCTCCTGTTCCAGAGGGGTTTTTTCCCCTCCCTGGTCCAGGTGAGGGCTTTCTCAGGGCTTCCATCAGCCTCCCTCCCTTCACAGCACCTCGGAGCCAGGCTTGTTTATAGAAACACTGTCAAGCAAAAAAAAGTCCTTCCAATAGCTCCGAGGAGGTTTTCAGCTACTCAGTCACCCTCAAACTGCGAAGGCGCGACACATCAGCTGCATAGAATTAATTTATTTAGTTAAGGGAGGCGTTAATTAAGAGATCTCATTTATTGTGTTTCTGCAGACAGCTCTCGAGGGCCTTTTGGATTGTCAGCTCTGGTGACAGCAAGAGCTAATGGTGTCAGGAATCAGTAGTGGCAGGATTCGTGCAGAGGGAGGAAGGGGTTGAGAAAGGAGGGATGGAGAGGTGGCAGAGGCTTGGGCACACAGGGCTGGGGGCTGACCAGGTGCTCTGCCCTTCCTTGGTGAATTCTGGCAAGGAGAAAGGCTCTGGCTCAAGGTGGCTGCAGGAAAAGCCCAGGTTTTGGCAGAGCACCTTAGCAAACCCATGGATGCCAGCCCAAAATGTATTTGTGTGGCTCGACTTAAAATGACTGACTGTCCATGTGAGCTGAACTGGAAAAGAATCTTTGATTTATTTTAAATAATCAGCTTTTTTTTCTGCACTCAGAAAGGTTAATTCCCCCTGGTTAATCAGGATGTGTCAATCTGACGACCTAACACCAAACTTGTGGGTTTAAATTTAAAGTGTCTTAGAAAACAACAAATACGTTTGATCCGAAAGAATTACATGCTCCAGTACAGCTGTTTATAGGAATCTCCTTTAGGAAAAGCTGTGCCAACACTTTTCCCCCCACTTTTTTTTTATCTTCTTATCATCTTTATCAAGTTGCTTTTGGAGGGAAATTGAAATTCTCTCGATGCAGAAAATAGGCCAAAAGGAAAAAAAAAAAACATACAAAATAGGGGAGTGCTGAACTCAGCGAGGCTGCCATCTCCCAGGCAAAGAGTTTTTTGTGTTTTGGGGTTTGTTAAGCACAGCCTGTGCTTAGGAAATCAGCCCCAGCTCTTCTGGGCTTTCTTTCTTGTGCATTCTCCAAGCTCACTCATTTAAACCCATGGTGTGCATCAGCCTCATACAGGCCACCACTACTTTAACCTTGATTTATTTATTTTTTTTAGTATGGTTTTTAACGTGTGTGGGATGGCAGTGGCTGTGCAACTTGGATGAGCCCCTAACTCTGCCTCTCTCCAGGTGAACCCTGTCCAGGAAGAATGAGGTTTTTGGGGGGATTTCTGCTGTTGGGAGGTCAGGGTTGGATTTTGTCGTGCTCAGCTGCTCCAGGAGTGGTTTGAAAAACAGGAAAGGCATTTTTCCAAGCAGACCCTGAGGGGTTTTCAGTCCAAAGGAATCACTGGGAGCTCACCCTGTGCCAAGGGCCTGGTGTCCCCAGGGACATGCTGCATTTTCCTGTCTACCTCTCAGAGGAGAAAGAAAACCTTGGCTTGCCCTTGGCTCCCATCACAAAAGCTTTGTGATCCTCAGGCAGAGCTGAGCAGGAGTGGAAAATGGTGAGAGATGGAGCTTTTAGTCTTTGATTTAACCCTGAAGCAACAGCAGGGCTTTCCTGTGCTGGGAGCCGTAGGGAGAAGAGGTTTTTTCCCTAGAGGAGTTGCATGTCCAACAGATTTTTGTCTTGGGTCTGTCTCCCCTGGAGCCACACAGGATCTGAGCAAGGCTTTTATTGAAGCAGCACAGTGTGGATTTCCCACTGCTTTACTACTGTGGTTGTATCCCCAGGGCTGCCTTGCCCCGTCCAGCTCAAAGCTGGACCATAAAATCCAAACAGAACCACAAAATCCATATAGAACCAAAAAATCCAAACAGAACCATAAAATCCAAACTGAAATGGTTTGGAAGTGACTTTAAAGAACATCTTGTTCCAACCCCCATTCTGTGAGCAGGTTCCTCAGATGGGCACAGCACGACCTCATTTATGGGACGGGAGCAGCAGCAGGGATAAGGATGGGGGATTGGGAGGCTGGGAAGCAGAGGAGAGTGTGGATGTGCTGCCAGAGCTGCCTGGGGAGGATTATCTCTCCTCATGGAGTGGTCACACTGGAAACCAGAGGGCAGGGTGCTGTGGGAGGGGGCCCAGCACAAGATGAGATCGTGGGGGATTCATTTAAACCGCAGTGTCGGATCCTATAAATCTGCGGGGTTTTGCATATTTCCATATTTATGTATGAAAATTTCTCGAGGTGGCTTAAAGGCAACTGAAATAAACACAGGGCTGTCAGAGCCTGAAAACCACGGGCACATCTCTAACAGACCATTTAGTACAAATGCACGGGCTTGAGAAACCTCTGAGCTGGTCCCTCGGGGCGCTGCAGCTCTGCTGGCCCGGAGGCTGTGGAGCAGAAAGACCTTTCAGCCTGGCTCATGTCCCATGGGACTGGGACACTGGGCTGCTGGCATTGCCCTCAGGTGCTTTCCTGCTGTCTTGTGTGTGCTGTGATGGTTTGGGGAGTTGATTTTGGTGGCTGCTTGCTTGTTGCCCCAAAGCTGGTGGCAGGGCTGGAACGGTGCAGAGGGACATTTTACAGCCTGCAGGGGCTGTGGCTGTGCTCAGCCTTCCTGGTGGAAGGAAACCTTCCTCACTTCTCCTGTGAGTCTGTGCCCTTTTCCCTCCTGATCTTTGGTTATCAGCCAGAACAAGAATCCTCCAAGCCACTGGTCTGCATCACCCTCTCTGACCTTCTGCTGCTTCATGAGTCTCTTCCCATGGATTAATTCAAAGGAGAGATTTATGCTCCGTGCCCAGGCGGGTAGAGTGGCCCTCCAGGCTGGAAAACAAACTCCTTTCAGATTGTCATGCATATCTTCATGCTGGTTTTTGAATAACTCTAGGTGTTGTCCACCTTGTGCTCCTTGCTGTAGGATCTTAACCCTTTCTGGTGTCCCCAGCAGCCCCAAATCCCACTGTAGTGTTCTGTAACTCTTGGGTTTGGCCTGAAGATTTTATAGAATCATAAAACTGTTTGGGTTGGAAGTGACCTTTAAAGGCCACCTAGTCCAATCTCCTGCTAAAGACAGCATTGCTTAAAGACTCATCCAACCTAATTTTGAATATTCCCAGGGAGGGAGCATCCACTGCCTCTCTGGGAGAACTCTGATTTCACCACCTTCACGGTAAAAATCGTGCACCTAATGGTTCTAAAGGGAAACTTAGAAAGGACAAGAGCTCTCCCTGCTCCAAGTCCTCTGTAATTTTCCCCCCTTTTCATCCCCAAGGCAGGAGCTGGAGGCCGTGGCCACCTTGTTTCAGCTGAAGTCTCCAAATCAAAAGGAGATAATTACTGGAGGACGAGAAAGCTGGGACAAAAACAAGCTGTCAAGAAGAGGAAGAAGAAGTTGCTAATGTGTCTGTCATCTTAATGTCTGTGATCCCTGTTCCCTCCTGCCAGCCCCCAGAGGTGGGAGGCAGGCACACCGTGTCTGATGGAGAGAAAGGAGGGTGTTGTCAGCCTCAGCTGTCTCCAGCCATCAGCTCTCCTCTCTCAAAGGCTCCTCTTGCTGTCCCCCGAAGTGTTCTTGGCCAGGATTTGCTCCACAGACAGTTTGGTGCTCCCAGCTCGGGTTGGATCGATCTGTGTCCCAGCAGTGCCCATTTCTCTTCATTACCCACAGGCAGGTGTGTGCAACCAGCAGCTCACATCTTGGTGTCTGCTGTTATTAGGTTAAACAAGACGAATCCCGGTGTCAGCATTTCCCTTTTGGCTTCACTCTGAGCTTTGTTCCTTCCCCTGCAGGGCTCCTCCTGGTGTGACATTCTTGGGAATCTTGGAAGATGCTGGATATGTTGGAAGAAGCAAGGCTTGGCTGCAAAAATCCAGTGGTGTCAACATCTGGGGAGCTTTGCTTCAAGTTCTCCCCAAAGCTGTGGTCTCAAGGGTGGAGCTGTCACCCTCCACTGCTTTGCTCCATCAGGGACTTTCTCCTGCTGGTGCCACCAGTGATGGGGATCACTGGAGGCTGGTTAATATTAATATTTAGGGGGTGTTTTTGGAGGCTGGGACTTGTTAATTTTTAACCAAACTCTTACACTGCTCAGCCTCGGTGGCTCTGCTGCTGGGAGCTCTTGGCTTACATTAGGGAGCTTCCAGCAGCTGGGATGGAGGCACCACCCACCCCAGCCTTCAACAAGACTTTCCTCCATCATTTCTGTGCAGGGCTAATGATTTCTGAGGGAAAAGGGGAGTTTTTGTGGCTGCCAGTCACAGTGGTCTAAAACACCCAGTGAGGGTGCACAGTGTGGTCAGTGGTGTTTGCTCCAGAAAAGCAATTCGGTCCTTGGTCTGTTCTGGGGCTCCATGAGGTTTAGGGCAGCATTTCTCACCTCTCTGTGGGGATTGCTCCCAAATCCTGCTGCCATGTCCTGCATCCCCTTTTCTCTTTCCCTGGCATTAGAGGGCAGTCAAAGGAAACCTTCCCGCTCCTCCTGCTCCCCCGGCTCTGTGGAATGCCAGCCAGCACCCGCACCCACCCCGGGGGCAGAGGGCTGACCTCCAGGCAGGACCCTTTGCCTTGCCCTCACCCTCTTGTTCTGGGTTCCTGCCCGTGTTTTCACCGGCGAAAACCTCTTTTGTGGTTTTGTGTCTGACATTTGGGATGGAGCATCTGCAGCCCTGATGAGTCCTGGGCACCGTTTCTCTCCTGCCTCGCCCTTCGTCTCCCCCTAATTGACATCCCTGAATCTTGTCTCCGTTTGACAAATCAGGCTACTTACTCTAAGCGATGACATGGATAAATACTGCAGGCATTCGTTTTACGTCTGGATACCCTGATAATAAAAGCTATCAGGATCTCTTCCCCCTGCCCGTGCATAGCAATTACTACCAAAGGCTTCACTCCTCCATCACCGGAGCGGGATGTGGAATTGTGGCTGTGACAGCAAGATTTCCCACTTGCCTTGGTGGTTTTGGGCCATAAAACAGCCTTTTTTTAATTTTTTTTTTTTTTTTTTAGGCAATTCAGCAAGCTGTGGGGGATCTCACAGGAGCCCTTTTGCTCACGAAATTCCAGATACCTGCGCCCTTTTGGATGGACCTGGGTGTCAGGAGTGGCCACTGAGTGTTGAGGGTGTGGTTTGTGCCTTCCTCGAGCCAGCCCCCATCCAGGCTCTGCTCCTCATCCTCACTGGCACGCTGGTGGCTCTCCTGGGTTGAGGCTGTCAAATTTGCAGGGTATTATTTTTAGCCTGGTTTCCCGAGGAAAAGCAGCTTATGTGATTGTACTGTCTGTCAGTGCCTTTCCTCCCACCAGCCTCCTCTTAACAAGTTTTGAACCCCCTGTCAAATTTTCCAGGAGGGATGGAGAGCTCCCAGTTCCTGCAAGTTTCCCTGCAAATGAGCAGCTGGGGCCACCTTCCTCAGGAGGGGATGGGGCTGGGACAGGAGGAGATGCTGGGGAAAAGTGCAAGAGGAGAGGCTGGGAACAGTCTTTGCTGAAGGCTTAATATCTCAAATACAGATATTAAGGCCTTAATTAAAGTTAATTTCTGGGAGAGGCGTTTCATTACAAAAGGTTTCTCCAGCTCAGGCGTGTCCACACCATCTGCTCAGAGCAAAGCCCTCGACTGGCCCTTCCTGGGAAAAGGACAAGCTCAAAACTCTCTGTTCTTCCTCCCTGCCTCTCAGTCTGGGCCATTGCTGACAGTAATTTATCATTTTATTCAAGAGCCAAGCGCTGCTGCTGGCTGGGGAAGGCAGAGTTTCATCTCCTGTGATTTTCCTCCTATGAGTTTCCTCTGGTGGCTGGCAGTGAGGTTGGTCCTTCTCCTTTCTCCAGCAATTTTTTTTTTTTCCTTAAGAATTCAGAACCCTAAAAGTTTGTGATTTCTTCCCTTTGTCGAAACTGGGTGAAAGTTATTAAATGGTGGCTTGACTGAGATGGTCACACACACACCCAGGAGCTCCTGTTTCTTAGGAAACTGCTCTTAATTAGAGACAGCTCCTATTAATGCTTGCTTACTTTTCAGTCGAGGTCTTTGCTGGGAATGGAATTTTTATGGGAAATCTTAAACCAAACAATGATGCTAATAAGCTATAATCAAAACCAGGGAGGGAAGGGACCTGCTTCTTTCTCATCCCACAGTCCTCTCTGAGGTTTCAGAAGGAGGGCTTTTCCTACAGCAAGATAAAACCATGATACTTTTTTTTTTTTTTAGCCAGAAGGTGAGAGTGAAACTCCCAGGATTATGGCTTGGGCCTCACTGGGAATGTTGGAGAAAGAGAAGTACAAATCCATGCTTTGAAGGGCTTGAATCTGAGCCATCTGCATCCCTGGCCAGTGTCCAGCATACCAGGTTATTTGTGCTCTGTGAAGCTTTATTTCTCTTATTTTCTTCCTTCTCCCTTTTATTTCATTGTTTTTTTTTTTTTTTTTTTTAAACCACTAAAAACCCCATGATGACCCTGGAAAATCTCTGGCCTGGGTAAATAAATGTGTCATTTGAAATGGCTTTTTTCTCCCCTCTGTGTGAGATCTTGGGCTTGGCAAGTTGACATCCTCTGACTAAAAACCATTTTGTCTCAATTTCTGGCCATTCTTGCTCACAGTGAGTGGGTTTTGCCCATAAAGACAGAAGTTGCTGGGTAAAGCTGAGTAATTCTCTGTTTAGAGGCCTTTGCTGCTCTCTTCTCTTCCCTCAAGCAGCCACCTGAAGAGGATTATTGTCACATATTTTGATGTGGAACCTGAATCTGTCTCCTGGTTTACTCAGGAGAGATCCAAATGTACTTACAGCAAGCCCAGGATTCCTTGTGAAACGTTCACCTGCTTAAAGAAGGCTTTAAAGGAAAAAAAAAACCCCTTTATTAAGGAAAAAATAGAAGGAAAAGCCATTTTTCTCACTTTATGAGATGATGGATATTTTTCTGTGTGCAATATTTAGATAAAGGGGGCTGAACTTCTAATTGCATTACCTAAGGAGGCTTAATAATGTTTGCCCAAAGTATCTGGTCGTGAGAATTCACCAGAGTCAATTCAGTTTAATTTCTGTTGAAATCCCTTTGCTTCATCCCTCCCTGCTTTCCAAGGGCCTTGCAGGGCTGTCTGAGGGTGGGAAATCCTTGGGTTTGGGTTCCAACAGAGACAATCTCATGTTGGAAGGGAGCTGGAGAAGTCCTGAGTTTGGAGATGCTGCCTTGGGAGACCTCCTGTGCTGGCCAGTAAAACCAATTTATATTCCAGCTGATCCTCAGCATTTTGGGTTTCTGAGGTAGCAGTTAATAGTTTGTTTTTATTTTTTCCTCTCTCCTGGAAATATTTTGAGTTGTAGATGCTTTTTTGCCATCAGGGCCTCCTGGTCTGTTGTAGGACAAGCTCAGCCACACAGGTGGGGCTTCTCCACTGACTTCCCACCCTTTCCACTGATCTTTTAAACTGATCTTTTAAACCTGGCCTGGGATTTGGTCCCGTTGAATGTCACTCCACATCCCTCAGTCTGGCTCTCAAAGGCATCATTTCCTTGCAAATGATGCCAAAACTCCTTGTTTTGCCTTGTTTTGCCTCCAGAGTAGTGAGTTTGATGAGTGCTGTTCCCCTGTTGTTAAGGAAGTGTTGAATGTGAGTGGTGACTGAACAGCCTGCTCAGCAAAATCCCTCCAGGCTGCCTCCTTTTTTGGTATTATCTATTATAATATTTTTATTTTTTTTTTTAAGGCAAAGCATTTCTTTGATTCATAATTCTTATTGTAATGTTCCCCTCCTACAGCTTAACTAATCATTTGCCCATGTGGCACAATATCAGATGCTTTTCTGAAGTCCAGATGGTCAAGCTCTCTCACAAAAGACAAAGATTGGCTTTTGTCTTGGGGAAAAAAAAAAAAAAAAAGCTGTTATCTCCCAGAAAAATATATTTACCAGGCTCGCCTGACTGAATCCATCTGCGTGAAATCTGCCTGGTTTTACCCATTTCCTTAAATTTTTGCTCTGGAGTTGCTTCTGCTGCTCAGACCAACCTGTGGCTGCCCTCCCACCCCAGCCTTAAATATTCCCTCATCTTTAGTTTAGTTCCCTCCTGCTCCCCCTTGCTGGATTAGTTTGAAATAATCTGCAGAGAAAGGAGTCTCTGGGAAGCCAGGCAGTGGCACTGAAGTGATTATTTCCACTACAGCAAAGGTTGAAAACTGGTTGCAATTATCACTCCCAGTTTTACATGCTAACAGGATTTGCCTTTGGGGGATTAAGTTAACTATTCTGTCATGCAGGTGAGTGTTTTGTTTTGCTCCTCTGAACCAGCCTTTCTCAGGCTGTCAGGGAGAGGAAGATAAAGGATGCTGTCCCCTGGATCCTGCTTCCCAAAGCCCCGACCAGGCTCAAGGAATGCTTTGTCTCGCATTGGAGAGATTAATTTGGGCTTGTTTCAAGGTCATCTCAGGTGCATCTTTTTGTGGAATGCTCTTGCACTGCTGGAGAAGTGTGGATCCTTTTAAAATTCTTCCAGGCTGCGGATCAAGGGGAAGTGGGGGGGACATGAGCTCTGATGTTTCAAGAAAATATAAATAAAGAGACTCTCTGTGTGGTATGAGGAGGGGGAAGCTTTCAGGCTGTCACTGTACGGATTCCCAAGCCAGAATTTCCACTTAATTTTTCATTCTGACAGAAAATATTTTTTTTTCTTTGGTGGTCAACCCATTCCATGGAGTTCTCCTTGTGACTATCAGCTCCTGTGCTTTGGGTGGCAACTGGGCCAGAAACTGCCCAAACCAGGGCCTTAAAGGAAAAGTTGCACCAGGGGAGGTTTGGATTGGAAAGATTTATTCATGTAAAGGGTAGTCAGGCATTGGAACAGAGTGCCCAGGTGGAGTCACCATCCTTGGAAGTGTTGGGGAAAAGTGTGTTTGTGCCACTTGAGAACGTGGTGATGATCTTAGAGGCCTCACCCAAGTCTTGGTGATTCTGTGGAAAAGCTCATATTGGTTGTGATTTTGGGGAGGAATGACCATTTTTGCTATAGCAAAGCTTTCAACAGCAATGTGAGATCAAGTGGATACACCCAGTGAGCAGCACAGCAAATGACAATGAGAGATTTTTTTTCCTTCCACTGATAAGCTCAGGTCCATTTCCATGCCTGAACTGTGCAAAATTTAAGTTTTGCACTGCTCCAGGTTTCTTTGAGAAGATAAAGCCCTTGCAATTCCTAAGGGGTTGTGTTCTTCAAAAGTTCATTCCTCCCTGAGCCAGGATTATCTTAAACAACCCTGGGTGAGCATCCCTCCTACCCCTTCAACTGCTGGTGTGAGAGGAAGGACCAGGAATTGCTTTTCTGTTGACTTCATGGGGAGTCTGCAGCTTTAGGAGATGATTAGAATGAAACAAATCTGGAGTGAATTAATTGAAAGGGTCAATGTCTGTAGTTAATCAGTTAAAACTGCCTATGGCTACCCAGCTGTGTCTTTCATGTCAGCAAGAGCCATCTAAGAGGGATTTCTTTGGTGGCTTTTTGGGGGACACATGAACAGTTGTCTTTGACATTTATCTCAGGCATGACTCTGCCTCTCTTCCTCTTTGCTGGATTATTTTATTTTTTTAAATTTTCCCCTCCTAGTTAGGTGGAGGTTGGAATAACTTGACTTAATGACACTTTTTCAGCCCTGATTTTGGTGGTGACAGTTATTAACAGTTCCACGATAAGAAACAGGTGTTTCAGCATGGTCCATCAGGCAGAAGAAGAACAATGCCTCCCCAATGTCATTGTTCATGATGTATTCAGTGACTGCTGGCTTTTTTTTTTTTTTTCCCCTAATGAAGATTTTATTCAACCTCTTAGGTAGCATCTACTATTTAGTATGCAGGCTTTGGGCAAGCTAGTGGAGTGGAAAAGCTTTTAATTTCTTTTTAATGCAAACATGGATCTTGCAAGACCTTGTCAAGTGATTGGAATGGGCTCAGGCTGTTGCTTATGTTGTCTCAGCATCACTTGGTGGTCCCCCTGCAAGAAAATCCTGAGCATTTCTCATGGGATTTGTGGTTCAAGGGACAGGTCCAAGCCTGAAGGGATCAGGGAGACTCTCCTGGCTACTCCTGTTCTGTAACAAGCAGCCACACCTGGGATGGTTTGGGCAGAAAACATCATTAGTATAATAGGGGCATTGCAACAGCTCCTGGGCTCTGCTGCCACTTCCCAGCCTTTCCCATGGATGGGAGGGTGAGGAGCAAAGGGGAGTTTTGGAGCAGGAAGCTGTCAAATAGCCTGGGTAGTTTTTCACTTGCCCTTGCTGGGATTGCTGCTCCTTTGCTCTGGGCTGTGAGGGGAGGGGAGCTGTGAAAAGGAAAGGGGTGAATATGGGGCACAGCAGCCACACCAGCCTTTTCTGTGCCAGAGTTATTCCCAGGAGGAGCTGGCATCTCCATGGGACCAGTTTTCTGGACACCTGGGAGATGCTGGAGTGGATATTGTTTGATATCCCTTCAAGGAAAACTTCCTGCATCCTGAGGGAGCTCCCCAGGTGATGGGAAGAGCTGTCAGTGCCTGGACTGCAGCCTGAAGGATGCAGCAATGGGCATCTTCCCTTCTCCCTCACCCTCCAGGGATGCTGTGGTCCAGTTTTCCCTGGATTGCAGGGCCCTGGAGCAGCTCTTGAAAACAGGGCTGGGACACCTGTAGCCTCTCACAGCTTTATTTTGTACCACAACCTGTTTTGTCCCCTACCTGTTTACTCCCCGTTGATTTTTGATATCACAAAGGGTGATTTTGGGATTTTGGTGTCAGTGCAAGGCCCATCAAAGGTGCTGGACAGGTCCCCTTGGCCTCCCCTGCCACCCACTCCTGCTGCTTGGGTGAAAAAGGAGAAAGAAGGATTAATTTGTGATAAATAATGCAATTGTTCCCACTTAGAGGTTGCTTGATCTCCACAGTCTTCATTCCTCTGGTGACAAGCAGCTCTGTGTTACCCATGATGGGGCTTTAACAGTCCCCACAGAGCCATGCTCAGCTAATGCATCCCTGCCACAGGCAGGGCTCCCCATTATTACTTTCTTTCCAAAAATAATAATCATAATTAAAAAAAAAAAAAAAAAAAAAATTCCTCTCTCCCGTGGTGGCTTTCCACAGCACTTTCTCCAAATGAAACAATTAATGAACATTACACATCCTTTTCCTGGGAGGGCAGCAATCAGGAGAGAAGATGGAGTATCCCTTTAAAATCTCCCTGTACATATGAAGTGCACGCATTCTGAGAAGAGTTGGAAGTGATGGTTACCAGTATAATATTTAAATGAGCGTTAATTACCATAAACCACTCGGATTTTAATGCCTCCTTCTGTACAGTATGTAAATCAGGGCTGGAATGGGCTTGTGCACATGCTGTGGAGGGAAGGAATGTTTTCCAGGACTGGGATCTGGCCTCCTGGTTTCCATTCACGGGAGCAGTGGGGATGAGCACTGGCTGCTCTGGGAAGGTTTCCCCTCCCACCTTCAGAGGCAGCCCTGCCCTGAGGATGGAATTTTCTCGCTGTCCCATCCCATCACTGCCCAGAGCCTTCCCCAGGAGGATGCCTGGATGGCTCTGGCTGGGGGGATGTCTCTGGCAGCCACTTTTATTGGGTGCTAAGGGCTTTTTGTGGGGTTTTCAGCATCCAAACCGTGAGCAGGCTGATGCCACAGTTTGCTGTACCTGCATCCACACCCTTCACTCCCCATCCTGCCTCCATCCAGCCTGGCCTCCAACCCCCAGCACGGAGCTGGTGGACACCAGCAGGACTTCAGGCAGCCCAGCCCCTTTCTTGTCCTTCCTCTCTGCCTCCTGTCCCCCTGTGGGGACCTTGTTTGCCCTGCAAAGTGCTTCATTATAAATGCATCACCCTCTGCTGGTCTCACACGTGCAGCCTTCACTTAGCCCTCCAAGCTCAATTACATCTCAGGATGTCTTGGGGTAATTAAGTAATATTAGAACCTTTTCTTTTCTGTTTTTTTTTTTTTTTTTTTTTTTTTTCCCCTCCCTTTCCCTAATGCAGCTTTCAAAGCACAAGGCTTGGCTCTCACCCACTGGAGCCCACTCTGAGCTCTCCCTAATGCACCTCGCCACCAAGGCAGGCTAATTGCATTTCTGAAGGATGTCATTAGTGTCGTGTTCCCACTGGGTTCCAAGGGCTGGCACGCAGCAGGGAATGCTCCCTTGGGTGTCTTTCAGCTTGGAGGGGAGCTCAGCCAGCAGAGCTGCCTTGCTCTGGGTTTTTGTGGTGAGCAGTCCTCCTCCTTGGGTGTGCTGCATCCTTCAGCTCGTCGTGGTTTTCACAAAAATGAGCTGATTAAGGCTCTCAGAGCTCCTGGGAGATAAGTGGTTGCTCCTCTGATGATCTGCTCTCATCTCCACGCCTTGGACAGTGCAAAAGGAGCAAGGAGGCAAATCCTGAGCAGGCAAAAATGAGAAGTGATGCTTTTGGCTTACCTGACCATCTCACCTCCAGAAATCTGGAGCTGCCATAGCAAGCACCTTCTTTTGGTCCATACATCTCTCTCTTTTACCTCTGCAACCCCCAATGAGCTCTGCTGGCTTCAGTAGAGGCTTCCCCAGAGGGATGAGAACCCAAAATTTGTCAATTTGGGGAGCCCATTGTTTGCCTCAGGGACGGGATGCTGGTTCCCAAGGAAACAAAAAGGAAGTGATGGTCACACCTTATTATCTTTCTTTCTCTCCCTAGGTGGTTACAAGGACAATGTTCTGGTTTTAGACCACCACAGCTCCCCTGGCTGGCCCAGTGTGAGGTGGCCACGGGCCTCCCACAGGTGAGTGCTCCTTTCAGGGGGTGTGAGAGGCTCATAAAAAGGAGTCATGTATAATTCACAGTGAAAATTGCCATGGAAATGCCTGCTCGTGTTGTGCTCAGTTACATTTTGTTGTCCTGCAGAGATGCATTAGCTCTGTTAGTGAGGCTGGAGCTCGCTGCCTCTGGAAAAAAATGATTATCCCAGGTAGTTCCTACCCCTGTGGGGAGCCTGATGCCCCCCTCTCCCTGCCTGGCTTTTTGGGGCACTTGCATGAGCATTAGGGATGAGGATACTGCTACCATGACCCTGGCTCACTGCTAATCCAGGTGGGATACAAAGGTATCCTAATATTGGATTCCTCCTTGAATCTGGATGGAAGGAAGGGTACATTTCAGTCCAGGATATCTCACATACTATTTTGATTTTGATTTTTTTTTTCTTTTTTTCTTTTTTTTTTCATTTGGCCCAAATAATAAGCAGGACCCAAAAGGAAGTAAAATCTTTGTATCACGTAAAGATGGACTGCAAAGCTTTTGTAGAGACCTATGTTGTGGAAAAAGAAAAACCACTCAAGGATGGGTCAGGCACAACCTGGGCACAGCAGATGCAGCTTATTCAGGTCAGTCTGGGCTCAGTGGCACTGTCTGATTTGTGCCCATTTGGTGGCCCCTGCTTTGGAAGCATCACACCAAAGACAAATTTTCTGGAGCTGTCTTCATCCTTGAGCTTTATCCTTTGCTACAACCTCCTGGGTTTTGGGAAAGCCTGGATCTGAGAGGCCTCTGTGCAGGGATGGATGGGCAGACTGGCTTTTCCCTTTCGTGCACTGGGGTGAAATTAAAGGGATTTTGGAAAAAAAAAAAAAAAAAAAAAAGCTGTGCTAACAAAGCTAATCTGCCCTGGGAACTGTTGTACCCAGCAGCTGATTGTGGGTGGGAATCCCAGGCTGTCCCACTGCTCTGGCCAAGCTGCCAGCTTGCTTTCATCTGGAAACAGAGATGGACATTAATTGAGAGGTTCTATTTGCTTTTGGGGGCAAAGGTAGGATCTGGGCTGTGAGGAACCTGCCAGGGGGAACTGGAGCAACCACCTGGGGGTGGGGGACCAGTCTGTGTCCCAAAAATCAGGGGAGGCTGGAGAGAAGCACAGCCAGGAGATCAGTCAGGGTGAAAGGAGAAGCGACTCACACAGAATTTGGGGAGGGGAGAAAGCTGTCAGGAAGGTAGGAGAGTCCTAAACCTGTTCATTGCTGTGCACTGTGATGTTCTCAGGAACCTGCTCTGGCTCTGACCAGTCCCATCTGTGATGAGCTGGCAGGCTGTTTATGTAGGCCCAAACTGACATTAAATCCTCTCTTTTCTGCTTGCTGGTAGCTGTGTGGCTCAGAAGCTTTCCTGCTGAAGGCAGAGTCCTGGCAGTGCCCAGCAGCAAAGGGACAGGAGGCAGGGGCTGGAAGCTGCTCCAGCCACTCCTGGTGTAATGGTGCTTATCCAAAGGAGTGCTGGGGTATGAATGCCACATTTTGGCTGTGTCAGGGAGAGCCAAACTTTTTAAAAAGGCTTTAATCAGCTGCAGGCCAGGGCTGTGTGTGTTCCCACAGGTGTCCCAGGTCAGGAGCCACGGCCTGTGGTGGCTGTAGGGGTCCTGGGGGGATGCAGGATGCACATCACCTAACACTGAGGCAGGAGATGTTGGAGGATAAACATGAAACTTCTCTGATCCTATTTAGACTGCTGGAGGTTGCCCATGCTGTAATGACACGTTCTGCAGATTACAGAACCTAGTAATTACAGCTAATAAGTCCAAGATGTGTAATTACCCCGGAGCACTTGGAGCTAGAAGGCAGAGTTAAGCATGGCTGTTACACACTCCTTAGGTGATCCATCGCTTTCCTTGCTCCACAGGTGAAATCCAGGAGCTGCAGAAAGTGCAGCTGCTCTTTTCCCCATCCTCCTCAGTGCTGGGTGCACAGCTCTTTTCCCTGCTTCCATTTCCCAGCTCCAAAATCCCGTTTCTTTCCTGTAAGGGAGACAATTCCTGCTCGGATTTTCAGGTCTGGAGCGGGAGGCTCTTGAGGGGAGGTTGCATTTGCTTTCACTTCCCTTCCTAATTAAAGCAGTTCTTTTGTCAGCCCCTGAATTTCTTCCCACCCTCCAGTTTTCCCAGAGAGGCTTCTCTACAATTCCTGCCTCTAATCAATACACAATTTATACCCAACAACTTAGCCCAGAGAATAGGGAAGCAGCGATCAGCGTTTCTCCTGCAATTCCTGGAGCTGCTGACTGGAGGTCAATGCAGGCTTGGCTGTGACTGATTTTTACTGTCTTTGGGCAACCCAGCAGCAAAATGCAAGCTTTGGAAAATCTCAGCTCCGTGGGGATAATGGATAGCACTGTGCAGCCTGCCAAGCACCAGAAGATATGTGAAGAGCAAGGACCCAAGAAGAAATCTTAGTCCTTCATGAGACTTCAGGGGATGGATGTCACCTGCTGGCTGTTCACACCCTAACCCTCCCATGGGCATTGCCAGGGAGGAGAGGGTGTATCCAAGGGGAATGGCCACTTCTGGGTGTCTCCCAGTGGTGGGATCAGCCAGGGATGCTCCAGCTGACACGCTTAACAAGCAGGGAGGTGCAGCCTCGCAGTCATTTGGTGTCTTATTAATCACATTTAATGTGTAGTTTGCTTTAGTGCTGGCCATTTTAAAATTCCCTGTCGGAAAGGTTACCTGGGTAATTACAGGTGTAAATCTCAGGGACGTTCTTGCCAAAACAAATGGAGCGTTCAGGGCAGGGATGGACCCAAAGAAGCTGTAAAAAGGGAATGGCAGACCAGGAAATCTCCACCAAGCTGGGAAGAGCTAACTCTGGGGATAAATGAGGCATTTGGGTGGTTGGGAAGAGTTCCTTTCTTTTAGAAAAGTAGAGGCTGGTGGTGGTGCTCAATGATGTCTTGTCATTGGATCCAGATTTGGGAAAGCACCACACAGTGTGTGAGCACTGCCTGAAGGATCCCAGGAACAGGGATGGGGTAGGCTGAGGTCATGAGGTGCCTCCTCCTGAAGGGTCTCAGGTATGGCTGAGGAAGTTGCAGTTGGTTTGTGAAGCAGAAGAGATGGTGAAAATCCTTGGTTCGCAGCAGAAAGCTTCAGTCATTTTAGCCACTGGCTGGAAAATCCATGTTATTTGGCTCTGTCAGAGAAGGAAATGGAGTTGGACCTGCCTGATTGTGTTGGGTTTTTTATATATTTGAAGTGAAAAGCCATCAGAGCACCATTAAGTTTATGTACCCCTAGAAACCTGGTAGCAGGGAATGTCCTCTCCTCTGCAGCTCAACATCATAAAGCCAACCTCACACCCTTCCTCCTCTTCAAATTGTGGCTGTCTGCTGACCAGAGCAGGTCTCAGATGGAGACACTCACCCTTTTTCACATCCTCTGTCTCCTGAAGGCTGTGTTTATCCACCTCCCCCCTTTCTGGAGAGGATGAGGTGAGTGCTTGGACAGAGAGGTGCTGATTTGGGTTTCCTTCCGTGCTCAACACTCAGAAGGATTAGTCATGGTTCACACTGTCAGAATGATTTAAGGTGCAATGACAACAGTATTTCAGAAGTCAAATATTCTGTGTTAGAAGCAAGAAGAAATATTAAAGCCCCCAGTGTTTTGGATTGCTTATAATTGCAGGATGTGTTAATTGCAAAGCAAGAAGCACAGGCTGGGAGAGGGGCCCCAGTGCCCATAGCTTACATTATGAATAGCAAGAACAATACAGGGGACATCATCCTGATGAAACCGAGGCAAACAGCTAAAAACACTCAGAATACTCCTCTGAAAGCATCCCCATGTCTCTGTGGTATCCCAGCCCTCCCTAAAAGCACTGCCTGGCTTTTGTCTTTTACACTCACGTTAGCTGCTTCCAACTTTCTCATCAGCCTCATCTATAAATTCAGACTGTTCTTAAATAAGACTGGTGCCACACAAAACCACTTCTCCCATCCCTGTGTGCTGTCTAACGATTATTCCCTTATCCCTTTATATAACTGAATCAAGCCTGACACTTAAAGCACTCCCTTAGGGAAGTTATTGAATTTAACAGGGCTGAAACCAACAGGGTTCTAGAGAAATGCTCTAAAAACCTGGGCAAGGTAATATCCTTCCCATAAGTTTCTGAACCACCCTATAAAATTCTATGGCAAGAATGAACTTCCACGGGATTTTTTTTTTTTTTTTGCCCAGAAAGGCTAATTGTGAGTAAACAGACCTCAGTGCTTTTATTGCTGGCCCCCAAAAATGCAGTGGATGCTGCTGTCCTGCTTCCTCTTTCCCAGGCAGAAGGATGTTTTGGCTCTGCTCCTCAGCAATTTGTCCTCATTTCTATCCCACATGGAATTTTGTCTGTTCCAGATCTGTGGTATAAAGTTCTGCCATGAATTGCTCCTGGGCTGGCTCTGCCCTGTGAGTCCCCTGCTTTTCCATGGCTCCATCAGTTCTGGCTGCTTGGCCATATCTTCCCCCCCTACTTTTTATTTTTATTATTTTTTTTTTCTTTTTGACTTCTGAAGGAAGCTGAGCTTATTCATTCCAGCTTGAGGAAGAGAGAGTGGATGGGAGAGGAGAGGAGAGGCAGAAGGAATATAAGGCTCTGTATAGACACAGAAATGGGGCAAAAAATAACTCCCCAAACTTTTCCAATCCTTCTCTACTCTTCCCAAGCCAGGAAGAAAAACCCCCAACATACCAGCTTAGGCCCTCAGCTCTCAGGAAAAGATGTTTTCCTTTGGACAAGCAGGATTATGGAGTATCCAAAGTGTTGATGCTACAAGGGATTTTTGTATTACCTTGGCTGATAATTCTCCCAGGAGCCTGTGCAAATGTTCTCATGAATGAAAACCACGGAGCTGCTTTGCTGGTATTTGCAATTCCTTTTATTCACGCTGACTTTTCCTTGCTGAGATTGCTCCCACAAAGGGCGAATAAATATTCAAAGTGCTCATGCCTGGAACGCTCCTGCCAACGTTAGGAAAAGTTCTTTTTATTATTTTTCAAACCATTTCAATTGATGAACCTTAAAAGAAGCTCCTGAGTGGAAGGGGAAGGTGACTCAGTAAGGGAAGAGAGGGATCACATGGTGGTATTAATGTCATTACCTACTCACCAAAGGGAAAAAATCCCCAGTGGTGGCTGGGGACATCCAGATATTAATTGAGAAGCTGAAATGAGTTCATTTAACACTCCTTGCACAGACAATAAATGTTTCATCCCATTGACTTGTTTTGTTTTGCCCTCTTTAATAAAAGAGGGGTGGGGGGGGGAAGGCAGCTGCCAAAATACTCTCTGTAAATAATTCCACTGGCTCTGTTCCCTGTTTTAGGGCAGAGGATGTTTGGAGATGGGGCTCAGGCTGTGCCTCCCTCTCTTTGAGGTGTACTTTAAATCCTGATGTGATCAGAGGTGACATGGTGTTCTTTTTGGGACAGGGTAGGGAAAAAGCTGAAAAGGAGCTGTGAAATCACGGCCTGGCACAGCTGAAAAACCCCAGTGGCTCCTTGCACCAGCTGGACTAAAGCATCTCCAGTTTAACTTCCCAAGCTTCCTCTCCCAGTATCTTGAACTGGGAAGAGCAGAAGTGGCTGAAGAGGCCCAGGAGCTGTCTCAAAACTGCAGCATCAGTCTTCATCCTTTTGTTTTCCAGCCCAAAACCTGCTGCCTGACCCGTGTCACTGTTTCTTGGCATCCCCCCCATGCAAGCTGCCTCAAACCATCTCAGCCACAAGAGCCAGGGAAATATTCCCTGCATGGAAAAAAAAAAAAATCAAGGTTTTTTCTTCTTGGAGTAATATAGATAGAAAGTCAGCTGCATTTCTTGTTGATTTTAAAATTACTCAAAGTGTTCTTGCCTGATAGATCCTGGACTCTAGGGGGGGACAGACACATCTTGGTTTGTGAGGTTCCTGGTCTTTGCAAGTCCCAGATCCCAGGTCTGGCCACACCATTTGCTCATTGCTGCCTGCCCAGAACTCCAAAGTCCAACCTCAACCATCAGTATTTTGTGTTTCCAAGGCAACCCTAGCTTTAACAGCCTTCATAATGACATCATTTGGTTGAAATGAGCATGCATGATCTTTTGATTACCACTGGAAATATAAATTAGGTTACTCTCCCCATCCCCAGCCACTTGAAAAATAAATGCATTGGAGGGAGGGAGAGGGGAAAAAAAAAAAACCTCAGAAGAGGGTAAATGGAAAAATCAATTTTTACATTAATGGAGTCCTCGTTCAGCATTTCTTCTCTTTATAGATTTAGATAACAGTGATATCTTAGTTTCACAGAGCAAAGAAATTAATTACTTACTAATGGTGCAATTCAGAAATTAATTTATGTTGTCCATTTAAATGTGTCATTATTAATCAATTTAAAGGAAGAGGCCTGTAAGGCAGCACCATCTGAACTGACTTATGTTGCCAGAGGAGTCTTCCCTGCCCCTTTCTTTCTGGAAAATGCATAATTCCTGCTACCTGTGAGTTGTACCTCGAGCTGCTCTGGCATCCCTGATAGAACAAAAAAAGGGAATTCCTCAGGCCTCATAGACAGGCCCATCCTTGATGTGTTTCCTTAGGTATATACCATTGACAGGGAGCTGCAAAAATTTTAAGGCTGTTATTTTAATTTTTTTTAGTGTATTTGTCTGGATTCCTGGCCTGGAATTCAAATTCCACACTAAGAATGCAATGCTCAGGAAGAGGATGCTGTCTCCAGAGGATGGAGGTGTTTTGCTCCTGACTTCCCAGCAGGTCTTGGGCAGTTCCTGGGGTTTAACACACCATGGGCTCCCCAAAAGGGTCAGGGTGGGGCAGCCCCCTTAGGAGGGTGATAATTAAATTGTCACAGACCTGATTGTCTTCTTTTTACTGCTTTATTTGGATGGAAAGAGGTTATA
Source organism: Cichladusa arquata (assembly GCA_026413545.1). NCBI lineage: Eukaryota > Metazoa > Chordata > Aves > Passeriformes > Muscicapidae > Cichladusa > Cichladusa arquata. The sequence goes on along the minus strand of JAOTQP010000304.1, from coordinate 2,061,339 downwards.
AATGGCACAGCTCTCTTTTTCTGAGTAAGGCTTGTCCTAGGCTGGAAAGGGGGATCCTGTACCATGCAGTAATACATGAATAAATGAAAAAGCACTCCAGGATTTCAGAATGTCACCACTTCCCATGTCCAGGCTTTTCCCTGGCCAGCAGGAGCCTGATGTCATGGCTTACACTGTGTTATTGTTTCCAGAAATGCTGCATCTCCTGCATCCTTTGGCTTTGTGCTCCTTGGAGTGAATGGCAAGGCTGGGGACTTGGGGATCTGGTGTTCAGATCCTGTTTGGGCTGCTAGGATAGGGCTGGGATAGCCATTCCTTTCCTGTATTCATAGGATCAGAGAATGGCAGGGAAGGAAGGGACCTCAAAAATCACCTTGTTCCACCCCCTGCCATGGGCAGGGTCACCTTCCACTGTCCCAGGCTGCTCCAAACCCTGCCCAGCCTGGCTCTGAGCACTTCCAGGGATCCAGGGGCAGCCACAGCTTCTCTGGGCACCCTGTGCCAGGGCCTGCCCACCCTCACAGTGAAAAATCTTTTCCTAAATCCGATCAAACTTGCCCTTCTTCAGCCAAAAATCATTCTTCTTTTTCCTGTCACTTACAAATAGGTTCCCTCCATCTTTCTGGTGGGCTCTCTTCCTGTTGTCACTGCAATTTTGATGATATCCCAGTGTAAAACAGAGGGATGTGAAAGTCTGGAACTGGAGAGCCTGCTCTGGTATCTGTATTTATGGGCAGCTCATTTCTTTCCTCTTTACCCCCCTCCCCTTGAAGCAAGGCTGGTTTAACATCTGCTGCACTGATAATGCTTCTTTATTAGGCTTGGAAAAGTTTAGGCATGTGCCCATGGTAAAGCAAAGCCTTTATCTGGCTTAAAGGGTTTCAGATTAGTTTCATGTTCTTCCTCACTGTTTTGTTTTTCAAGCCAATTACTGCCCTGCTGCCTACACCAGGCACATTCCAGCCTGGAAGTTCTTTGTTGAGCTAAAAAGACTTTCTCAGTGGAACACCAAACAGAGAGTGAGCAGCAGGTTGCAGAATTAATCAAGAAATCATTTAGCACCTGCAAATAAATACTTGTGTCTGAAGATCTGAGGTTTTTCTTTTTCTAAATCCCCAGTTTCTGAGCAGAAGGACTGGGGAGAAGCTGGTGAGGTTTAACAATGTGGTTTGACTTCAGCAGATTTAGGGAGTGTTCTCACCCTCCCCTTTGCCAGCTCTGGCTGGGGGTCACCAAATTCTGATGGAAGGAAATAACCCAGGCTGGGATGTGGTGGCAGCATCCCTCTGACCATCCTTTCTGAAATATTCCTGTGCCTATGGATGATAACAAGCTCAGCTCATCCTGGTTTGTGCCTTTCTGGAGGCAGAGAGAGCCAGAAGATAACACAACTCCCTTGAAGCTCCTGCACCCAGAAATAAATGAGGTTTTGGGATTTCTACCACAATCCAGTTCTTTCATTGTCCACAAGCCATGAGAGAAGCTTGGCTGGGCTCTTGGACATAGGAGTCAAACCTTTATTCAGTGCTAAGCAAAAGGGAAAACAAGAAGCTATAAAAAATGTTTGTATATATGGCATTCATGTTTGTATATATAGCATTCAAAAGCTTTTTTGCTTTCTCAGTCCTGTAGGAATCAAGAAGGAAACATGAACCCAAGTTTAAAACCTTGGCTTGTTTAACGCTGATTATCTCCAGTTTTCAGAATCCTTGTGCTTTTTAGGATGAGAGAAAAGCAGTCTGGGGCATTGGCAGCCTGATTTTTATTAATTTCCCTCCTTCCTTCCTTCTCTCCTTGTTCAGTAACCTCAGAATCCATCTCCTGTGGGGATTTTTGGTGCCCTGGACTTGCATGGAGTCATGCCATGAGCTCCTATTCATCTGCTGACAGCAGCCCCATTAAATTAAGCTCTAGATCCTTGGTTTCCTTCACTGCTACAAGCTGTTGAATATCATTTTGGCTTTTCCTCACTCTGGAGTTTCTGGAGAGCTGGATTTGGCGCCACCCCTGGCATGGCAACACAGGCCCTTTATAACCCAAAAAGCTCAGATTCTTGTGGCTCTGCAGATTCCTTTGTAAAACAGCCCTGAAAGGGCGAGGTAGGGATGGAGCAGGGTTTTTTTTTTCCTTCCCATTTGTGGTGTGTCCCACCAGCAGTCCCTGCCACAGGGAGAGAAGGGGGCATGGATTGCTCCATGGATCCTGTCTCCCCCTGATCCCAGTGGCAGCTCAGGGGGGCAGAGCAGAGCCCCATGGCAGGAGGGCTTAGGGCAATTTGCTCCCTCCATGGAGCTAATCCCTACAGATGGTAACTGGCTTAAGACCTGAAAATAGGATCTTTTCATGCCATTTCTTCCTCTCCTTCTCCTTGTAGCAGTGCAATCCACGGGCTCTTGCCACAAAGCAGTTTTCCCCACTCCCCAGGTGCAATATTTAGCCCAGCAGGTGTTACCAACATGACTGCCTGGGGCCATACCTTGAAAATAAGAGCTAAGACCCTTAATTCAGGCTATTAAAATGTGGGAATAAGATTTGCTGTATGACCAAAAAAAAAAATAAAATAAAAAAATCTCAGCCTGAAAATGGGTTGACACATGGAAAAAGAGGAGTCCATTGTGAATATCCCTCAGGACAGGGCTGTCCCCTCACCCTGCTGGGGCGAAGTCCCCTCACTCATCTTCAGGATGGGTGTAAGACAGTTTTTCCTCAGAGCTCCTGAGTGCTCAGCACGACCAGCCAAACCATCAAACCATCTTCCCTGGCTGCTGCTTCTGCTTTTTCTGAGCAGAGGGTGCCTCCCAAGCCCCCCACTTTATCCATTCCTGGCTGCTTCCAAAGGCAAGGTCCCAGTGCAGCAGGGCAGCAGCACATGGACTTCACCTGCTCAGAGGCAGCAGCTCCTCTGGTGTAACAGTGGTGGGTGTTTGCACCACTGAATTAATCAGTGGTTTGTCTGGAGTTTCTTCTGCCTTCACTCAGAGCCAGGATTGAAAAGTACAGGAAGGAAATGGATTTTCTTGTGTTCAGGCTTGGTTGTTTATTAAGTCTTATCAAAAGTATAGAAAGTTCAGCAACATTTCTAACAGGTAGAAGTGAGGAAAATGAAGGTGAACCTAGCTAGTTACAAGGTCTCTGAAAGCTAAACAGTCCCATAGAGAATTAACACCTATATTATTTATCCTTTTAACCCAATAATTAACTTCCCATGACCCTCTATGTGACACTGACTGACCAGCCAGAAACTACTGCCTGAAACCCATGAAAGAGAAGGAAGATGAGCCCTGAAAGAGACACCACCCAAAATCCTCCAACTTGTCCCATACCCATTACTACACTATAAAAACCTCGAATTTAAAACCCTTTACCATGTGAAAACACACAGTTCTATTTAACTTCACACCCATGATTTTAACTCCATCACTCAAATTTGGAAGCCTTTCCCAAGGCCTCGGGTCAGAAAGCACAGAAAGCTCAAAAAACCCCAAGTTTCTGGGATCCAACACTAGCACTGTTTTTGTCCAGGCTGCTGATTATCCTGAATAAAATGATAATGTCCATCCAGGGGAACCAAAGCACAGTGGGCAAATAAATGAGGGGCTGGTGCTGCAGCTGCCAGGAGCATCAGCCTGATTTGCAGGCTCACAGGTGTGTGAATGCAGCTCATCTTCCTGGGAGGGCAGAGGATGGCTGAAAGAGGGAGAAACTTGGGAGATGGCTCAGGGGGAAGCAGCCCCTCGGAGTGACAGTGATTAATGGTGCAGGCTTTGCCACTAAGCAGGCTGAACACGTGGTGGGTGTCTACCAACGCTTCCTCTGAAGGCACTTATCTCATAAAAATGAGTTCTCCCGTGTGTTTGACAAATCTTGATTGATTTTCACTCCTGCCTACCTTTCTGGTCCCTGCCTTTCACAAAAAAAAAAAATCACCGTGTTTGTGAGAGTTTCCTCCAAGACAAAGCTGACTCTGGGGCAGCCAGAGGAAGAGCTGGGCACAGCTCCTTTTTCCTGGCATCCATCCTGCTCTTCCTCCAGTGCTAAAGTCCTCCTCATGTCTTTAGTGCTCTCCAGCTCTACCTGTCAGCCAATTAAGCTACATCCTTGCACAAGTTTTAGCACAAACTCGCTGCAGTGCAGCTCCTCTATTCCCCAGCGCTGTGGAGAAGGGACTTGCAAAGGGTTGGAATGACAGAGGGACACAGCTGAGCCTGCAGGAGCACCACTAAATGTCTGTGAATGACGGAAAAAAGCTTTTTTATTGAGCACAAGTAGTCTGAAGTTCAGAGGCTGAGAAGGGAGGAGTCTGAGAGATGGGATCACCTTCCACAGGCAAGGTGTGAATGTGCATCCAGGGAGATGTTCCCACCTGAGATCAGGCATTCATGAGCAGCCTACATCCAGGAAAAAAAATAAATCATAGAATCCCAGAACAGACTGGGTTGAAAGGGGCCTTAAAATGTCATCTTGTTCCCACCCTCTGCATGGGGAAGGCCTTTCACTATCCCAGGTTGCTCCCAGCCTGGCTTTGGATGCTTCCAGGGATGGGGCAGCCACAGCTTCTCTGGGCAATCTGTGCCAGGGCCTCATCACCCTTGCAGGAAGAATTTTTCCTAATATTTGTCCTAAACCCTACCCCTCCATGCTCTGGTGAAAAGCCCTTCTTGGACAATGCTTATATTGATGGCAGGTGCTGTATTTTTGTATAAAAGCCACCTGACAATTGATCCTGTGATGCAGCAGCAACCCAGATTATCAATATGCAGAGAGAGCAGGAGGAAAACTTCCCTGTGCCTTGTCTGCCTCCTTTCACCTCACCTGCAGCCCATCTACCTCTGTGTTACCAGGTCACCCTCACCAACAGAGAGCTCCTTTTCAAACCCCAGCACTTTCAAACGAGTCACAGACCCTCAAATGTCTGAGATAGGGGCAGGAAAGCACAGCATTTGCAAAGCATTCTTCAAGTGATGAGCAATTTGGAGGTGGAGTACCCTCTCTGGGAAGATGCAGCACCTTCAGCAATGGAAAAAAAATCCACCTGGATCCACTTAAATGAAAGGCTCTTGTTAGGGAGGCCTAATTGGGCTGCCTTGCTTAGCCCACCTGTAAGCAGCTTGGTGGCTGCAAGAGCTTATAAAAGCAGGAGCCAGGCACTCCTGAAGTTTTCTGCTTTTTTCTGGAAGCTGGAGTTGGAGGGAGCTTGGAAACTTGGGGTGGCAGGTAGGCAGTGTTTGGAGTCTGTGGATGCAGGAGCAGATTGGAGGTAATTTATTTCTCAGAGGAGCTGCTGCTCTTGAGGAATTCTTGTGTTTTAACTCAGACACACAAGCAAGTGAAGAGGCTGAGCCAGATGCAATGTTTTTGGAGTCCTCTAGGGCTGGGAGCTGGCAGTCTTTTCTCTCCCAAATACTTTTGGGAATGAGCTTGGATGCTGTGTTGCAGGGTGTAGATGAAATGTTGCTCGTTGCTGTATTTCTAGAAGGGATTAAATGAAGCACGGAGTAAGAGATGCTTATCTGAAGAGATAAGGCTCCAAAGTAGCACAAGGCTTGTAAAACTTTCTTTAAAGAGAGCACTTTGTGGTGTGAGCAGGGTTTTTTCTGGGCTGTGGGCTGCTGAGTGTTGGCTCCACAGATGGAGACTAGAATGAGAACAATTTGCTGTCCCAGGGACACTGGTGTTTGGTGATCCTGTGCAGTCATGAAAAAAAGCTTGAAATGCCAGGTTGGAGCAGCCTGGGATAGTGGAAGGTGTCCCAGCCCATGGCAGGGGGTGAATGAGATTCACCTTACAAGCCAAACCCTTCTGTGTTTCTGTGATTAATTTTTTTTTTTTGAGGGCTGTACCCTCAGTCTGGAGTATCCACAAATGTCTATTTTGGTGCTAGGGGCTGCCTCCTTGGGGGAGCAGAGTGTGGAGAGCTGCCTCAGGTGTTTCTGTGCTCTCCTAAATCAGGTGATGGCCTTGCTTCAATTTCAGCTCCAAGTGCAAGGCTGACCCAAGATTTGGCTGTCGCTGCTTTCCTAGAGTTTCTTAATGTGCTGCTCAGGCTCCTGGCTATCCCTTCCCCCTGTATCTTCCTCCAGAACTGCTGTAAAAATACCACATGTGCTGTAGAAAGGCTGCTGGGGTGTTTTCTAGGCAAATGGCTTCAAGGAAGAGCAGCTCTCTTTCCTTTTTGTTTTAACTCTGCTTCTCCTGAATTATATCACAAAATGCATGAGTTCAGATTAATTTCTTCATGCTGCAGATTGTGGTATTCTGCTTTCCTGTGGGATTGTGGGTCTAATGGATGAATGGTAACTTCTATCAACCAGGGAATTGTGACCCTGTGGCCACCACTGGAGGATGGATTTGGGGGAAATGAATGTGGAAATATGTGAATTTTACTTGTTAAATGTGGGGGCTATTACATTGTTGGACAAAGCTGGGTGTTTTCACCTGTCTGGGATTCAAGGCAGCATCTTGCATCCTTTCATTGCTGATTTCTTGGCTTCTTGTCCTTGTTGCACTCATTTTGTGAAGACTCCCATCCCTGCTCCAGACTCCTCTGTGAATAATGGGGTTGCCTATGATTTTAGAGGCTATCACAGCCCTGCAGTGACCAGGCCAGACTGTTTGCAGCTGCATGTTGTTTTTTTTTAATAAAAAAGGACCCCTCTTGTGCAGCATTAAGCCACCAATGCAAAACCTGTCTCGCTGTCAGTGGTAGACTAATAAATTGAATTTTCCTACAGGAGCAGGGGTACCTTCTCATCCATGAACATCCATGTGATCCCAGCCATGAAAAGTGGTGCTCTTTTCACTAAAGAAAGAAATCTCCAGTGGGGCTGACTGTTGCAATCTCTTCCCCAGTCCCCCCAGAGAGCTCTCTGCCAATTCCCCTCTGAGCAGATCTGTCAGTCTGCGGTACTTGGGGCAGCACTTGGGATAATTTATCTCCAGTTATTTTATTTCTGCTGGTTTCTGAGCTAATAACAAGTGATGAGGGCTCATCTCCTGCTCTGGGCACCTTCCCATTACTTAACTAACAATTAATAAGCCAGATAATGGAGTGTTTTTCCCACACAGGAATAAACACTGACTCTATTAAACTGCAGCAGCACAGCATCTCCAATCTGTTCAGGAACTGCAGCCAGTGCACAATCCAGTGCCCTGCTCAGAAGGAGCTGTTTCCCCCAGCCTGCAGTATGAAAATTAGGCTCAATTTATTGTTTTCCAGGCTGGATGGGAGGAAGTTTCTCCCCCACTTGTGTTCCAGCAGCACAGTCACCCATGGTATTGCCCTGGGAAAGCTGGGGCCATCCCATCTCTCAGGGATGCTCTGGGCCATGGGGAATGGGACAGTGGGATGGGATGGGAGCCCACCCCACCCGTGGGAGCTGGTGGCTGTGTTTGTTTGCAATGCACTCCTTTAATTGCCAGAGCATAGGAAGGGTGCCTGTTTATTACAGTGTGTGTGTGCATCAAAGTAAATACATTAACTCCATATAAACGTTTCCTTGCTGAAAAGCCTCTAATTAAGAGTTCTCACCAGCAGGCAGCCAATTACTTATCTTGGCAGCTTCTTGTGTCCCCCTTGCCTTCACCCACTGCCTGAGTGTGGTGGGACCTGCAGCGTGGTCAGGAGGAGGATGAGGATGGAGGTTTCCCTGTGCTGCTGGGGTGACAAGGACAAGACCTGAGTTCCTGTGACCAGTCCCATGTGCTTTCCCTAATCCTGCCAACATGAGCCACTGGGATGTTGTGTGAGGTGGGGAAAGCCCTTGGGATGTGGATCCACCACGCTGGGATGGATGGCACACCCAGGAATCTCTGACATCCCCCCCTGTGCCATCAACCCTGCACAAAACAGGCCACAAAGTCCCTCAGCCTGTGACTGTCCTTCAAAACACCCTTTTTCCCCTCCCTCCTCCTCCTGCCACTGCCTCTTTCAACTGTTTCACCTCAATCTGTTCTTTCAGAGGCCAATCCCTGCAGAGTATTGCTGCTGGCAGCACAGACTTTTTTTGACATCCAGAAGTGTGCCAGACCACTGGGCTGCCTTTTGGAGAGATCAAATGATTCCTGTGGCTGTAGGATTATGACACTAGCCTTGAGGGGGTGGATAGTCATGAGCTGCAAGCTGCCCCTTTGAAATTTGGGATTTCTAGAGACGTCATCTTTTATATAAAAGCAACCAGCCAGGTTGCTTTTCATTTCGTTGGAGTGTTTTTCTTGTCTAGATTCTTAGAGAGCAAGACCTTACTTCAGGGCAGGAGGGATGATGAGAAAGATAGATGAGCCCAGACATTTATGCATTACATATCTGTTTGAAATGGAGTAGTTCCAATTTTTCAGAGCTAACAACTTGTGCACACCCTGTGCATTTGTGCATCTCTCTGGGCTGGGTAGAAATCGGGAGTTCCCTGATCCATGGGGGAAAATCTCTGCTGGGTCTGGCTTGGATTGTGCCAAAGCTGAGCCTGGCTTTAAGTCAGAGGTGTTTTTCCAAAGCCCTCAAAACCTGAGCTCTTTGTTAAGGGGCTGTTTTGCTGTCCCCATTCAGGAGACAATCCCTGGAGAGGTGCTGGCCTTGAGCAGCAAACCCCTCCATGCCCTTTGTGGTGCACACCCAGCCCCTTGGATGGGTGGAAAAGCAATAAAATTACCCCAAGCAAAATCCCTTAAGCTGACTGGATGCCAGTGTTTCAAAGGACTGTGTGTTTTCCCAGCTGGGGGCTGTCTCATCCCTTTGGCACCTCTTCCATTAAAATTTGTGGGATGGATGAGGGTGAAATGCCATCAGGTTAGACTGTGACATGCCAGGTACAGGTTAGGCAGGAAGAGCCTTTCTCCTCCTTAGAAGTAAAGAAAAGTAAAATCTCCCTGTCCCTTCTGTGCTTTTAGCACTTTTGTTGGGAATTAAGCAATAAACAAAAATTGTCCAGCATATTTTGATCTTGGCCGTGGTTCCAACATCCCTGTCTTGCTCTGGTGCCCAGCTGCTGAGGGACCTGCTCTCATTTTCACCTTTCATCCTGCTAGGGCACTTTTACAGGAGTAATTATTTATGTTCTCATGGTTAACACCTGATCCAGGGAGAGAGGAGCTGCTCTGCATCCTGCAGCATCCACTGGGTCACGAGCCCTGGGCTCACAGGACATCCCTGTGGGAATGGAGCCTCCCACCAGCCAATGCAAGTGGCTAAAAATCCTCACTTGAATGTTGTGTGCACCTCCTGCTCCTCAGAATCCTTCCCTGAGCAAGAAGGGCTCCTGCATGGACACTGCAGCAAAGCAACAGGCTCTGCCTGTGCAGGCACAGGCTTAAAATGTGCTTTGGCCAAAAAGGACTGGTTAAATGAAATCTTTCCTTGCTGGCTGTGACCTAGATACTCTGTCTGATGAGACCTTGGTGGCCATGGTCCTTGTGAGTGGAGCAGCAGCTCTGGCAGGCAGAAAAAAAGCTGTGCTGAGACTCTCTCATCAGCCTCCCACATACATCAATGTCTCGTGCCTGTGAGGAACTCCTGGACAAAAAAAAAAAAAAATTAAGAAAAAACCTCCCCCTTCACACAGAGCAGTGACAGATCTGGATTGTCTGGAGAAGATGAAATAATTTATAAGCTTCAGTTTAATGTTCCTGTTTCCTCTTTTTTTTTTTTTCCCTTACAGCTGCCACCTCCCCACCTTCTGTCACTGTCGTCTAAATGAATTTACAAGGAAAAGAAAATACTTCTCGTTAATGTTCTCACACAAACGAAACACTAGCCAGGGAGACAAAAAAGAAAATAATTGATTGTGAAAGCAAACCCCCTCTGAGACAGTCTGAGCATTATCAGGAGCAGCCTGGGAGAGGGACTGGGGGGAAAGGGACAGGGGAGGAGGAGAACAGAGCAGGCTGGAACAACAAATGTAGCATTTATGATAATTATCCACGCTTTAATCCCCGTTTCCAACCAAGCATTCACTTCCTTTAATTAGTTCTCGATTAGAAGGAGATTATCTAATAAATTGTACAAATAAAGAGCAGGTTATCTTTGCAGTATTCCTGCACACCAAGTCCTGAAAGGATGGGGCTGGAGAGGGACACGAGGGTGGAACACCTCGCTTTCCTTTTTTCCTCATTTCCCTGGCTGCAAATATTGGCTGTTTCTGGCATTAGCAATGCAGGCAGCGAAGTAAATCCATAATTAAACTGAATTAGCATGTACTTGGAAGTTTTGCATGCACAGACACAAAGAAGGTTCCTGCTTGGAGCATTTCCAGTATGATTTGCAGGGGAGGT
>JAOTQP010000304.1:2039347-2051056 GCA_026413545.1 Cichladusa arquata | reverse complement strand
GGAGAGAGCAAATAAAACCGTAGAGTTCAGTTAAAAAGCACTTTTGCTGAAATTTGTTCTGAATTTTTGTGCTAAGAGAATGTAACGTGGGGTTTCAGAGCAGCTGGTTGAACAGGCAATTTTTAAGGAGATTTTTGGAAGTGGCATGCTGGAAGTCACCCCTCACCTGGCCTGTGTGTCACCTCTGGGTGATGCACACAGGAACTGGAATCTGTGAGATGTGGGTGTTGGAAGGTAATCAGTATAATAACAACTTGCCCAAAACCTCAAGTTTTCTTGATTTTCTAGGCCAGTCAATACTTTCCTTGTCTGCTTTTAATCCAACTTGACAAGAGAGGAGAGATCTTGGAGATACCGAGTTTGTGCCAGCCCAGATAAATCAGCCTGTGGCACTTTCCTTGTGTCATCTCTTGGCTGGGTGCTCCTCCAAGGTGGTGAGGTGGGGCTGGAGGAGTGTAAGAGGGTGGTGTCAGAAGGAATAAAGGTGGGAAGTGGCAGAAGGAGGAGTGGGAGGCTGGAATTGCCTCCCTGGGTCCGGTGCTTCAGTCAAGGATGTGTGCCCAAAGTGACCTCCCCATCGATCCAGACAGCTACTTAAGAGTAAAGTTCCCTTTTCTTTCCTTATTTCTACTTCTTCTTCTTCTTCACTTTAATTATCTAAGATAGATAAGCAGCTGTGGGCCAATTAGAAAACAATTACCTGCTGTAATCAATGCTGGTGTGGAAAAAGGGTGAGGATGAGCCTGAAAAGCTCAAGAAATGCCTTAAAACACAGCACTAAGTAACACTATCCATGACTCTATCCTTGAAAGCCCTTTGCCTTAACTTCCCCAAGGTAAAGAGCAGGAAATGTGAGGAGTTTCAGCCAGGAAAAAAAAAAGCTAAACTAAGTGAAAAAAGTATAGAAATGATTGGACCTTTCTGAAAGGGCAGAATTGAGGATTTCAGGATGAGGATGGGGACAACAGCTGTGTGATTTTTGAGCAAGGGAGTCTGTTTTCCTGTGCTGCTTTCACCTGGGAGAAAACAATCCTAATTTTATACAGGCTGTAATGGGCTCTGCACTGGCTGTTATTGCTCACCAATGAGATCTGATGGTTATAATGGGTGGCTGGATGAAAATATCAACTCTGCTCTCGGTGGCAATGACTAAAATGATAGGAATTACTAGGAAAACAAGGAACAAAACAGTAAACTGCATCCTGCTGTGACAGAGGGTACATCTGTGGCCTGCCACTGACTCTGCAAGAGAGGGAAGGTTTGGAGAGAGGCAAGAAGGGTGATGAAGGTATGGAAGTGATTCTTGCACAGAATGGGTTAAAAGGAAAGGTTTTTGGAGCACCCTGCCCCGTGTGCTAAAATCCCACAGAGACATGGGAATGACTCCAGCATCTCCCTGCTCATCCCAGTGTCTCACAGGAACACTTCACACAGACCTTTCTGCTCTCTTTTTCCCAAGCTGGGGTGTGCCTAAAAGGTGTTATTTTCAGGAAAATGCACCCTAAGAACCTTCCCAGACATGGCAAGGACTGGGGAAACTGGGCAACCTGTGTGGCTCTCTAAAGTCATGCAAGCCAAAGTTGGTGATTTCTTCACTGTGTTTGGGATAGGAAACAGCACAGCTGGAAAAAATGGGATATTTCTGAGCTAGGAGCTCAATGTCCCAGTGTGCTCTGTGGGACTGGGCTGGGGAGGAGCCACCCTGGTGTTTCTGCATCCCTGCACCACTGAGGCCAGGCTGGTGAGGGGAAAGGGAAGCAACTAGGTTGGGATGGGAGCACAAACCTCCTGGGGTGGGGCCCCTGCTGATTTTTAGGGCTATTTTGGTTATTCTGCAGGAGGATGGTGTTGGCTCCTTGTGACAAAACCCAGAATCCCTGCTTGGAAGTGAGGGAGAAATGAGCTCTTCCCCCACTTTTCTGGCAGGTGAGAAGCTCTCAGGGTGGCTCTCTCCTCTCTGCCTGTGCAATGCAGGTAAATGGCAATGCAGTTGCCAAAACAGCTCTGTGTGAGCAGCAGGCAAAACTGAACTGTCTGCAGTCCTGGAGAGCCTGGGTTTAGAGAGATTGCCAGCAGTCATCAGCAAAAGAAGAGCAAAAGGTGAATTTTCTCCGTGGTTGCTTTCTCAGTTTCTCCTCTCCTCAGTGTTTCTCCAAGGAGTGCAGTCCTGGCTGGCTCTGAAACCAGAGACGGAGATGCTCGTCCTGGTGCTGCACTTGGCAGGGCTGCCTGAGAATTAGAAACAGCAGCATTTTCCTTCCACATGTAATCTCTCTCTGATTTCCTCTGATGGCCACCAATGTTTCTGCTTCATTATGGATGACGTGCAGTAACAAAAGTGGGGTTTTTTTTGGTGAAATATTAACTGCACACCAGCGGTTTGCTGGTAATGAACTGTCTGCGTGGAGATCGCTAACTACAGCCTAATTATCAGTGAATAATTCATGGTGAATAATTGAATCGTTTTAGTCCTTTCTGCCGAAATCAGACAGTGACTCATGATTTCTGGGAATTATTCTTAGAACACTTTAATGGTGCCTGTTTCACACGCTGAGGTCAATCAGGAATATTTGAAGATCGGCTGGGGCGGGCGGATCTGTTCCCGGGCCAGACAGGAACAGGCTTTTTGTTGCAGAAACTTGAAAGAGGAGAGATAAAAAAATTATTATCTTTTGTTCCAACTTGCTGCTCGGGGCTCTGCTGTTCCTTTGCTGGTGGAATTGGGGTGCTGGAATGTTTGTGGCGAGCTGGATACATGGGAGCAGATAACATTTAACATAACACATTCCAGCAGCTGCCTCCTCATCATTTTTCCACTTTTCACCATCTGAAGTCCACAAAGAGCAGGTTTCAAGCTCATTCCCTTTGTGGGTCTGTGAGCAGTCCATGGATTCAAGGAGCTGTAGGAATAGAAGTTTCCTTCTCCTGTGGATCAGAATGGCACCAGCTCCGAGGCCAGAAGAAAAAATCTGATGTAAATGTTCCCTCCAGAGAATTTTGATCTATTCCCCAATTGCCTTTTGTCTTTCCTGCCTTGGCTTCCCCAAAACATACATGATCTGTCACAATTTATAACCTCTGGTTTAAGGAGGACGGGGCAGATGAATTCATCTCTATAAAAGCTTCTTTTTTTTACTGCGCTTAACGCGCACCTTTCGCCTTGTGTAATGGAGCTTACATTCTGAAAAAAAATAACTTTGACATCTTCCTATTTTATCTCTCCTTTGCCTTTGGAGCATCCTGCTCCATCCATGTGAGCCAGGCAGCTTCCCTTTCTCTCCATCTCCCTTTCAGCTGCTGTTTTGCCCAGATCTCTTTCTGGTGCGTGGCGTGTTTAGGAATTGTCCAGCTGTACAGATTTCCTCATTTCCTTCCCTTCTTTCTTATCAGAGGTGTCAACACTCTTCAAAGTGCTGTGGAGTCACCGTGACTCCAGTTTTCCTGGGTTGTTTTGCTGGTGGGGAGCATCCTGTAGATGATGAAAGGGGATTTATTGGGTGACTATTGTGAACCTCGACATCCCTGCAGTCGTGTCCCACTGATATCCCATGGCACTGGATGTATCCTGGTGCTCCATGGGAAGGGCTGTTGGTGCTGAGGGGTGCCCAGGGACGGTCCTGGAGATTTTTCTGTCCCCCACCATGGCCTCCCCACATTTTTGTGCATCCACCTCCAACCCCGGTGCTTCCCACAGGGAAGCTCCGTCTCCTTTGACTCCAGCGTGTTAGCCTGTAAGAGAGCTGACCCCTCCAGGGATCAGGCTTGACCCCAAACTGTGAAGGAAAAATGCAGACAGTCCCCCAGCCCCATCCTCTTCCCCCTCTGTGCCCTCTCTCCTCGTTTGCAGGAATGTTGCTGCCCCTGGTCTCAGCTCTGCTTGCCCATCAGGGCTTTGAAGATTTGCTGTACAAAAAGTGGGAGATGAAGACTTTGGGGCACAGAGAATGATTTTTAGGGCTTTCTAGGAAAGGAGAATTGCCATTGCAATTACAGGAAGCATCATTTTCAAAGCATTTTTGCTATTTTGCTCCCAAAAAGGAAAAAAAAAATCAGAGGCTGATCTGAGAATTAGACTCCCTGAGTTCAGGAGAGCTTCACCCAAATTGAATTGGTGGTGTTTAGTCAGGGAAATAGAGACAAAAAGCAGCTATGGGGTTATGGCTTTGCACTATGAATAGGGTGGCCTGCAGGGGAGAGGAGGGCTGGAAGCAGAGGGGGTCAGGTTGTGTTTTCCTTTGGGAATCTCTGGCTTGAAAAATACCCAGGCAGCAAATGAACTGCCATGAACTGCTTCATCACTTTGAAGCTGAGAATGTGACTTGCACAGTGCCTGTTTGAGAGCTCAGCTGGAGCTTCCATAATCCAAGTTTAGAGAAGAAAAAGGGGGGAAAAAAACTCCAGTAAAACACGAGTTTTATCCTTTTGTATTACTTGAGGTGGAAAAAAACTGGTATGTCAGCACCTCCTGAGGTCCCCACAGTGCTGCTGAAACATGAGATCTGCTTTGAAACCAACTGGATGGAGCTGGAAAAAAAAAAAGCTGTGAGCAGCATTGGGAAATATCTGTGGCATCCAACAGCTCCCTGGCCTGCAGCCACTCAGGGGTTAAAGTAATGTTTTCCTCTTTCAAAAAAAACCCACTGAAATGATGAAAAATGGGCATATTTGACACTGTGCTCTGGTCCCTGCCAGTGCAGAATCTCTGGGGAGGAGGAGAGGGAGGAATCCCTGGGAAGTTGTGGGCTGCAGCACCACTGGAATATGGAGCTGTCCTCCTTGGGAGCTCTCCTCCAGGGAAAAGCCCTTCCCAAGGAAAAATGGAGGAGTCAGTGGGGAGAAGGCCCACCAGGTCTGCACCTGGGCACGAGGAAGGCCAGGCTCATGCTGGTTGGGCATTTTTGTCTGGAAGAAACAACCTGAAAGCCATGGCTGTGGAACAGATGTGAAATCCCAGGGAAAAGTGAGAAACTTGATGTCAGTTCCAGTGTCTTTTCTCTTTCCATGGTGTTTTTGCCTGCTTGATGATCTTGTCAAAAAGTGATGCATACTGGCTCCTCTTTCCAGTTTTGATCAAATATCTCCCAATATTCATGCTCCCAATAATCAAGTTATATCTCCTGGATACCTCCTGAATATCAGAGGGACTTTTATTCTCCAAATCAAGGCGAAGAGGGCACCCATCTGATTTCCCAGGAGGTGGGGATTCTGTGGATGCTGCATTAGGCACCAAAATTACCCACTGGGTATGACACAGAGCATGTTGACATGAAAAAAATAGGCTATTTTCTTTTTTCCTGAGTAGAAAGAAATTGGCTGTGTGCACTCAGACATGCTCCAGATTTGGATACTGCATCATTGTGAAAGGGATGTGAGGTGGAGAATATCTGGGGTATTGGTATGTAAATGAACACTTCAATTATTGCAGTCTGATTGCTGATTTCCCACGCCTGGTGCAGCCGGGGCACCTGGATCCTGCAGGGATGTGGGGTTTATTTGGATCAGGTGAGCAGCTGGGCTGCTGTAGCTGCTGCTGGCACACCTGGGCAGTGCATGGGAAATACCCAACCTAGGGTGGGAGGTGGAAAAGCAATTTTGGTGCTGGGGCATGAGGTTTTTGAAGAGCTGGAGATGAGGCAGAGCAGGGAGCTCCAGGCTGACCCTTTCCAGGCAGTCCCTGCTGCAGAGCCTTTCCTGGCCAAATATTGCCTGGAGTGTGGCACAGATGTCCCTCACAGCCTCCTCCCCGTCCCTTCCCACCCCAATCCTGCCCTGGTGGCAGGGGGGCAGCCCCCAGCCATGCCAGGGCTTTGCCTCCTCATTATCTCATGGATCCCCCCTGTCTGTGCCCTGGGCTTTTCACAGACCCCCATTATTTCCAATCCCCTTCACTTGTCAAAAGCAATTTGGCCACTTGTTATGGGTCAGACAAAAACCAGCTCTGGGCTCTGCCAGCCCCAACAAGGGGCTGCTTCCAAACCTTTATCCCCCTTTTCCATGCAGGCTCCCCTCTCTCCGGGCTGAGCTGCTGAGGGCAGCATCCAGATCCCAGCCCCAATTAGCAGCCCAGGAATTTTAATTAGTGGAGCAGTCAATTATATCAATGGACACCCCTTGCCCTCTCCCCTTGCTCCCCTCTCTCCTGCTGTCTGTGGGCAAAGCTTCCTGCCCTGCCCTGAGCCCTCTGGAGGAGCTGCCAGAGGGGCCCAGCTGTCCCAGGTCCTGGTGGTGGCCCGAGGATTTGTCCCCTCTCATCCCTGACCTCCACTTGAACCAGGGCTTTGTGCCCTCCCAGGCCTGCCCTGCCACTGGCAGAGGGAGCAGGAGGGAAATGGAGTGGGGAACAGCTTTGGGTTTGGGCTGGAGAGGAATGGGATGGGAGGTTTGGAGAGAGGAGCCTTTCCTTCCCTTCTTCTGTGCTCCTGGGTGCTGATGTACCTGTCAGCTCTCCCCTGAGGCTGGCTCAGGAGCTGGGACACCAGGGGAGCTGCCAGCTTGTTAATACTGTCACCTGCCTATCCATAAGAATGCCTTTGGATCTGCTCTGCTGTTTCTATTTTATTTGCTTCCTAAAACTGCCTCCTCTCCCACCCCTGCACCAGCAGCACTCAGGGCTGTGCTGCATCTCCAAGCTAGCTGCCCACCACTGCCTCCTCACCTTGTGGGGCATCAAAACCCTGTCCTAAACTCGCTGGCTCTTGCCATGGATTAAAGTCCTTCCCAATTTTGCTGTTTCTTATAGTTTTGTGTTGTGTTGCTCTTTTTGCTGTGAGATCAGGCTGGGGTGAGTCTCAAGTCTGCACCAAATCACATCTCGAGGTGTTGGACGTGCTTTACAAGGTGACACAGCTGGTGACAGGGCTCTGACCCTGCACAGGCATTCCCAAATTCTGGTCACAGTCCAAAGAGTTTTGTCCCAGTTCTTTTCTGAAAAGCAAATGCCTCTTTTTGGGGCGTGAAGCAGCTTGGTCATCCCTTTCTCCATCACCTCTTTCTCCACCATCTGTTTCCCCTCCATCCCTTTCTCCTCCACCATCCCTTTCTCCTCCATCACCCATTTCTCCACCATTCTTTTACCCTCCATCCCTTTCTCCTCCATCACCCCTTTCTCCATCATTCTTTTCCCCTCTATCTCTTTCCCCATCACCCCTTTCTCCTCCACCATCCCTTTCTCCTCCACCATCCCTTTCTCCTCCACCATCCCTTTCTCCTCCACCATCCCTTTCTCCTCCATCCCTTTCTCCTCCATCCCTTTCTCCTCCATCCCTTTCTCCACCATCCCTTTCTCCATCCCTCCATCCCTTTCTCCATCCCTCCATCCCTTTCTCCTCCTCCATCCCTTTCTCCTCCACCATCCCTTTCTCCATCCCTTTCTCCTCCATCCCTTTCTCCTCCATCCCTTTCTCCTCCATCCCTTTCTCCTCCATCCCTTTCTCCACCATCCCTTTCTCCATCCCTCCATCCCTTTCTCCATCCCTCCATCCCTTTCTCCTCCATCCCTTTCTCCATCCCACCTTTATCCTGTGGCAGGACCCAACTCTGTTCAAGCCTGGCTGTGTAAAGCTGAGCCTGGCACCTCTGGGCGTGGTGGCAGCTGAGTTGCAGTGGGACAGGCTGCTTATCTCCCGCAGTAATTACCGGGTGTTTAACGGGAGAGCTCCTCTCCCGCCAGGAATTGCGGGCTCTGGAAGCAGGGAGGTGTGTGCAGATGTTTGGGAACACGCAGACAATTACCCCGAGCAGCTCGTTCCCCTCCGACGGAGCCATTGCACATCAGAGGTGATCAGGAGCTGATGGTACACGGTGGGGAAGGGATCTTGAAACCATC
The DNA here is from genome assembly GCA_026413545.1 of Cichladusa arquata. Classification (NCBI taxonomy): domain Eukaryota; kingdom Metazoa; phylum Chordata; class Aves; order Passeriformes; family Muscicapidae; genus Cichladusa; species Cichladusa arquata. The sequence continues at coordinate 2,043,231 of JAOTQP010000304.1, read as the reverse complement.
TGGCTGTACCGAGTGTGATATGGGGAACATCTGCTAGGCACGTGTAAAAATAGGATTATCAGGAAAAAAAAAAAAAAAAAAAAAAAGTGACGGTGGGAACAGTGTTTTACCATCCTGCCTTAAATCCCCCTCCTCTTCTTCATCACTGTAACATCAGAGAGCCTCAGGTTGCACTCAAAGTGGTTTTCTCTCTGCATCAAATACAGCTTAATAGTGTGGGTTTTAATGTGCCTCAAGCACAGGGAAAATAATGGGGTCTGATCTCGATTAAAAGGGGAGGGAAAAGGTTTGGAGGAGAAGCCAAAGGCTTGGCTGCTGGTCATTGACTCAGTTATTGGTAAAGAGAAAGGGATGATTCCCACACCACAGAAACACTTCCTCTGCTGCAAGGGACTGGGAGACCCTCCTAGTTTCAAACCAGCCAGAATGTTAAAATGCTTTGCAGAGCCTCAGGTGAGATTTCCCACCTAGGAAACACCAAGAAGATGAAGAGAATCAAGCAGAGAGGAGAAGACCATAGCCAGACGAGGAGAAAACAGCTGATCCCAGGCTTCCCTGACAAATCTCTCTCTTGCTTTGATTGATCTCAGTGAGGAACAAAGCTCTGCCAGGCTGCCAAGTGTCTTGTGTACCCTGGCAGGCTGGTTTGAGTGCCTCTGTCTATTGTGGATGTGAGATCAGAGAGGAACTCATCTTGCTCGAGATTTAACTGTGTTCCTTCTGTTTCTGTCCTTTCCAGCGGTAAATATTCCAGGGTTAGAGCAGAACTGGCTGTTTTGCAGCTCCTGGGTGACACAGAGCACGACACAGCGAACTGTCAGTTTTCTCATTAAATTAAATAGATGTGATTCACAGGGATGTGATGGGGGCAGCACATTTACCCCTTCTTCAGAAGGATGGACACTGTTCAAACCACAAAAAAACCAGTCTCCTTCACCCCATGCCCTGCCTTTTATCCCATGCTGTTGGGAGCAGACCTTTGGATGTCACGAAATACTTTGATTTCCCCTTTGAAAAAGTGAAGTGAGGGAGGACAGGCTGATGTTTGCTGCTTTCTTTGCTCAGCAAAGACAGAGAATCTGCTCCTCATGTTGGGGGAGAGAAAAGCCCAGGAGTTTTGGGCAAAGTGGCTGATTTTGTGCCTGGAGAAGGAGGGTGGAGGGCAGGCATCTTTTCATTCCTCATTCCTTCCTTCTTCAGGGCAGAGATTCCTATAAACACCCCTAATATGGGATTAGGATCAGCTTTCCTCACAGCAGTTCAGCCCTCACTTAGAACCCCAAACAGCAGCCAGCCCTTAGTATTGCTGGACTCACTTGAAACTCCTGGCTGTAATGGCTGCAATTATGAATTAATGGCCTTAAATTCACCATCAGACCTAATGCCTGCTTCTCCTGTCTGGTTCTTGTTTCCATTCTGCCTTCTCACTGCTGTTCCACAGCCACAATTATTTGTCATTAGTCATTAATCTTGAAAGCATCAGCTTTATTTTCTCTTATTTTCCTCCAAGAAACTCTTGCCCACTCACAGGTTTTTATTGTTCACTGTTTTCCATCACTCTTTCCCTTGCCTCAATCTAATCAGTTTTGTACTGCTTTAAAAAGTATTTTTTTTTTTTTCCCTGACGGGGGAATAAAGCACCCAAGAGATGTGTGTGACACAGCTGATGCTGCCAACACCTGAGGGGTGTTTATGCCCTGCTTACAGCTCAGCCTGCTGGGGAAAGGGCAGAATTAGAGCATTTTCCCACAGAGCTGTTCCAATCCTGGGTTTTTGCTGTCCCACACTCATCCTGCAGCAGCAGAACCCTCCACGGGGTCTTTCTCCAAGACTCTGGCTGGTGTGGAGCTGTTTTTCCCTGCAGAGCCCAAATCTCATTAAAAGGCTGGCAGAGGTGTTACTGGGCTGAGATCTTGCTGGAAAAGGATGAAATAATCCATGAGGGACAAATCTCAGACCTTTGACCAGCATCTGAAGCGAGAACAAAGAACCAGGTCATGTCTCAAAGGGTGCAGAAGAGCTCAAAAACACATGAGGGTGTTTAAATTAACACTTCTCTCTTCCTCTGGGAAGGAGCTGGCAGAGCTGTCGTGCCAGAGGCAGGTCAGGATGGTCCTCACTGGCAGTGCAGGGGAGGATGCTGAGAGATGCTGGGACCTGCTCCTGCTGCCAGAGCATCCAAAAATCCCCCAGCTCTTCCTGTCTGCATCCCTGGACAGTTCTTTTAGGGAGGAGGGACCCCTCTGATGGGCCACATCTCCTTTGCCTTCAGCCATCCAGTGTCTTGATCCCACAGTGGAAAGATGTTCCTAGAGATTGCATCCTGCTCCAACATCTCCATTTGCTTCCCTCACTCTTCCCTGAGACTGGCTCCAGCAGGGTTTTTCACCACTCCTGAGGTTCTTGTCTTCTTGCTGTTGCCAGGTTTCCTTTCTTCTTCCATATTTCTCCCCTGGATGCTGAGTCTTTCCAAGGAAATGGCAGGAGCTGCTGCTGGCCCCTCTGGTGCCTTCCAGATGGGCAGACTCAGCTTTGCTCCAGGTTCTGCTTCCTCCCTGCACACACAGACTGCAGGATCAGGGGGGGAGGGAGCCAGCAAAGGATGCTCAGGGCAAGAAGTGAGAGATTGTGCATCCATCTCATCAGTGTGAAGAAATTGGAGACAAAGCAAGGGCCAAAAGAAGCTTGTTCAACCAGGCACGTGTCCAACCCCCATGTGAGATTTTGACAACGGTGACCAAAGTGGCAAAAAACCGTCAGCTCTGATAGCTGAGCATTCTGTGGCTTTAATTACAAAATTCACCAGGGCTCTTGCAGTAGATCTTGCAGAGGTTGAGACAGGAAGGTGAAAGAAAATATCTGGGCAGCAAAAAAAATGTATTTTATTTTTTGAAATCTTTTTCCCCTCAGGGTGAATTTTTCCCCCCCTACTCGATGAGATCAAAGGCTCATGGAACATTTGTTTCAGGGGGTACCAAAGTGAGAGAAAATTGGACATTTTGGAGAGAAGTGGGACAAAATATTATCTCTCAGGAAGACTATAACCAATAACAGCAGAGAGTTGCAGGAAGCAGAGAAATTGTGACATTTAGGGAAGAGCCTAAAATTCAGGCAGGCGTGTGACCAACAGGGAAAACAATAGCCTTGTGACATTTGGGGACCAACTCCATTAAAAATAGTGCTGCTGAAATGTGCCAAACCCACATGGGTGGCCTCCTCCTCTGCTGCTGAATGTGGGGCAGTGGTGGTTGGGAGGCAGAGGGGAGAAAAGGGTTATTTTTGTTTAAATATGTTGGGACTAGAAGGGATCAAAAGCTGTGCCGAGTCTTCCCTGAAGCACTAAACATTTTTTCTGCCAACCAAGTGCCCAGAACTTGGCAAGGCTTCAGTGGCTTGCTCGCTATCCAGTAGTCAAATGCTGCTATGGAAATCTTCCAAGGAGCTGATGGCTGATCATTAGCGCTGTTCAAAAGCCTGTCCAGCTTTTCACGCTGGGAAAAGCCGCGTAAGGAACGGGGAGGTGCCTGACCTCCCAAAGCTGAGCTTAGTGCTCCCCAAGGCAGCCTAACTTGCTCAGCCCTGCCTCTGCTGCTGCTGCTGAAGGGAGGTGAGGGTTGGGCTGTGCTAGCAGAGCTGGTGAGGTTGATTTTGGCTCAGGACCAAGTCTCCTTTGGATGCTCTCGCTCCATGCCTGTCATCCCCAAGGTTGCCAGTCCGTGGTGGTTGTGTCCCCCTGTCTTGGGCTGCAATGCAGGATGTGGGCAGAAATGTGTATTCTAACACCATCTGTTGCAGCCGGGTGGGGCAGTGATTTCCTTATCTCCATGGCACATATTATCTGCTAATGGGCCATCTTTAAACCAGCTGGGGCAATCATCTTTATC
>JAOTQP010000304.1:1995217-2013428 GCA_026413545.1 Cichladusa arquata | reverse complement strand
CTCCATTGGCATGATAATGGGAAAAATTCTTCAAATTGACACAGTAACAGAAAAAACACTCAACCCCCAACAAGGACACGGGAGGCGAAGGGAACGGGGAGGGAAAGGAGAGCTGGGAAGCGCTGCAGGTTGGGCATCCGTGTTCTCACCTTCTCCCCTCCCTTCCCAACTTAAATTTCCTTTTATTGACATTTGTCTCACTGGGCCGAGCAATCTTTCAGAGGAGAGGGAAGCAGCAGCGTTGTTCCACCCTTGGCATTCATTAGACAATATTGTTTCAGCACTTGAGCTGTCTGAGCTGCCCGGGCAGCGTTTAGGAGAAGGTTAAATAGAGCTGTTGAGTTCTGGGCAAATAAATCTCCCTTTGCCAGCTCGAAACAGAGGAGAACTTCTGTTCTCCTGCCTCTTGCCCAGAAGAAGAGCAGTCAGAGCAGCTCTTTTGCTGAAGGAGCACGAGCAGGGCTGGCTCTGTCTCTCAGCAGCACAAAACCAGTCAGGCTGAGGAGATACTGAGGTTTTAACCCACCCCAGTGGGTTTTGAGCCTGCCCCACTTTAGGCTCCCTCTGCCCGGTGGGTTCCACCTCGCTCCACGCCAGAATTCTTTCTCTGTGAATAATGAGAAACCTTCATGAATTAGCTGATTAGTCAGCTCCCCTAATTAGCTAATTACCCCTCTCTGCTTTCACTGGCGCTCTCCCGTTGTTTTCCCAACCTCAAGTTGGAGGGATGAGCGCGCACGTGGCCGCGCCGAGATCTTATCCTGCTTTGAAGCCTTTAAACTTGCATGATTCAGCCGTGTAGGGCTGACACGTGGCCGACCTCACACAACTTCTCTCTTTCTTTTGTGTGCAGTGCTGTGCCTGCCTCCTGTGCCAGGGACTGGGAGTCTCCAGTGCCGGCTTATGCAACCCTTCCCTCCTCCGTCCCCGCTGCCAGCAGCTATTCCTGTTAAATATTCCCGACCTGTCTTCCTGCTCCATGTGACATCTTGCTGTTGCCTGCAGATCCGGCAGGTTTCCCCCAAAGCTGGAGGACAGGGATGTGTTGTCTGGAGCTGGCGAGGTGTGAAGGCACCATAGCGGTCGTGCGGGGTCAGAGCAGTTCCCCCAAACACAAAATCCCGTCTCTGATTCCAGCAATGTTCCTGGAAACCTGTGTAAGTGCAGGGTCGGAGCAGTGGGGAATCTCTGGGATATTTCTCCTGTGGATTGTAGATCAGGGACCTCCTCACCTGCAAGCGATGTGTTTGTACGTAACAGCTCCTGCACACGGCTAGAAAAATCTGGATTTTTTTAATGAACTCTTCTGAGCTCCACGCAGGCACAGTTCCTCCGTTGAGGAGTCCCATGGCATGGAGATGGGCTGGGTACAAAATTAGCTCATCTGGTTCGTTCTGAACTGGTGAGTTTCCTCTGATGCCCCCATTCTTGCTCCAGGAGAGATGGAAACAGCTTTTCTTGAGATTCTCAGATCTCCATCGTATCCCTTTGCCAGACCTAGCTAACATTCCTTGTTCCTTTGATCATCTCGTTGCTAGCCTCTGAAGCTGCTGTTCCCTGAATCTGTGATAGTTACCCTATAACCTTCGGATGGGGAGGAGGGGGACACAACTTCATGGGGAGCTCAAGGCTGGGACAGCGCTTTCTGCATTGTCTTTTGCTCTTCCCACTCTTCGAGCCTTTTCCTTGATCCTCCATGGAAATTTATGAGCATGGTAGAAACCTGAGAGGGTCAAGGAGAGGAGGCTGTCATGGTCAGGGGGGCCCAGGAAAGGAGATGGCAGGGGGAAAGTTAATGGATTGTGAAAGAGAGAGAGAAGAATTAATGGAAGAGAGAAAAAAATAAGGGAAGCGCCAGAAAAAAATAAAACCCCTCTAATAATCTTCAGGTGGACATTTTTATGTGGCTTTGGCTGTTGTCCATGTGGCACATCTTCTGTCCCCTCTGCAGGGAAGGGTTGGGAGATGAGCAGGCACTGAAGGTCACACCCCAGCAGAGACCTTGCCCTCACCAGGAGCTGCACAGAGAAAGTTTTATTGCTGGTTTTATCCCAGCAGTGTCTTGGACCCTCTTCTGAGGTGTTTTGGGGTGACTACAGGTGTAGGTGACACACAGGGGTTGTTAGGAAAGGACCTTCCTCACCCCACACTTGGTGTTGGCTTTGAGGGCGTTGTTAAGTTGACTTTACTCTTTTGTTGCTGTCACATCCATCCTTGTGAAGGGCTGGGTGATGATCCCATCTGTAATCAGGGGCAGGATTCCCCCCCCTCCTGCTCCTGCCCTGCCTTTCACATTTACAGAGAGAAATGAAGTCTGTGGTAGGGACCCTTAAGCTGGTTAGACACTTGAGACTTGGAAGTCCTTAAGCACATTAGCAGCTGGAGGTCCATTATTATTCATTGAATCTCTCCGGGGCTGGTTGGAATCCTCCTTTTAATTGTGTGCATTTCCCTCTGTCCTTTTATCACGGAAGAAAGAAAGAAAGAAAAAGGGCGAGAGACTCAGCAATCGTGTTATCTCATTACCCATCCTGGCCCTGGAATGGGACACGGGCTGGAGTCTGCTCTTCCCCTCCAGCAAAAGGAGGGAGAGGTGCCCATTTTACATATTAATGGCAAAATGTCATCCCCCCCCTCTTCTATCTCCCTGAGCACGCCGCGGTTAATAATTCACATTTCATTAACACGTCTGCGTGGCCTCACCGTGTTCCCCTTCTGTCAATGAAGAGATATTGGGAAGGCTTAGAGGAGCGGGAATTGGGGCAGGACCAGCTGAAGCAGCTGGGCTTGAAGCTGATGAATTTTCAGAGCAGGGGAGTTTTGGGCTCTCCTCTGTATGTTCATGTATCGGATAAATATAAATATATTGGATAAATATAAATATAAATATATTGGATATAAATATATCCAATACACAGCTCCTCACCAGCTCCTGAGGAAGCAGAGGAGGTCCCTGGCCTGGCTGTGGTGACAGAGGAGGGAGAGTTTTGGGGACACCAAAGCAGGGCCACCCCACCCTCGCAGGTCAAGCTCTGATCTAACCCCACTCCCAGAGCACCAAGCCACTGCCAGGAGCGGTTTTGAAGGGGGTGAAACAAAACACACCCCCTCGGAGAAGTTGGCCATACAAGTCCTGCTGCCAGCTTAAAGAATTTTACATGAGGAAACTTGTCTCCTGAGCTTGGTTTTCCACACGCTGAAACATTAATCAACTTTTGAACCATGTACCGTATGAAATATTCATCTTTCTCTCCCTGTGAAAAACAAACCAGAAACCCCAGCTATCTTCAAAGCTGTCTTGTGGCGTTCCATGCTCTGATCCTTTAGGAATTGCTGTGTCATTTTCACCCAAGTTTATCCTGTGATTGCTCAAGAGCGAGCGAGCTAAAAATCACTTCAAGAGGTGTGTCTGGGTTTGAGAGAAAAGTGGGTTTTGGCTTGGAATTTGCTGGCCAGACCCAGGCTGGTTTTGTTTCCCTGAAGGAGAAGAAAGGGCCTTAATGCCACTTTCAAACCTAAGTTCATGGGGAGCCAACTCATGCTGTGATCCATTGGCAGGTGTTTTCTTGATTAAAATGTTGGAAGAGAAAGCAGCTTAGATCAGCCACCCTTGAAAGGGGGAAAATTCTGTCCTGCTGGTCCTGTAAGCTGGAGGAAAACCCTTCCCCAGCAGGCATTGATGTCTTTCAGGAAAGGCAAGAGCCATGAGCCTTGAAGGGATGATCTTTCCCTTTGGAGAGATGGGTAAATATTTCCTCAGCAAGGCTGCTCCTCTCCAACTTACACTAAACTACGTGTGCTTGGAAAGGAGCCCTCATAAATAAGTGTAAAACAAAAGAAAATAAAAACCCCAGATATAAAATGTCTCTTCCATTAGCAGACCTGAAGGCACTTTTAGAAACATTGGATGAATGAAGTCTCTTCCTTGCCCTGTCTGGGGTAAACAAATCCATCCTGTCCTTCAGCTCGATCTTGCTGTAATGTCATAATCCCACCTTTATTACATCACTGTTGTCATGGAAATAACTGTGATTTCATAAAGTCTCCGTAATGACTTTACCACAAGATCCATTAGGTTGGGAAGATGGATTGTGAAGGCTAGAAAAATGCTTTCTTTAAGCAAATGCATACTGGATAATTAGCAAATGCGGCAAAGGGAAGGAATGGAAATTGGATGGGAAAAAAATAAATGGACCCATCTTTAACACAGGCTATTTATGAACATTTTCTTTGATTTGGTTTCAAATGGCACAAAGGCACTATTAAAATATTCCAAATCAGTCTAGAAGTCTGGTACTTCAGGGCATAGTCAGCACATGTTGAACAAAAAGCCGAGCCTTGCCCTAACCTTTTCCCTCTGAGATTCCTCAGGCTTTGAAATGCAGGTTTTGTGCTTTCCCTGGTGGCCCAGGAGCCTCCTGCTTTACCTTTGCCTGGCTGAATGGTTGGACACGTGCTGAGGAGGAAGATCCTGGGGGCTGGAAGCCTTTTATATCCCCAAGGTCCTTGGATTTGCCTGAACTAGGGAGCCTGGAGTGGGTGACCCTTCTGGAGAGATGCTGGGATCCCGGACACCTGGAGGGGGCAGATGGTGGGATCAGACCTTGGATAAGCAGGAGCTGGGCTACAAAGGGGCAAAGAAACTGCTTTGGCTTGAGTCTCTTCAAGGGTGTTGAAGGAATGCTGTGTGAACAGCCTGTGAGTGCTCAGAGGTGTGGTGCTGGATGCAATTCCTGGCCGGAATGCTTGCACGTGCCCCCTTGCATTGCACCCCCAAAAAACCAGCCTGTGGCTGCTGCCCATTTCCCTGGAAGGAGACACAGGCAGGAGATTGAAGGTCTGATGGAATTTCAGAGCCTCCTGAAGGAGATTCCTGCATCTCTCAGCACTCCATGCATCAAAGTGACCTTGTCCTAACAGTGCACGGAGGGATTCCTGCTCTGGCTTCTTCTCTCCAGGAGCCTTCTGATGCACATGGCTTTTGCCTTATTTCTGCTTCCCTTAGGAGCATCTCAATCCCTTATTGAGATGAATTTATTTTTGGTTTCTGGAGAATAATGGTGTATTTGTGATGGTGGGGCTGAACAGCTTCTATTTGTGATTGCTCACTGAACAGCCTGGCTCACTTTTGGTGGCTGAAAAGTGCTGGCAGTGAATTCCTGCTCTGACCTGTGCAATCTCTTCCCTCCTGTCCCAGTGCCCTTGTGGCACAGCTGGCAGCACCACGTGCACTCGAGCTCAGGGAACAAGGAGGAGCAGGGAGGAGGTTTGGGAACACCAGGAAATGTGCAGGAGATGCTCGAATGAGGGCTGCTGGTTCAGAGCTGAAACACCTCTGGGTGAGCTGCCTGTGCTGCCCTTGCCTTCAGAGTTCAGCATCTCTCCAGCTCCTCTCTGCCAGCAGAGATGCAGAGAAGCACTCATGAGCTAATTGAAGTGGTCACATCCTCGCCAGCAGCATTTCCCACATTAGCCAAATTCGATCTAAAACTAATCTCCCAGTCAAGACAAATCTCTTCTCTGCAATCCTCTTATTATATTTACATATTGGAATCCAGGGATGGTTACTGGACTGGGCTGTGGTGACACTTGTGGGGATGGCTCCTGAAGTCCCTGGCACTGCTGGCTGGAGCACTAGTGACTCCTGCATTCCCTAAATCCCTGTCTGCCCTGAAGGGTCTGAGGAGTGCAGAACTGGAGCCCAGCTGAACTGCTTAAAGCAGCCTTGGGCTGATGATCCCTGTTCCTCCTGCTATGTGAAAAACACCAGCTAAGGAACAAAAAAAGCCCTGTGGTTGGACTCGACACAGATACACCATGATCAGTGAACATTATCTTGTTAATCAGATCTTGCCTAACTTTAATTGCCAGCGCTGTTACTGACTGCTGTCAGACCCATGATGGAGGCAGAACATGACTTGGCTTGGAGAAATAACAGCTTTGGGTGATTAATTATTGCTGCCGGTCACGTGCAGCAGTTAATGATCTCCTGGGATGTCTGGCTGGAACGGGAGGAGACATTTGGAGCCCCTTGTCCTGGCTGGGCTCCAGCTTTGGCTGGCCAGACAGAATTCCTGCTGCACCCATCGTGGAGTGAGAGCAGCCAGCCTCAGGTTGTGCCAGGGGAGGTTTAGGTTGGGTATTGGGAATAATTTCTTCGTGGAGAGGGTTGCCAAGCTCTGGCTGTTCAGGTGGAGCCACCACTCCTGGAGGGATTTAAAAGCAGTGTGGATGTGGCATTTGGGGACATGGTCAGTGGTGGGCTTGGTCAGAGCTGGGGGATGGTTGTTCTTGATGATCTGAGAGGGTTTTCCCAAACTGAACAACTCCATGTTCCTCCCTTCTTTCTGGCAGGGTAAGTGTGGTCTGAAACATCTGGTGCACTTCATAAGCCCAAGTTCATAAAGCCAAATTATTCCTGTCTGCCACCAGCACAGTGAAGCAGGTGACCATCAATGCTGACAGAGGAAGGAAGAAGAGATTGGCACAGCCAAAATGGGAATCCCTCAGCCCCACCTACAAACCAGCTCTTGGACACATCCCAAGTGTGCTCCAGGTGCTTTGCTGGAAAGCAGCAATATCCCAGTGCTGACTCACGGGCTGGGGATTGGCAGTGCCAATTTTTTTATTATTTTAAAAAGCCCTCACGTAAATCAGCTGAAATCACAACCCAACCTCTGTATTGAGGGTAAAATGAAGCATTTTGATTCACCTTGAAATTAGTTTGTTGACTTCCAGAGCACTGCTTTTGGGGTGTGATTTTTTTACACTGCTAATGACTTTTTTCACCTCTGCTAATGAGGTCCTAGGGTCTGAAGAATTGGTACTGTATTGACACCTCACTCCCTTTTTGTGTCTGATCCAAGCTCTGTGGAAGTCAGTGGAAAAGAATGCCTTTAACAGGGGTCAAACCAAGCCTCTAACCTGTGTTTTCTTTGGGCCTGGCTGAAGGATGTGGGGATCCTTTAGGATGCATTATGAACAGAGTCCATCTCCTTCCTTCCCTGAAGTCTCTTCTTGGGCAGCTCTCAACCAACACTGATTTTTTTCAGATGGGCTGGCAAGTTCTGCCTATTCATTAGCAGGATGTTTCCCTCTTTAAACATGCTCTGCTTTTGATGAGGTCTGTAAGGAATGCTGCCTTTGCCAGCGTGGTGATGTCTCATGGAGCAGCCAAGGAGCAGCAGGACAGGACCTATCCTGAAACAAAACTCACCCTGCCATTCAGGAGAAGAAATCCTTCCACTGGGAGAGGTGTCCCTGCACCACCTTGTTTACACACTCACTTATCTTATAGCAGTAAGAAATTACCCTTTTGGCAAATCACCAGAGACTGAAGAACTGCTCCCTGCCAGGGCTGAGGCTGAAAAATGTTTTAAACCTATTCCTGATCTTGAATTTACCCTGCTGTGCTCACTTTGGAGCAGCCTGTGGGACAAACACCTTATTTAACTCTGCAGATGTGTTGCAGAGGTATCCCTTTGGATATCTCCAAAGAGGAATCAGGCATGTCCTGCCTTTCTCCCTGTGTATAAATGGACTTGGATCATGCAATTTGCAGAAAACCCCTTAGAAAGCAGTGGCACAGGGGGCAGTCAGGTGTCCAAGTGTGTTTTTCTTAGGTGGAGTCACCTTTACACTCCTCAGTGTATCCATAAAGGACACCCTGGGTCTCACAGAGTGGGATGGAGGAGGCAGAGCATGGACAACTTCTTTCTTTTATTATAGGAGAAATTTCAGAAGGGTCTGACTTGTCCTTTTTTTTTTTTTTTTTTCTAAAAGCATCCATGTGCTGCCATGATTTTGGTATCAGAGCCTCTGTTCTAGGCAAGGGAAACAGCCAGTGCAACTCCCTCTCCCTAAGCTGTAGCTGTCCCATCCTTGGAAGTGTTCAAGGCCAGGCTGGAATGGGCTTTGAGGAACCTGGTGCAGTGGGAGGTGGAATTAGAAGATGATTTTTAGAGTCCCTTCCAATCCAAGCCATTCTAAGACACCAGGGTTATCCCAAAGATGTGGTGCCTCTGTGAATGCACTTGTCTACCAGCCTTTAAGGATGATGGGGCTAATTTGCTGTGATGTATTGGTGTTTTCCCTCTCCCTTGGTTTCCCAAGGACTGTTCCTGCCATGCTGGAGCCCCACATTAGCTGTGGGGCAGGGGGTCAAGCTGAACAACCACCCCTGACCTAAACCTCAGGCTGGGCTCTGGAACCAGCTGAGACTTGTTCCTACAGCACCACAGGCCTGGAAATCAAAGCTGAGCTCCAGGGAGAGCAGGGGCGGCGTTCAGAGGAGCTGGTGGAGCTGATTAGCCTGACATGCCAGCAGGGGAAAGCGTGGGATCCCTGCATCCCTCAACACTCCCCTCTCCCTCTAATCACAGCTGCCTTGATTTGTGCTGGGAGAAGGGCGAGGAGCAGAGGATGGGCTGGATTTTCCCCCTACCACCTCTCTGCTGAGAGGTCTGAGAGATCAGGAGCTTTCCCCAGAGCTGGGCTTTGGAGGCATCACAGCCCCGAGCAGCACAATCCTCTTCTCCTTCCCTTTTCCATTTTCATTTCATCACCGTGTTCAGGACCCGGTGCTAACGTGCAAGTCCCCAAATAACCTGCTCTCCAGCAGCAGCCTTGCTTTTCCACTGCGAGGAAAACCTGTTTCTAGCTCAGTTCAGCCCCATGTGTGCCCTGCATGACCCCACTGGAGCTGTGGGCCCTTTGTGGGGGACTGGGACAAGACCCAGAGTCTGAATTCACCCCATGGGGTTCACAGCCCCACAAACTGAAAAAATCCTTGGAGTCCCTAGTGCAGTAAAAAGCCTTGGGAATACACAGCCAGTGATTTGTGTGAGGGAGGATTTCGCTGAGCAATAAGGATTCAGACAAACTTGCACAAGTGGAAGTGCAGCTTTACAGCAGAGCTGGGTTCATTTGTCAAGCCCCTTCCTTGCTTCTGTACTTAGGAGAGTGAAACAATAATTGGGAGCAAAGCTTAGGTTAATCTAGGCTGGGAACATGATATTCAGTAGCTTTATTAAAAGGGGTGGGGAGGGGCTGCTTTGGCTCGTTTTAATTTTCAGCTTCATCTTTGGTGCTCACGAGTGTTGGGAAATAACCCCACCGACTGTGTGAGGAAGGGATCTCAGCTGGAGAGGAGGGAGCAGTTGCTCCCTTTCAGAGCAGCTTGCTGATTGTGAAAGTGCCATTAGACAGCTTGTGGAAGAGGGCTCCTAGGTGTGAAAACTGCTGTTTCCCCGTGCAGGCTGAAAAGGCCAACGTGGCATTTGCAGAGCCCTGGTGAGCGTCACTGGTGTGAAACTTCCCTCTGTCCCCTTTCCAAATCCAGCTCCCTGCCAAGCTCTCTCCCTCAGCATCATCGCTTTCCTTCCCACTGCAAGCCAGGAGAAGCCTGGCTTCTCCCTCTTGCTTGCTCTCACAGCTGGCTGCTTGTTCCAGCATGGATTCTTCTGAACCCTGTGGTGTCTTTTCCATGGGTTTGATCCGTATGATCAGTGTTCACCCAAGGGCAGGAATAAATGCCAGTATCTTCCAGGTCAGGTTGTTTTATTGAAATAGAAGTGGAAGGGAATATATCAGAAGGGGAAGGGAGGACATCCCCATGGATGGATGGATGATGGATGGATGATGGATGGATGATGGATGGATGATGGATGGATGGATGGATGGATGGATGGATGGATGGTTGTGTTCCAGCAGTGCTGGACAGTGGGAAGGGATAAACTTCTTTGCAGAGCCCTCCAAAACTGAGTCAGACCAAGTTCTGCTCCAGGAGGTGCCCAGGCTGCAGGGCCTCCCTAAATAAAGCCTGGTATCAGTCAAAACAAGAGAGTTGCAGCAGCTTGCTCCAGATAAGTGGCTTAAGGGGCTGAACTTTTGTTCTCAGAGAAATGCAGGTCTCCTTACTAGGTTGCCTGGAAGTGTAGAGAGCAGAAGTAGGAAGGAGATAAGCAAAGAGCTTGGTGCTCTAAAAGCCAAGTAACTATCTCAGAGTCTCCACAACTGGAAGATGATGTATGAGCACGCAGACAGATAAGGGCATGGGAGGTCCTGAGATGGTCTCATGCTATTTTAAAGGAGAAAAAAAAAATAAAACAACAAAACTGTTGGCTGGAGTCCCACAAACACTGTAAAAAAAAACTGCTCAGGTTTTTAGGAGCTCTCTTCCCAGCTTCCACTTACTAAAGGGCTTTGTGTTAGTGGAAGAGCTGGGCTTCATGTGGCCAAGTGAAATCACTTTAATAAAGGCCACCTTCTTGCCCAAGAGGGGCTTCCCTCTTGGGGAATTTTATTCCCCCTTTCAATGGGACACTGAGAAGAAATGGGATTAAATTTCCATTTACCAGCATTGCTGCTCCTCACCTGGGTTTACCACTATTTTAGAACCTAAAACAAGCATTACCATGCTTGATAGGGGGGTTGAAGTGTCAAACAGCTTTGTGCAGGAACTTCTGGAATTCCAGATTGTTGGTGGGCTCCAGCAATGATGAGACCAATTTGAAGAAAGGGTCCAGCATGGGATTTTAAGCAGCAGCTCAAAGCCAGAATCTGGCTCAGAGTATGGAAAGAGCAGGCTGCTGGGAGAGTTGGGCTTGCTGTTGTATTCCCTTTCCCAACATTTCTGCTGATGAGCACAGGCTGGGCAGGAGATGGGTTGGATGGACTTTGGGTGTGGCACTGAGCAGCCACACTGATGTCCCTTGGGTGCCACCACCACCACTCTGACAGCAGAGAAGAGTCCTGCACTGACCCTTTTCCCTTTTCCCCTAGGAAACCCAGGCAGCTTTCTCTTGTAAAGCCTCCTCCAGGTTTTTGTTCCTCCACCAGACACAGCCGTAGCTCCTGGGAGCTTCCCTCTCATCTAAGAGCTGGGTTAAATTCAGTGTTCCCAGGAAATGTCTCTTGATATATTCTACAGTTTAATATTTGTCCTCTGTGAAGCATCTTCCTTTCATGCTAAATGTGCACCTATTATATGCATGGCTTATTTTCAAATTCCTGGAGGAGGCTGGAGGCTCAGGCTGTCTGCAGCACAGAGGAATGCATCCCTCCAGCAGGAAGGCTCCCAACTTTACAGAACTCTCAGCCCTGGGAGCTGGATTTTCCCTGTGCCTCCTGGATTCTTGACTCGAGGCTCCATGTGCAGGCTTTTCCCAGGTTCCAGAAAAAGTAGAAAACATTCTGGAAGGGCAAGGTGTTGTTTTTTCCACCTGCTGGGGAAAGCCTTTATCACTGGATTTGGAAACGTGACCTCCTGCAGTCCCTCTGCAAATTTAGGAGCGTCATCCCACTGACAGTAATTTTTTTTTTTTTTTAACCAACTTGCCAGAGCTTGACTTTTCCACCCTAAAGATTGGCTTGTTTGCCATCAGCTCTGAGGTGCTGCTAAAAAAAAAAAAAAAAAAAAAAAGCAAAACCTGAAAAACCAGCAAGTCCTAGATTTTTACTTTGCTGATAAGAGTTGGGGAATGATTTAGGATTGTAGGTTGTAGATGCCCCATCCCTGGAAGTGTTCAGTGCCAGGTTGGATGGAGCCCTCAGCAACTTGACCTAATGAGTGGCATCCCTGCCCATGGCAGGAGGTTGGAACTGGATGATCCTTAAGGTCCCTTCCCACCCAAATTATAGGTTGGAATAAACTCTGAGATGTTTTTATTCAAAAATCTCCTCCAGTGCTCCTGATTATCAATGCAAGCTGTATTCTCACCTCCTTTGAAAAAAACCAAATCCCTGTTTTTATGGTCCCACTTTTCTCCTGATGGGAGTCTGACTGTGCAGGAGATCAATCTCTTCTCCCCCTACAGAAAATGGACATCCCAGAAAAAACTCCCAGGAGAAATAACAGGTAGAAAATCATAGTGGGAAGCTTTTCCTGCCCTGAGCTGCTCCATGGTGGAGATCAGGGCATTGGTTTGGCCCAATCTGATAATTTGCATGTCATCCAGGTGGTCCCACCAGGAGCATTCCCAGTCCAAACCAGTTCCCACCACCATGGACTCGTGGGAAGGTCGCCTTCCCCTGCTGCTCATTTGGGGCTTGCAAGACAAATGTTGGATTTGAATGACTACACTGTGGGCAGCCAGTGCAGAAAATCAATTAAAATACCAAGCAGCTTAGAAACAGGAGCTTTAATTACTCACAGCCAGGTCTTTAAAGGGGGGGATGAAACCATCAGCCCAGAGCAAGGCCTCCTCTGCCCTTGGGCTTTCTATTCCAGGGTGTCTCCATGGTTTTCTGAGCATCCAGAGCGGGGGGCTGGATCTCTGTGCTGCTTTTTTTGGTGCTCTGTGAGCTCTGTCACCCTGGCACATTGGGGGGTCTGGTGGTGCCCAGGTGTTGGCAGCTGGGTTTGCAGCAAGGGGTGTAGAGCTGCCTGGCTTCATCCAGGGTTTCCCCATCTCTGTGGCTGGGAATTTAGGGTTCCCATCCCCAGTGAAGGCAGCTCAGCCAGCATTTTGCCCATCAGTGGTTTAGGTCTGCAAGCCCCGGAGACAAACGGTGCCCCCAGCACACACGGAGCTGCTGACAAAGTGATGGGCATTAGAGGGAAAAACCAACAACACAACAACAACAAAAAAATCATGCTTTTCTCAGGGAGCACCAGGCTGCAGAGCCTGTTTATCCTGTTTATTTGCTTTCTGCTGGCTTGCTGCAATCCATCCAACGCGGGCCTCCAGCGACAGCAGGAACCGCAGGGATTTCGGTGGCTCTTCGGTGGCCCAGCTCCTCCTCCCCCCTTCAAAGCAGCCCAGTGCCATTTGTGGGGCTGTTGCACAACCAGAGCAGCGTGGCAGCAACACCCCAGAGCGTGGAAAGCAGGGAACAAAGCGCTGGTGGAACTCTTGCAGGCTTTCCAGATGCCTGTCCGCATCGGTGTCCTGCTGGGGAGCGCGCAGAGGGAGAGGAGGCTCAGCCAGGGAACAGGCTGAGCTGCTCCTCTCCTTTCCCAGCCCAGTGCAAGAGTCTCAGGACACAAGGCTGCTCTGCAGGATGTGCTGCTGGCTGCCAGAAAGGAGGAGGGAGGGAGCCTGGGTTTATTTTTATGTAGCTTCGGGAAGGAAAGGCAAGACAAGCTTTGCTTTGTGCTGGGAATCTGAAGTTTGGGCTCACTCAAAGTTTCAGCTCCTCTTCCTGACTGCCTGCCACAGGCAGCTCTGAGCCTTCCTGGGGGCTGCCCCCTGACTGTCATTCCCCCACGCTAAAAGGAGACAGGATGATCTAAGCTCCTCATCTAGAGGAAAAACAACAATAATAATAAAAAAGGAGTCTGCCTGGGAAGAACAGAGGAGGCTTCTGCCTGCCTGCAGGGAGGAAGGCATTTAAAAATATTCCCTGTTGACAGGGAGATGAGTTATTGCAATCTCTGAGCAGCTGGGGTGGGGCAGAGCTCAGAAGCAGCTTGGGGGCTATTGGGGGTCTGCAAAAGGGGTTCCCACCAGTGACTGCTGCTTTTTGGTGCTCCTGGATTGCAGCAGAACCTGTGGTGGGTAGCTCAGTGTGTTTCTGTGGCTCCCAGGGAAGGATGGAGCCAGGCTGGGGAAGCTGGGAGGGACACACACACTGACATTGTGCTGTTCTTTGAGAGTGCTTCAGCAGCTGGAGCTCCCTCCTGCTTTTCCTTCCCAAATAAACCTTCCAGGCTCGAGGGTGCAGAAAACATTCTGGGGGCAAAGAGCTGAGCTCACCCTGTGGCTTAGGAGGAGGGGTGAGACTCCATCACTTCAAATCTCTTCCTCCTGCTGGGAAAGGACTGAGTGTGGGTCACTGGGATAGAGCTGGAGCTCTGGGGTAAATGGGATGTGCCTGTTGGAGTGAATCCAGGAGGGTGATTAGAGGGATGGAGGAGAGGTCCTCTCCTGTGAGGAAAGGTTTGTTCAGCCTGGAGAAGAGAAAGCTGCAGGGTGACCTAATTGTGGCCTTTTAGAGTCTTTAGAGAGGCTACAGAAGGGCTGGAGAAGGACTTTGGACAAAGGGGAATGGCTTCACACAGACAGAGGGCAGGGTTAAATGGGATATTGGGAAGGAATCCTTTCCTGTGAGGATGGGCAGGCCCTGGCACAGGGTGCCCAGAGAAACTGTGGCTGCTCCTGGATCCCTGGAAGTGTCCCAGGCCAGGGCTTGGAGAAACCTGGGATAGTGAAAGTTGTCCCTGCCATGGCAGGAGGAGTGGAACTGGATGATCTTTAAGGTCCTTCCAACCCAAACCATCCTGTGATGGTTTGATGACAGGATTCCCTCTGCAGTCTCTTCCGTGTCCCCATCAGGGATGTGCATACCCAGCATAACCCCCCACTCCCCACTGCTCTGCCCAGCAGCTCAGACCTCTGGAGGGTGTTTTTTGGGCACTGAGCTGAGTGCCACAGCCTTGTCCCCACCCAGGGTCACTGGGGACACACAGCCCCATTGGAGCTGGGTGCTGTAAACTCCAGCTAACTCCTTCCCACGTGCTGGAGCCAAGAGATGACATTGCAGAAACAGTCTAGGTCAAAATAAATTGCTTTCTGGCATTCTGAGATTATCTAAACCCTTCTTTTTCCCAGGATGAAAGGGAACAAAGGCTGAGGAAAGAGCCTGGAATGCCATTTTTCCGTGAGCTTGTTAGGGCTGGGGGTAAACAAAGAGATTTGGGGTTAATTTGCTGGGGCTGGGGAGCAGGGAAGCAGGAGCTGCTGGATTTTGAAGCCTGCCATTCTGGTGTCAGCAGCAGCAGGCTGCTGGTGTGGCTGTCACAGGCTGCAGTGTCATTCCAGGCTATTGACTGGCAGCCCTGGGTGCTTTCTCTAATGGCACATTGATCTTCCCCAGAGCCCTCCCAGCTCCACAGCTGGATCAAAGCAGTGGCAGCACCACCCCATCACTCCTGACAGAGCTCCAGGGGGCTCTGACCCAGCCCTGGCTGCTGGGATTTTTGTTTTTTTTTTTCCCAGCACAGGGATTCCTGTGGTCTTTTTGCACTCCCACTGCTGCTGTGTCCCCCAGCTCTCATTCCCAAAGCTCCTTTTTCTGCTCCCACTGTCTCTCTGACACTTTTGGAGCAAGAGGATGCTGGATATTTCCAGAGCTGGCAGGCTCTGGATCCACCAGCAATGCCCATCCTGGGTGGATGCAGCTGTTGGCAGCTGGGGATTTTCTCTGAAGTTTCATAAAATTCTCATTTTTCTCATAGAGTCACAGAATGGCTTGGGTTGGGAAGGGACCTTAAAGATCATCTCATCCCAATCCCCATGCCATGTGCAGGGATTCATGACTTTGGCTGCTGCAGCCAGGTGGCAGAGAAGGTTCCTAGGCCTTGGTGTAGCACAGAGAAGTTTGGAAACTGGAGGGAGATATGGAGAGAAAACCAGAATTTTAAAGAAATTCTTAAGGGTTTGGAATGCTGACAATTATCCAGAGTGCAAGCCTTTTTTCCCAAAAGTTCCATATCACTGCAATCCATGGAGAACCATGGCATGAAGGGAGAATTCCTTATTCTTTGCTCTGGGCTTCCAAACTGAACTGAATAAAATCCCTCCTTCCTGGGATTTTTTTTTCCTTTTTTCCCTTGGTGTTTATTCTTGTTTGGCTTTTTCCCTGTTTCTCCCCTACTTCCCCTTTTTCTTTTTTTTTTTTTTTTTTTTTTTTTTAATTTTCTGAATTCTCTTTAGCAAGTGCTTTTCCCCTGCTTGGGAATTGAAGGAGAAGGGGTTATAGAACAAACATCTGCAGCTTCCCCCTGTTCTGTGGCAGAGCTGTGTCCTGTGTGGCAGCAGCAGGAGGATGGGCTGCCTGGTCCCTTGCCAGGTGAGCTGGCAGGAACCTGCACATCACTCCTGGAAACTCTCCACGGGCTTTGATGGATGCTGAGAACATTTTGGGGCTGTTTAATTGGCAGGTTTTGATGGGCTTGGGCAGGAGGCTCTCACCTCTCCCTAGGGAATTCCCAGAAGTTGGTGGGGGAACAACCCTTTGAGTTCTTTTGTTTCTGGATTTTGTGTTTGGAGCAGACATTTCCATGCAGGCTGAATTTTAAAAGGGTCATGCTTGGTTATCCTCATCCCATGGTAAAAGTTAAAATTTGGCTTTTCCCACCTCCACCTTGGGCAGGTGAAGCTGTGTTAGAAGTGACCCCTTCATTTCAATCCTCAGTGCCTGGAAACAAAAACCTGCTGGGGGACTGAAGCTGAAAGTCACCTTTTTTGGGTGGACTCAGAGCTTCCAGAGAGAATCCCAGTTCTCATCCAAAACTAATAGAGAGAAAATTTCCCTAGGAAGTAGCGACATGGGCCTGAGAGCATTAAACTGGAACTTTACACCAATTAATAGCCAGATAATTACAGCCCATCCCCTCCTGCTTGCTGCCGACTTCCCCATGTAATTTTCTTTTAATTTTTGCTTAATAGGCACGCAGGAAAGACGAGTTACTCAGTGTGCTGCTTGCATTTGATATGTGGTAGACTCAGCAGCAGGGAAGGCTGGTGCCCTCCATCCATCCTGGATCAGCCTCTGGGTGATCCCTCCCTCTGATTTCCCTGATTTCCTCCCTCTTGCCCCAGGCTCTTCCTCTGCTCTGGGTCTGTTGTGACAGCCAGAACCGTCTGGTTTTGCTCATTTTCACATCTGAAAATGCAAAATTGGCATCTTGTCCACCCAGAAGAGTGGCTCCCTGCCTTGCAGAGGGAGGAGTGATTGGCCCAAAGGAGCTGTGGCTGCCCTTGGAAATGTCCAGGGTCAGATTGGAAGGGGCTTGGAGCAGCCTGGGATAGTGGGAGGTGTCCCTGCCCATGGCAGGAGGTGGAATGAGATGGTCTTAAAAGTCCCTTCCCACCCAAACCATCCTGTGATTTTTTGATTCCACGCCAGCCCTGACATAAAAGGCAGAGAAACTTCCACCATGCCAGTTCCAAGGAGGGAAAAAGAAGAAAGCAGAATTGCAGACTTTCACGAGCATCAAATTAAAAAAACACCAGTGCACAGGGTCTGTTTTGGTTCCCAGGCACAAACACCAAGCCTCAACTCTCCTCCTGCCTGCTCTCTGATAACAGTGGTACCCATAGGCTAAGCTCAGCCTGGGGGTGAGATGCAAAAAAGAGGGAAAGAATTAAAAAGCACCAGCCTTGTGCAGCCTGGTAAATGTAATTTCAGGTGTCTTGGCCTCTCTCTGTTGCCTGGCTTCCAGGAAATTAATTCTGCAGAAGGAAAACCCCAAATTGCCCCGGAAGTGCTGGGAGCTGCTCAGCAAGGTCACCTGTGTTAGACAGTGGGTCCTGCCCAGGGAGCAGGGATTTCAGGGAGCCCTGGGGTGAATCTTTAAATCTCATTGTGTTCCAAACCTCCCAGGGTGCTCCAAGCCCTGTCCAACCTGGACACTTCCAGGGATGAGGCAGTCACAGCTTCTTCTGAAGAGTGAGGAAAATCCCTTGCCAAAATCCCATCCATCTCTGCCCTCTGGCAGTGGGAAGCCATTCCACCTTGTCCTCTCATCCCATGCCCTTATCCAAAGTCTTTCACACATCTCTTGGAGCCCTTTAGGCACTGGAAGCTTCTTCCTGAAGTTTCTCTTCTCCCACAATCCCACTTTTCTCAGCCTTTCCCATCCAGTTCCATCCCTCTGGCCCCTGGACTTGCTCCAAAAATCCTCTCCTGTCCCTTATCCCAGGGCAGCTCGTTTTCCTGCTGCTCCACGGGGTTGGATGCTGCTCCCTGATGCACTTGTTAAGGTAATTAGGTAACTGCTGCCAGCATACAACAGTCATTTAATAAGAATGCTAATTGGTATTGACCACTTTGTCACGTGCCAATTAGGAATGCCTAAGAGCTGCTGGGTGAGTAATCCAAGGAGATGCCCAGGCAGGGCTGGAGTGAGCTCAGGGATGTGTCAAGCCCTGATAATCAGCCCTGTAATCATTCAGGGCTTGCTTGGGATGGATTAATGTGGTCGGTATCAACCACACACGGTGTTTGTAGTAATGTTTTTAGGGAGTGCCCTGGTTTGAAGGACAGGTGTCTGCCAATAAAGGCACAAGCTTCTCCTTGAAATGGAGAATGTAAACCCCCTTCCTCCAAATCATTATCATTTTGAAATTAAGGGGATCTCAGGCAAAGATATGGGAATTAGGAATAACAGTTCTTTACTAGGAAAATTTAAATAGAAATGCAGTATTACAAAGAACAATCCCAAAACACTGCCAGAGTCAGAATCCAAGCTGACACCCGTCAGTCA
>JAOTQP010000304.1:1931359-1954721 GCA_026413545.1 Cichladusa arquata | reverse complement strand
GATGTAATTTTATCAGTCACACAGTGGGACTGAATGTCCCAGCAGCAGATGATATCTTCCTGGAGGGAGGATGGGCTATGGGAAAGATAAAGATGATTGCCCCAACTGGATTTAAAGATGGCCCATTAGCAGAGGATATCTCCCACAGAGATAAGGGTCACTGCCCCACCTGGTTTCAACAGATGGTGATAGAATACACATTTTTGGCCACATCCTGTATTGCAACCCAAGACAGCCTTTTCCCCCTGTATTTGGCCAATAACAGCACAAAGCAGAATTAAAGAATCATTTGGGTTGAAAAAAGGACCTTTCAGATGCTCTACTCCAAGCATTCCCCCAGCACAGCCAAACCCACCACTAAACCTTGTCCCAGGTGCTGCATCCATGTGACTTTTACATCCCTCCAGCGATGGGGAGTCCAGCTCTCCTCTGGCAGCCTGTGCTGGTACTTGATGACCCTTTCCATGAAGAATTTTTTCCTAGTATCCAATCTAAACCTCCCCTGGCACAGCTTGAGGCCGTTTCCCCTTCGTGTTTTTTACCTAGGAGCAAAACCTGTCCTACCCTGCTTGTCCCCTCCTGTCAGGGAGTTGTGCAGAGTCAGAAGGTCCCCCCTGAGCCTCCTTTTCTCCAGGCTGAGCCCCTTTTCCAGCTCCCTCAGCTGCTTCTGGGGCTCCAGACCCTTCCCCAGCTCCATTCCCTTCCCGGGACACACTCCAGCCTCTCAATGAAATGAGGAACAACTGAAAATGTCTGGACCTGTTTATTTTGCACGTCACTCTATCCAAAACAAACTGAATGGATTGGTTTCTTTCTCCCAAGGCCAGGCTGGGCACAGACATCAAGTCAAGGAAAGACCTTCACAAGAGAGTCACAGGAACAGGCTTAAAAATACAAGAAACATCACTGGAAATTTCTGGGGCATTTCCCATCCCAGACAATTTGACCTTCAACTGGTCAAACTCCCTCCCCCCAGTTTTCACAGCTGTCAGTGCAAACACAAGGTTTGCTGTTCCTGGAAACACTGAGCCATCCCCCCAAGCCTTGGGAGAAATTCATGCTGCCCTTGTCCCTGCGAGGAGGTTTCATTCCAAGAGCTTTATTTATCTCAGGAGCATCACACTGTTCTCTGGGAGGTTGCCCTCTGCTTTGACCCTCAGGAGACACGTCCTGGAAGATGTCACTTGGTGGGGAAGCAGAAATGTGTGTGTCTGGAAAGCTGCAGGACCAGGCTGGGGAATCAAACCTCAGGAAGAAGATCCCCAGTTCTCCCCAACAGTCCTAAAAGCAGTGGAGAGCCATGGAGAAAGCTGTAGGACCCACTTCTGCCACAGGACCGCCCCCCTCAAGGTGGATATTTGCCACATTGGAGGGGGAAAATCTGAGTAAGAAGCTGATAATCCCCAATTCTCAAAATGACTGTGGGTAGTAAATCAGCAGCAGCAAGTGGAGGCAGGTGACTCAAGCTGACTCAGAAGGGAGCATCCTTCTCCCAGAGCCTGGTCACAGGTGTCCTTTAACCAGAGAGGATTTCCAAAACTCCTGAGAATCTCTTGTTTTCATCTTTGTCTGAATTTCAGAATTTCACCCTCCTACCCTGCTCCCCTTTAGCCAGGGCAGGGTTGTGGGTGCAAACAGAGACCTTGAGCCCCAGTGGGGATGAAAACAATGAGAACAGCACTAAAGAGAGCTGGAGAGGGGCTTTGGACAAGGACATGGAGTGACAGGATGAGGGGGGAGGATTCACATGGGCAGAGGGCAGGGTTAGATGGGATCTCAGGAAAAAACTCTTCCCTCTGTGGCTGCCCCATCCTTGGAAGTGTTCAAGGCCAGGAACTTGGAGCAAGCTGGGATAGTGGAAGGTGTCCCTGCCATGGGAACAAGTTGATCTTCAAGCTCCTTCCAACCCAAGCCATTCTGTGAGTCCATGGCTTCAGCCATGAAGAAGAGCAGGAAGTGCAACTCCCAAATAGAAAAGCACAGGGGATGTGTGGCTGGAGACCCCAGCCCTTCCACCTGTGACCTTCCCAAATCCAGGTCCCCCTGCAGACCCCCCTGGCAGGTAAAATGCAGGAGCTGTGCCATGGGGAGCACCACGTGTCACTCATCAAAGGATGTTCCCAGCGCTGGGCAGTGACACACATTGTTAGCAGGGCCAGGCTGAATCAAGAAAAACAAGTGAGATGACACTCAGAGATCAGTAATTCCTCCCCCTCACTCATAACTCTGTCAGCCCTTTCAGCTGGATTGTCAAAATGCGTTTGTCACAGAACAATTCCTACTCTTCTTTTATTTTCTATGATTATTATTTTTTCCTTTCTTTCTGACGCTGGCTGAACTCATCCTTTTGGAACAAAACCCAATATTCATTTCCTCTCTGGGCAGTTGATTTTATTATTGGCTCACCTGCTCCAGCAGTTGAAAAGCTATAAGACTGGCTGGATCTTCAAAATTAAATTCTGCTGGACTTTTTTTTTTTTTTTTTTTTTTCCCTTTCTTTTCCCCAGCCTCACATATTCCATGACTGCAGGTTACTGGCAGGGATTTGAAGGTGTACTTGGCAAAGGTACTTTCTGTCTGGGACAGGGATGAGCAAAACAGGAAGCCTGTTCCTCTCTAAATCAGCATCTTTCCAAAGGCTCAGGCTTTTCCAGAGCATCACAGACCTTGCTGGGGCCTTGCCCATCTTTTCCTGGGGATGAAGTGGAGCTGTGGGCAGCCACGGATGTTCTGTTGGGAAAAGGAGGCTAGAAGAGGAAAATGTGGGATACTTTGAGGGTTTTCTGAGGGAAGGAAAGCTCCAGCAGCTGGGAGCTCTGCCAGGCTAGGAAGGACTTGGGATGATGCTCGGTATTGGGCTTCTTCCCAGGTTCCCCAATTCCTGCCATGGCAGGATGAATTTTGCTGCTTCAGGAGGCCAGGATAAGTTCTGCATTCCACTGCCAGCTTTGCTTATTTTAGCTATTTCTCTTCCCTGCTGGGAGAAGAGGAAGATCTTGGTGTAGGGGAGGGAGTGATCCGTATGTCCCACTGCATCACTATGACCAGCCCTCCCCATCCACACCCAAAATGCTCCAAGGGCTGCAGGTGAAGCTCTTGGAAACTCCAGAGAAGAGCTGCTTTTTCAGGGCAGGAAATGGGTTTTCCAACAACAGGGTGCTCTCAGTGCCCTTGTGCCATGGAAGTTCTGTGTCCTGTCCTACCTGGAAGTGCCAGCCACGAGACAGTGCTGGTGTTCTCACTGGAAGGAATATTTTTAGCCTGGCAAGGGAAGTTTATTCCTTCAGACAGCCATGCCTTGGTGTGTCACAGCGAGCACAGGAGCCAGGCATGGCACCAGCACCATCCCAGAGCATCCCCAGACCATGGGGGACCCAGATGGATCCAGACCTGCCTGCCTGGGTCAAGGCTGGAGGCGTGTTAGAACATGAAAATCAATCACAGCTGAAAATGAGAGGAAGGGGAAGTGTGAAGGAAACCTGGGGGTGTCAGGCTGAGCCTGCCCTGAGAGATGTCCCACATGGATAACGCCCAGGGAGGGGGCTGCACCCGTGGATTACTGCCCTGGAAAATGGGTGTGGGAGCTGGGGGGGCTGGATGATGCTGCTGCTGCCAGGAAATTCCTCACCAGGCTCAGGTGAGGAGCCACAGGGCCATGCACCCACCCTTCATCCAGGCTGGAGTTGCCTCCTGATAAGCCAGGGGCAGTAGGATGAGGAGCACTATGAGCTGCTATCTGCTGCTGCTGAGGGTCAGATGAAGAGGGGTCAGGCACTAATTGCCAGCTGCAATCAAGGAGTGGGCAGGACCAGCCTCGTTAGTGGGACTGGGATGGCCTGGTCTGAGTGTCCAGCCCCTGCTTCTGTGCCTGCTCACCTGCAGCTGCCTCCCAAACCAGCCTGAAAACAGAGGAGGATAAACCCCAGTGGAGTGCATGCAACACCTGGATTTTCGGATGAGGAGGCTGCAGGAGGCCCCAGGGGATGTGGAGGATGCCAGAGGATGTCTGGCTGGCTGGGAAAACCTCTCTGCCTGCATCTCTGCTGTCAGGAAACACAGAGCGCTCGCTGCCTTTGTGCTGGTCTTTTATCTAACCCCCAGCACCGTCCCCCTGCTAAAGACAGACCTCCAGCCTCCCAAAATCAGCACTCCCAGCCTCCTGCCCACCTCAGCTGAGCTGCCCAAGGCAGGAGCAGCCAGGGCAGGGAGCGAGGATGGGGTGGAGGACGGATCTGGGACTCGGAGTGCGCCGGAGCAGGTGATTATTTCACTCTTTTGGGGACAGGAGGAAGCAATTGCCATGTGGCACTGCCTGGGTTTACCTGGAGGGTGCAGCTGATGAATAGGAGTGTTTTACTCGCCGCAGGCTGAGCCACACAAAGCTCAGGAGAGTTTTTTTTTTTCCTGAGCTGCTCCATTAACACAAACAGACAGCAATGCGAGCTGCTGACACCGGGGTTAATTAAATCCATCTCTCCATCAATTCTTATTCAGCTATTATCGATGGTCATTAGATCAGCGACAAAGTGACAAGCAAACAGTAATAGACTCATCTTAACCCTTGTGGTGCTGGAGGAGGTGCAGGTGAGAGGGGAGGTGTTCTCTGCTCAAATTCTGTCTGCTCTCCCTTAGAGCATCCCACCTGTATTTGAATGGATCCTCTTGGCAGCCAAGGTCACCAGCCTCACTCTTCCAACAAGGACTCTATGCCTGTGTCCCTCTCTGTCCTTCTCCCACAGCTTCATGGCCCAAGGTCATACGAGCCCAAGAGGGTTTGGGTTGGAAGGGACTTTAAGGATCCTCTTGTTCCATCTCCCTGCTGTGGTCAGGAACACCTTCCATTATCCCAGGCTGCTCCAACCTGGCCTTGGACACTTCCAGGGTTCCAGAGGCAGCCACAGCTTCTCTGGACAGCCTGAGCCAGGTCCCCACAGGGGCTGCACTCTTCCTCAGGGACAGCAGATGCAGTTGGTGACATGCAGGCTGGAAGCAGCAAGGTCCCACTGCCGTGGCACGGAGAGGGCAGGATGCTCTGGGGCACCTGCACCTTAGTGTTGGTCCCCTGGGTCACAAAGTCCCTCTGGTCACAAAGCTGCCCCAAACTGCCAGGCAGAGCAATGGGGTGATGCCACCCATGGGATAAAAAAACAGCATAACTCCACCCCTGAAAGGACTAAGGAGAAGGGAATATTTGGCTCCTGGAGCCATTCCTTCTCACAGAAGGCAGACTGCTCCCCCCTGCCCCCCACACCGTGTCCTGCAGGCCCTTCCAGTGCCACTCACACTTTCCCAGTCAGGCTGGCGGGGAAAAGCTGTGGCTGCTGCTGCTCTCCTCCCTCTCCCCCTCTGATTAACAGCTTAAATGAGAACTGAAGGCTGCCCAAGGGCTGCAATACATTTTCACGCTCCTGCCGCTGCAGCCAACAAGGCAATGTCCAGCTCCCTTCAAGGTCACTCACAACCTTCAAGTGACTTTCCAGCGCTTGTGCCCTGTGGTTTTAACTCCTGGAGTGAAGAGATGGGGTCTCACTGGCAGTGAAACCAGTTGGGAAATGTCAGCAGTAAAATAAACACATTTTGTGGAGGTAAATAACTCGTAGAGGATTTTTGTCTGCTTGTAAATCATAGAATCTCTGAATGGTTTGGATTGGAAGGGACCTTAAAGATCATCTAATTCCAGCACTCTCCCACTAGCAGGGGCATCTTCCACTATCCCACCTTGCTCCAAGCCCCATCCAACCTGGCCTTGGACACTTCCAGGGATGTGCCATCTTCCACCCCTCTGTGCTTGTACTTTACCACCCTCACTGCAAAATCTTCTTAATTGTGTGTAAGGTGACAGCCTTACATACAACAAATACATTTTAAAAATAGATTTGTTACCGCTTTTCTCCCTCTTACAATCCTCCTTGTTCTTGTGCTGTCGGAATTGCTGCAGCCAGGGCGATGGGGATGTGATTTTTCTGGAGAAGATGCCTGAAATCCCTCCTTCCAACCTTTGGTGCAAGGGCAAGGCTTCTGAGTGCTGTAATCTGGGTAAGTGTGTGTTCCTGCAGGATTGCCTGGGATATCTGGAAACAGTTAATGGTTCAGTGCTGGTTCATCGCTCTGCAGGACACGCTGCTGCCTTGTCACTGTTTTTTGCGGGGTTCAGAGATCTCGGCGCGTGCCGCAAATAACTTTTTTTGTGTCGCTCTTTACGGCGGCTTTTAACACCTGCAGAAAGCTGCAACGTGCTCCAGAGCTGGTGTAGAAGCAATTTATGAGCTGGTGAAGCCTTCCTTGCCACAGTGGGGCATGCATGAAATGAATACCCAGGGGGAAAAGGAGGCAGGATGCTGCAAGGTGAATGAGTGGCACACCTCTGTCTCCAAATACAGCCCTGCTGCTGGAGGAGAACCTCCTGGATGGCATCCCAGCACATGGCAGGGATGATGGAATAGGGAATCTTTAATACCCCTTCCCATCAAACCAGCCTGGATGTCTCCAATCATCCCCCTGTGCACACAGCCAAGGTGGGATTTTATCCTTGCTCTTCCTCAGTGAAGGGATACAGGATGGGCACACTAGGGAGCGACATCCTTTATTCGTGACCCAGGGGGAAAACAGCACAGAGGGATGAAAGCTGATTCCAGCTCAAGGGCTGCTCTGAAGGGGAGCACAGCCTCTGATCCAGGAAATTGCCAGGAAATCTGGGGATCCAGCTGAGCACAGGTCTGGGAAAGGGAAGGGTGTGAGCCGGGGCTCACTGCTGAGCAAAGCCTGAGCTCATCCCTGCTCTGGGAAGGGCTCTGCTCAGCAGCTCCAACCTCACACACGTCCCTCCCCTCCCCGAAAGGGAAATAATTGCCATATTCATTTGTGGAGGGAAATAATTACTTCGTTCATGACACAAAGTCAATTTTTTTGTCCTGAACCAGAGGGAGCCCTGTACTGACAGAGGGAATTTCAAGGAGAGCAAAAATCAGCCTGGCATTTGTATCCTCAGTTAAAGGCGAGAAGGAGCCAGCGGTGAGTTGTGGGGTTTTTTTTTTCCTTTTCCCCTCTCCCTCTGTTTTTTTGCACATCAAATCAGATAACAGCTAAAATGTTCTGGCTTCTCCAGCTCAGGCTGGGGGGAGAGGAAAGGTCTCCTTTAACTTCATTAGCTGTGCTGAAATCAAAAGATGACTGCAGCAAGAGCTCTTTCCCTCCCTCATTCCATGGCAGCTGGGTGAGGACTGACGGGCAGACAGAGACAACCTGTTGGTCATTTAGTGGGGCCAGGAGAGGTACAGGCCACTGCTTCACACTGGTGAGCCTGTTTATAGGAAAAGATTTCAAAAACGCACCTGGGGCCAGCGTGCTGTGGGAGTGGTGTCTGGTGTGGGCTCAGAAATGTGGCTGCTGAGTGGAAAATGGGGTGAGGGGGAAAGGGCAGCTGGCATCCTGCAGTGGGAGCATAGGGTAAATGATAAACTGGAGCCTTTGAGCTCTGGGATGGTTGGATGCCCAGCATCTTCTGTGCTCTATCTGGATTGCCCTCTGCAGTCTCTCCCACATCACCCCCTCCCAGAGGGAAGCTGGGGGCACTGCTGGCTCATCCAGAGCAGAGGGAAGGGGATGTCTGCATGGGCTAATTGATGGCTACCAAATTATGTGGGAAAAGAGGCAACTGGAAGTGGTTGGTTGTGAAAATATATGTGTTTTTCCACATTTGCACCACCAGGATTGAAGCTGGTGATAGAAAATTGACAAAACATCAATGCCAAGGGGTGGATATTGCAGCAGGAGCCTTATGCATTGTACAGGGCTTTTCTTAAATCTTTAACCACCCTTGGGTAACCTTGAGAGGAGTTTGTTCAGCAGCAGTGGGAGCAAATTTGGAAACAGACAGGGGTTTGATCCAACAGGTTCCTGCCTGGCTGCAAAGGCTATTGTCAGAGAGACTGGGCAGCCTGAACTTTGAACCAATCACAAGTGCTTGCTGAGGAACATTAAGGAGATTATTTAAGGAGCAGTACAGAACAATAAAGGGCTTTTTGTCACATGAAAAAGGGAGTGCTTGTGTCTCTGTCTCGGACTCAGCACCGTCTCGTTACAACTGGTGACCCCGACGTGATTCTGACTTTTAGCCATACCTGTGAAAGCAGGGGGAGACAGAAATCCGTCCAGAAAAAGAGACAGGGGGAAATTCTAGCCACGAGCTAGGGGAGAAACGCCCAGAAAAAGAGGTGGGAAACAGCTGGCCCAGAGCCAGGGATTGTCCTAGAGATGGGAGAAAATTTTGGCCCAGAGGCAGGAACATCCATGAGACGGGAAAAAAACTGGTCGACCAGAAAAGAGACAAGAAGAAAATACTAGCCAAGAGCTAAGGAAACCATGGGAGGACACATTTCCATGGAAAAGCATCCATTAATCCAGGTATGGACTCAATTTTTACAAGGATGGAAGACACATTATGAAGAAAAATTGCTTTTTGATTTAATATCATGGACAAAAGGCGAAGGGATGGAACTAACTAATGAAACTGCATTTAATATAAATAATTGGACTGAAATTGGAGAACCATTTGCCCAGTAACAAGCAAGCTTGTACTGTGATACACAGGGAATGTCGTGAATTCATATAATGAGTTTGGCTCAGAAAGGCCCTCACAGACCATCTCCTTCCAACCAAAATACCCTCAAGGCTCGCTCTCCACATGGCCTCCAAAATCAAGTGGAGAATGTAACCATCAGCCCTGGCTCCATCCTCCTCCCTGCATCCTCCAGAGCATTCCCAGCCTGTGTTTCTCCTGGGCACCTCCTGAGCCTCACACACTTGAGCACAGAACGATGGAGAACAGGTTTGCAAAGATGTTTTTTTTTTTTTTTCCTCCTCCAGGTTGACTTTTGAGCATCAGCATCTGGCTTCAGCAGGGAGGTCGTCCTTGTTCCAGGGATCTGGCCTGGAGCTTTGGGGCCAGGCTGGGAACAGCCAGCCCAATCCATAAGCATCTGCACCATGGGGGAAGCTGGGAGCAGCTCACAGCCTGGTGAGTGGAAAAGTCCTGCTGGCTCGTAGCTATTTTGAGGTAAGGCATTAATTGAGGGCCAGGGGGAAAACAATAAAGCCATCCCCGAAATAGAAGCTGTCAAAATGTCGTTGCTAGGAGTGAAGCCGAGCCTGATTTATGGTATTTTTTATTTTTTTTTTTTCCTGTTGCAGAGCTTCAAAGCACCTGTAAAAGGGGTGTCTTTGCAGGTTTGGGGGTTTCTTTGCTCCCAGCAAACCCAAAGTTCCCAAAGATGTCCCCTGTGCCCGGCGCCGGGCAGGCAGCGACAGCCGGGCACGCGTCAGGGCTGATGCTTTTCCCTGACATTTAGAAGATGCCTTCAGGGCCCTTTGCATTTGCTGCTCCAAAGATTTGCTTGTTTATTTTGGAAATTAGCAGCGTTCAAGCTATTTTATTGAGAAAGCCTCTAAGAAAAAGTTTTTTTTTTTCTTCGCGTTGCCTGGAGGACGGAGGTTCAGCAGGGCTTTGCTTCCAGGATGGGGAGAGAGAGGAGGGATTTTTAAGGAGTAGTTTTGTTGTTTCATGTACAAAAGCAGCATTGGTGTAGCACTGGGTGTGTGGTTCTGGGAGCAGGATCTCCTGCTGCATCAATCCTGGAATTCCAGCCTGGGGCTGGGACCTGGGAAGGGTCAGCAATCCCAACAGGACTGACTCCTCCCAGCAGCCCCAAGTGGGAGCAGGGTGGTTTATGCTTCTCCCACCCCTCCATAAACAGCATTTCATCTGATGAACACCAGAGAGACAGAAAAAGGGAGGAAAAAGCCTGCTCTGCTTTCTGTCCCACCCCAAATGGGCACATGTGGTGGCCTAGGGGGGCTGTTGGTGTCAGAGCCCCTCCTGCAGAGTCCTGTGGGGTTGTTCCCATGCCACAATTTCCAAGGACCCCTCAGAAAAATAATTTTCCTTCCACCAGTATTATCTCACAGCACTTGCCATCTTTTTTTTTTTTTTTTTTTTTCCCCCATGCAGAAAGCTGCAAATGGAGACCCTGAGGCGCCCGCCTAGCGCCAAGACAACTCTGGTATCTTCTCTTTTAAAGATATATTTTCCATTTTGCAGTGCTCAAACACCATCTGCTGTTTTGCACGGCGGCGCTTTCACAGGAGGGGAGCGTTTTTAGGTGTAAATTGCTCTTTAAAGTACATATTGACAGTGCTGGAGGTTGGAGAGGCTGGAAAAACCCCACAGAAAGTACCACAGCCTGGTCACCCTCACTGTGGGGGGACTTCAGCGTTAGGTGGGATATTGGGAAGGATTTGTTTCCTGTGAGGGATGCCCAGAGAAGTGTTGGCTGCCCCTGGATGTGTCCAAGGCCAGGTTGGACAGGGCTTGGAGCAACCTGGGATAGTGGAAGGTGCCCCTGAAGTGGCAGGAGGGGTTGGAATGACACTTTAAGGTCCCTTGCAACCCAAACCTTGTAGGATTCTATGAATCAAGGCCAAAAAGACCCCTTGGGATCACAGTAACTAACTGTCAGTGCTGCCTGTGATGTGTAACTTTTGGAAGATTGGGGTTATTCAGAGCAACAAGGCTTTGTTTCAGAGGGATACTCCTGGCAAAAACCAGGATAATGATACCACCCCTCAGTTCACCCTCTGTCTCTCTTTCAAGGCAAGTAAAGCAACAGCAAATAACTGGTGAAGAAAACTCAGTCTCTGATCTGTAGCATTTCAACCAAACACCTTTAAAATAGTTTTAGCAGCTGGGCCCTGCTCTCCCTTTCCCTGTTCCAGTGTCCCTGGGATGTAATGACTGCAGCTATCCCAGCATTAATTGGGTGTCTCATTGCCAGCTATCACCTTATTTATTTCAGGAGCTGCAATTTATGTTGGGCCAGGTGTGCCAAGTGGCCCAATTACACCAAGGGCAGGGAGTGGCTCCTGCATAAGGAGTGAGAGGCAATGCAAAAACCTCTTGCCCAGCCTCTCCAGGAGGATGCTCCTGAATCCTGCATGGACTAGGCTCAGGCACCCTCCACAGACCATCCCCAGCCAAGCACAGGGAAGCAAACGATGATTTTCACATGTGATCTTTATTTTTTCTCCCATTTTTCTATTTCGCCTTCTCATTTTTTTTTTTTCTTTTTCCCTTTTTCCTTGCCCGCTCCAGGTTCTTGCTGGCAACAGCAGCCTGTGTGTTTTGATGAGTTAATAAACATCTCCCCCAGGAGCGAGGGAGCTCCAGCATGCTCTGCTTCACCCGTGTTTTACGTCTGACTAACAGGGTTTGCCGAGCAAGAGGTGTTTTTCTAATCTGAGCACTCGGTGCCTCACGTTTCCCTCCTCCCCTGCTGGCACCGTGATGCTTCTGTTATCTCCTGGAGGGCAACCCTTCGCTGCAGCCCCCCCTCTCCTTTCTGCCACCCCCAATCCCAAGTTATCACTTGGATCCTGTGCCTTGGGGTTGTTGATTAGCCTTGGAAGTTGAGATTCCAGCGTTCATCTTCCTCTGGGACCTGTGGCACAGGATTCCCTAAGCTGCTGGAAGGGAGCACCACCAAAAACACCAGGCACTGCTGCTGCTGCTGAATGCCAGGG
The DNA here is from genome assembly GCA_026413545.1 of Cichladusa arquata. Classification (NCBI taxonomy): domain Eukaryota; kingdom Metazoa; phylum Chordata; class Aves; order Passeriformes; family Muscicapidae; genus Cichladusa; species Cichladusa arquata. Next base: position 1,943,147 of record JAOTQP010000304.1, on the reverse strand, counting down.
CTCTGCACTGCTGGCACAGCTTGCCCTGCTCCTCTGTCATTGCCCCACTAACACAGAACCCCACAATGTCTGGGTTTTGTCAGCCTGGCAGACCAAAATTGAAGATGTCTCCATCATTTTCAGACCAGCACGTGAGGAAATCCGAAGAACAGGCAGAGATGGACCCTTCTCCAGAACCTGCTGTTACCAGCATGCCCCTCAAGGCTGGGGGTGGCTGCTGCCTTCCTGCCTTTTGGCCTTTTGGCAAGAGGAAACGAGTCCTTGGAAGTGGCATGAGGCAGCCTCAGGTCCGTGGAGCCAAATTGCCAGTTCCGACTTGTAGAACATTATTGCTCGTGAATTATGGATGGTTATTGCCCCTCCTGGACCATAAATTATTGAGCTGGGTGGAGAGTGAGGAGCTGGGGCTGTGCTTGTGGCAGGAGGGTCTGGAATGTGGTGTCTTCTCAGGGAGTGAAAGGGGGATGTCTCTTCCTCCTTTCCTTCCTGAGCAAGAGCATCTCAGCTTGAAGATGGAAACAGCAGAGGCAGCCCCAGCCAAAAATCCCTGGAGAGGCATCCTGGAGAATCCCTGCGCTGGGGCATGGACAGAAGCTCCAGGATCCCCTCTCTGCCTATCCTGTAGCATCATCACGGGGCACTTCTGAGCCCCATAACCTCTCCTTGCCCTCAGGGGGGTTTGGACCATGGTTTATTTAGGTGATTAGAGGCTATTTATCTCCCAGGCTGTGCTGGTCCAGCTCTCCTGCAGGTCTGCTGAGCCCCGTGTCCGACACGTGCTGCCTTGGGCTTTAGGGACTCCCTGAGCTGGCTGCTCCATCATGTTTAACAGACCCTGACAGACCCCTGTGCCCCGTGAGTTTGCCTAAATGCTTTCTGGGGGCCGCTTAGGCTGCAGGTCTCCACAGCACCCCGTGGCAACGAGTTCCATAATTTAATCACGGGTGGCGTGGAGAAAGCGCCGCCTTTTGTTCCTCCCCGAGTAACTCGATTTGGGCACTCCCAGTTCCTCTCTTGGAAGGCATGGGGAATTATCACTGCCTCTGCACCTGCTCCATGGCACTGCTGCTTGTATACTGCCCTGCTGTGGCTTTTATTTCCCTCTCCCTCATTCATCCCCGCTGGCAATTTCCAGCTCTCCTGGCCGCTCTGCTTCACAGGGAGGATGGAGATGGGAAGGTCCCTGCTTTTCCTCGTGGCTGTGCTGATCCCTCTTCTCTTCCAGATGCTCCAGAGGCCCTGCTGCCTCCAGTCCAGATGTGACAGCTCCCTCTGGAGCAAACCCTGGTCTCATTGAAAACCCCCAAGGCATTTCCTGGCAGTTTGGGGTGCTCCCTCCTTCCTATGTGTTCCCTGTGTACACACATGGAGCTGTTCCCAGCCTCTGACATGGGAAAGGGTTCCTTACATGGCTTATGGTCACCTGGGGAATCACCACCTCCTAACCAGGCTTTCCTGGCCTCCAGGGAGCAGCTTTCACCTGCACCCTCCTGTGGGACACAGATGCTGTGCAGCACCATCCAATGTGGAGAAGTGACACAGGGGGATGGGGGTGGTTTGTCTCTGCCTCTCCCCGTGGCCAGCAGGATTTCCAGCTCATCTCAAGCTGAAGCCAAGGAGACTCTGGAGAAAGTGAAGCGCTTTCCCTAATCAAATCACACGCCAGTGTCACTTGTAAAGCTCTGCAAAGCAGAAAGGACTTGGGAGCCACTGAACCACAAACTCCTGCTGCCTCCGTGGAGATCCTGCCTCTCTTCCCCATCTCTGGCCCATGAGCTCAGTCTGGGAGGGAGCCAGGACTGGGACCCCACCTTGTTCTGCCCTGCATGCCAGGAATCCACAGGCTGGAGGATTTGGGGATGTGTAAATGGTGTTTCCATCGTCTTGGTCTTCATCTTGGGGTGCATCTTCTTCCTCAGGAGTCCCCAGCAGCCCAGGCATGGAATGTGCCTCCCTGTCTGGAGGTGAGGGGCAGGACAGTCCCTTGCCTTCATCTCCCTGCTCTGAGCTTGAAGGGGTGACCTGGGGAACACCAGTGTGGGGTGGGGGAAGGAAAGGAGGGTGCTGGGTGTTTCACCCTCAGAGAGCATGGGAGAAAAATCAGCAGGGAGTCACACAGTCATGGAATGGTTGGGGTTGGAAGGGACTCTAAGGATCACCTTGTTCTAACACCCTGCCATGGAAAGAACACCTTCCACCATTCCAGGGTGCTCCAAATCCTGGAGCCTGGGACACTCCCAGGGATGGAGCAGCCACAGCTTCACTGGGCACCCTTTGCCAGGGCCTCCCCAACCTCACAGGGAATGATTTCTATCTTACATCTCCTCTAAGTCTCTCCTCTTCCAGTTTCAAACAGCTCCCCCATGTCCTATCCCCACCTGCCCATGGCAAACCAAGGGGACACACTGGCTCCATCCAAGCGTCAAAATACACCTGCCTTGCAGGAAAGCCTGCTCTGTCCTCCTCCAACCCTCTTTCTGCCCTGTGTTTTATGGAGAAGCAATTCCCAGTCCTTTCCAGGCAGCATGCAGGACTTCTCCGTGGCAGTAACAGCATCCTTGCAGCAGGTCTGTCAGCAGGAATTTCTGCAGCCTCCTTTGCTGCTCTCTCCCAAAGCTCTCAGGTGAGGAAATCATCAGTAGGAGGGGGAAAAAAATGAAATGAACCACGGCTAACTCAGTGTTTACTTTGTGCCTGGTAACAGCAAGCTCCCTATTAAAATTCCCTCTTTACAAAAAGCTGGGGAGGATTTCAGCCTGGCTGGATTCCTGGAGGAGGGAAACTGCTTCTTGTGGAGCAAGAGGAGATGTGGCAGGGTGAGCTGGTGGGGGAGGCAGTGCCAGGGCATCCTGGCAGCAGCATCCCAGGAAATCAGAACTCCCTGCAAGGCTTTTCTGTGCTGGGGAAGCCCTTCCCAGCGCCTCGACCCCACGTTATCAGTGGCTGTGCTGTGTGTCCCCTCTTTTCCCCCTGTGTGTCCCCTTCAGACGCTCTCTCCTTCCTAATGCCTAATTAGGTTGGCAGGACTGTTTGTCCCGATAGCACAGCTATGGATAATGCCATGCAAATTGCCTCCAAGACCTCTGAACCCCCCCAAATAGAACAGCACCTCTGGCTACCCCTGGCTGCAGCCTTTCCAGCCAACCACAGCTGCAAATAATGTCTGAGGGCTTAAAAGAATGAGCTCTTTAAAAAAAAAAAATAATAAAATTGTCCCTTCTTCCCACTGGTTGAAATTTTTTTTTTGTACCATAAAGATGTCTTGAGAACTTGGTGCCAGCAAGCCCAGCCTTATCCCAGATCGCTGAGATATTTAGCCAGGTCTGAAAGGAAAGGAAAGGCATCAACAGAGGATGTTTCAGCCCACCTAAGGTCTGCTGTGCCCCCGAAGTTTGGGTGGGAAAAGAAACCCACCCCTCCCATGACGGTGCGGTCAGGGCTGAAGGGCGCCGTGACCTTGGATCCCAAACAAGCCAGTCTTTGTCTCACCTCCTGATTAAGCTTTGGGAGTTTCCTCTGTTTACTATTCATCTGATTGCCATCTCTTTTTTTAACTCCTTCGTGCACCCCTTTCCTCCCGGGCACCATAATGTCCTGGTGCCGTGTGGGATGCGCTGCGCCCCCGGTGCAGAATTCCAACCACCCCCAGGTGCCAGGGAGCCTTTCCCACGTGCCACCCGCTTCTCCTCGGCTGCATCCAGCCCCTCGGGGGCTGACGGCGAGGGCTGGACCCTGCCAGACCCGGGGCAGCTCCTCGCACCTCGGATCGCTGCTGGGAGCGGTCCGTGCGCCGGGAATTTGAGTGACACCTCCGTGCCTGGCCATTAGAGGGAAAACGAGGGCTACGGCTCAAACACCTGGGAGGAAAAGCAGCCCTTTGCCTTAATGATAGTTTGTCATGTCGTGTTTTCCTCAAGTTGAGCAATAGGGGTAAGTGAACCCTTCATTTGCATGGCTTTAATTCGTATTTTGAATACCAGACTGCCTTAAACGCCGCCCGGTTTAACCCACCCGCTCTCGCTCATTTCTACAGAAGGCACGCTCTGCTTGGCAAAGTAGGCACTTTGAAATTCCACTGATCCAGCTGGAAAACACTTTTAAAATCCTGATTTATTTTCCCAGAGCTCTCACCCCCCAGTGCCAGCACTGCTGGGTTTGCATCAGGTGCATCCCTTCTCCTCGCTGCCCAGCCAGGCTCTTCCCTTGCAGCTTCGCTCCCTCGACAGCAACTGGAAATGAGATTTTTTTATTTTTTTTTTCCCCCTCTTCAGCCTTTTCCGGCACGTCCCACTGCTCTGTGAATAGCAGCTGAAGTGCAGCCGAGTGTGGGGTGCTCGAGGTAGCACTCAAGGCAGCTGTGTGTCATGTGCAGGTGGCCTGAGCAGCGTGCCACCAGCACCTCCTGATTTTTGGGGGTGCCTCTGGCTGAGGGAGAGGCTGGGAGGAGGAACCTGGGCAGCGTCAAGAGCTCACAGCAGCTCTGGAAGGCTCTCACTGAGCCAGGGTGGGGTTTAAACCCGTCCTGAGGAGGGACTCAGCAGCTGGAAAAGTGCAGAACGGCAGCCCCACCGAAGCTTGCAAGCCTGCCAGTTTGTCTGCAGTTCTTTACAAGGATTTGTGAGGAATTGTAGACGAACCCCTCCTTTGCAAGGAGGGAGATATTTGGGTTGGAAGAGACCTTAAAGATCATTTTAAAGACACCTTTCACTATCCCAGGCTGCTCCAAGCCTGGCCTTGGACACTTCCAGGGATCCAGGGGCAGCCACAGCTTCTCTGTGCACCCTGTGCCAGGGCCTGCCCACCTTCACAGGCAAAAAAATTCCTCCTAACATCTCCTCTAAATCTCTTTCAGCTGAAAACCATTCCCCCCTGTCCTTGCACTATCTGCCCCAGTAAAAAGCCACTCTCCATCCTTTTTATTAACCCCCTTTAAAACCAAGAGTCCACATATCAAGGAGCAGTTGCAGGATACCTCCCTCAGCACGTGAATTTCATCTTTTATTATTTGTGCACGTCCGCATCTGTTATTTTTATGCTGCTGCAAGTAAAATACAAGTAAAATACATACATAAAATACTGGATTTTAACAGCTTTAAAAAGGGAAGGGGGGGAGTACGAGAAGGATGGAGAGTTTTTAAGAGACGGGATGAGAGGGAACGGCTTCAAAGTGAGACAATGCAGGGTTAGGTGGGGATATTATGAAGAAATTGGAAATTGTCGCCTGGCACAGGATGCCCAGAGAAGCTGTGGCTGCCCCATCCCTGGAAGTGCCCAAGGATGGGCTGGATGTGGCTTGGAGCATCCCGCTCTGGCGGAAGGAGGCGATCCCCTCCAGCCCATCAGGAGCCCAGCAGGACTTTGCTTTCACTCCTTACAGAATTCCTCCGGGTTTTTTTTTTTTTTCTTTTTCACCCCCGCTCGGCTGGCGTGGCGCTGCTCCCCCTGCTGCCCGCTGTCCCCGCTGCAGAGCGGGGCGCATCCCGCATCCTGGGCGGGCTGGGCTGGGCTGGACCAGCGCATCCCAAGCCGGCAGATCCCGCCCCGGCTCCGCCCCGGCCCGCCCCGCCCGGCGCCGGGCAGCCCGGCAGTGTGGCGAGGCGGGCGGGCAGCGCTGCGCTCCCCGGTCCCGCTGCCGATCCCGCCGCCATGCCGCCGCCCTCCTTCCTCCTCCTCCTCCTCTTCCTCCCCGCGCTGCTGCTCCGCCGGGCGCTGGCCGCCGCAGGTAAGGAGGGGGCACAAGTTTTGGGTTCCCCCCCAAAAAAAAGTTCACCGCCGTTGAGGTGGCTTTGGGACGCTTTTGGTGGGGGGTTTTAAAATCTTTCTTGAATATAAAGGTTGAGGGGTTGGCGGGGGGGGAGATGCTCCGGGGGAGGATGATGCTGGCTGGATCCCCGGGAGGGCGTTGCGGGCTGGCAGCGCCCTCCGGGGATGCTCCGGCCGCGGGGGTGATTTTCGGGGTACGTGGGGGCTGGCAGAGCTCCATACTCCGGGGGGGATGCTCCGCAGGGATACAGGCTGGCAGCGCTCCCCTCTTCGGGGGATTTCTGCGGGGACACGGGCTGGCAGAGCCCCCTGATCCAGGGGTGATGCTCCAGGGGGGATACGGGCTGGCAGCGCTCCCCTCTTCGGGGGGATCTCCGCAGGGATACGGGCTGGAAGAGCTCCATGCTCCAGGGGAGGTGATACGGGCTGGCAGAGCTCCCCTCTTCGGGGGGATCTCCGCAGGGATACGGGCTGGCAGAGCTCCCTGCTCCGTGGGGTGATGCTCCAGGGGTGATACGGGCTGGCAGAGCTCCCCTCTCCAGGGGGGATGCTCCGGGGGATGCTCCGGGGGATGCGAGCTGCCAGCGCCGCTCCCTGCCCGCCTCGCCGCGCCGCTTCCTTATATTTCTCTCTCTCTGTATATATATATATATATATATTTGTTTTTCTTGGCAAAAGCAAAACAAACCCAGCCCTGTTTGTAGTAGCGCCGGCTGTGATTCCCCGGCGGGTCAAATAAGTAACTATTCAGCCTGCTTTTTTTTTAATTATTATTTTTAAAATTATTATTATTAAATCTGCATTTTTATAAGCTGAGCGATTGATGGCCGGGCAGCCGAGTGGTCTTTTTTTTTTTTTTTTTTCCTATGGCTGTTCAAAGTTTCCTGTGCGCAGCCCAATCTTGTGATTGAGATGCACTTAAATCCAGCCCTTCCGTTCGTAATCCCTGCTACAGACGAGAAGCAGAGGCGCATCTCTCCTGCTGCCCTCTCTCGTTAGGACTCCTGTGCTCAAACTCAGCCTTTCCTGCGTATTCCCACCCCACAACTCACGGACATCCCCGGGACTTTGTCCTTTGTCATCCTCCGGCGGTGGCAAAGCAAAGCTGCCCGTGCTGGTTCTCCCGGGTTGTAAAAAGATGTGCTCGAGTGTGGAGCTCGGAAACAAAAGTTTGGTGGCTTTTTTTGGAGGCTGGGAGAGCCCATAACCGTGTCGGGCAAGGTCGTCATCCTGCCGGGAATTCGGGATCTCTCGCTCCCCGCGGCTTTGAGGGTTTGAGGACACGTCGTGAAGCACAAATCTGTCTTGTTAAAGGAGTTGAAAGCGTCTCCTGACGAGCTGATTTTCTAGGAAAATGAACCCAGCCTTCTTTTCTGAAGCGTAATTAAGGTGACGAGGAATTTTTAGGGAGGGGAGTCTAATTAGATTAATATTTTTTCCGCCCCCGCCGCACAAAGATCCAGTGTGTTTCAGCAAATGGGAAACAGGAACGGCACTATTGACTTCTCCAGGGGCCTGGACGTTCCTGCAGCCACAAGAAACTCTTCCCTCGGTGGGAAGGGAGAGGTTTTAGAGCTGGCAACTCGTGTCCTGCATGGCTGGGCTTTGGGAAGGCTGGATTAGCCAGGCTGGATTAGCCAGGCTGCTGTGGGTTTAACCAAGCTTTCCGTGGATGCTGAGGGGAGTTGAGGGGGGATGTGTTCGTGCCTGGCTCTGTCCTCTTATTTTTATGTGCACCCAAGTTCATGCAGGGGTTGAAATGAAATTGGGCAGGAGGGAGGGAGGGAATGAAGAAGGGAAAAAAACAAGTTAAACCTGACCCACCTGGCTCAGCTGGAGTCCAGGGAGCTCTCTAAGGCACGCTGCTAATCTGGCATATGTATGTGTGTGTGTATAATGAAGTTTTTAGCTGGAGAGCTATAATTAGTGTTCCTCCAGGAGAGCTGTGCAGAGGTGGCATGTGATGATGCAGAGGAGGGAGCTGAGATGGGTGCTTCGCCCTGGTGATCATCCACTCCCTTCCCCATCCTCGCCTGGCTTTTAGGGAGAGGCATCACCCAGAAAACAATTTTCTCTTCTCATAACAAAGAATGCACACGTTGATTGTGTTGGGTTTTGCAGTGTGGGGGTAGGAGTGTTGTTTTGGGTGGGGGTTTGAAACCCAGAAAGCATTTGGTCCACTCATGCATCCCCAGCTCCCAGCGTGTCCCCCTTCCCTGAGCCTGGGGCTTTGCCTGCCAGGCTTCATCCTGCTCCTCTGTGTGCTCCTCTGGGCAGGAAAACAATTTGGTGTGGGGATTTGGAGCTTGCTTGAGGGTCTTTTTCCCTGCTGAAATCCAGAGGGTGATGCTGGCTGACAGAGGTGTTTATGGACAGCGTGACGCTGCCATCCCGGTGGAGGAGCATCCTTCTGTCCTTCTGACCTGCCAGCAGCAGGAAAACAGCCAGGGACACAGGGAGGGAGGGGGAATAGCAGCACTGCTGTCCCCCAGCAGCGTGAGGACATCATGGGTGGCAGGAGGCTGTCTGCCTGCTGCTGCCATCCTCAGCAGATGGCCGGGGAAAAGATGCTCCAGGACCTGTTGCCTATCAAATCCTGCCCGTTGGAAGTGGAGGCTTGAGGATTGGGGTGTGTGGAAGAATCTGCTCAGGGTTTTTTTTTGTCTCCTTCTCCTTCAGCTGCTTCGTTGTGGAGCCCTCTCTCTTTTAGATCTGGGTGCTCTCTGTGAGTGGCAGCAGCAGAGCGAAACACTGGCACAACAGCAACAACAAAAAAAGGAGAGAAATGGAAAAACACTACTTTAGAGAGGGCAGAATTGCTTGGAAATGGTAGTTTGTGGGGGGCAGGGAGGAAATCCAGCTTGCATTTTCTCTGCTTAGAAACCCTGTAAGGAGCTTGGAGGGCTCAGCTGTGTCCCTCATCTCTGTGCAGCCCCTCTGGTGCTGTAGGTGCTGGCTCCCTTTCCATCCCTGTCCTAGTGGAACAGGAATTATATACATAAAATATATGAAATATATAAAATCCAGATCTGTATTTTGGGTCAGTTAAGCGAGCCAAGATGCTGTGAGGGGCTCTGTTTTCCCTCCACTTCTAGCACTGGCATCCCCACTGGTTTTTTTTTTTTTTGGCTCCCAACGTGTTTGTGGTGGTGGGATCCTCCTGGCAGCCCTTTGGGGTTGGGGAGAGCCCTGAGCTGGGCTTTGCTGGCAGGCCAGTGCCAGGCTGGGAATGCTGTGAGTTGAGGGTGGAAGGGGCTGTGTGGATCTGAGGAGTTCATTACAGCAGATGTTGGTGCCATAAAGCCGCAGGTTCCTGCTGTTCCCTATTCATTTGTATCTTCCCGGCTTTAGCGATGCTAATGCAAGTGAAAACATTTGCTGGAGCAAGGTGGGGGGGTTGGGGGGGGGAGATAAATCATCAGCCCATTCCCTCTGCCCCTTTCCTGCCACCCCACCACGAGTCTCACCGTGGGAAGGGGGCTGCTCAGTGGCTGCCATCAGCCCCTCCGTGGCTTTTGAAGGCCCACTGGCTCCACTTTTGGTTTTCCACAATCTGCAGCGCTGTAATTGGCTGTAATCAGCTGTATTGTGCAAGCCAGCCCTGCCTGTGAGTCAGAGCACGGTGGCACCGAGCTGGCACAGCCCTGGCCCTCGGGATGCTGGGCTCTGTGCAGGGGATCCACATCTGCTGGCAGGGAGGAGTCTTGTCCCTTCTGGGAGTGTTTGAGGCTGGGTCCTGGTCCAGTGGAAGGTGTCCCTGCCCATGGCAGTGTGGCTGGAACAACATGAAGTTTAAGTTCCCTTCCAACCCAAACCAGTCTGTGACTCCCTCCTGAACACCTTGGGCTGAAGGGAGCCTGAATGATCCTTCCCTGGCTCTGCCAGAGCCCTGTCTCCCAAAAAGCAGAGCCTTTGTGGTGTCCCAGGAGCAGCTTCTGAGCCGTGCCTGTCCTCACATCAGGCTGGAGCACCGGAGAAAATCCTGGGATTGCACCGGGGCTGGGAATCGCAGAGCTGTGGCTTGTGAGAGCTGCTCTGATGCCTGGATTCACACCCTGTCCCAGGGACCCCTCTCTGTGGGAGCCTGGAGGATGCAGCACCCTCCCAAAATCCTCCCTCTGCCTGTCCCCACAGCCCTGCAGGTTTGGCTGGCACTGGGATTTTTACTCTCCAGGCAGTTCTGGAGTGTGGGTTTGCTTCCCTGCACGGAGAGTGATGCTGTTCTGGAGGGTCCCAGCTGGGTTTTTGGGATAAAGCAAACTGGGGAGCAAAGCACTCAGGCAGGGGAGAGCCAGGAGGGCAAAGCAAAGCATCCCAAAGGCTGCTGCAGCCAGAATTATTTCTGAAGCCTCCTGGTTTTTGGAGGCCTGACTCACAGCACAGGAATGCACTGGGCTGGCAGCCCCAGACCTGCTCCTCAGCCAGGGGAAGAGCTGCCTCTCCTCCTCCTCCTCCTTCTCCTCCTTCTCCTCCTCCTCCTCCTCCTCCTCCTCCTCTGGATCCCGATCCCCATCCCAAACCGCTGGGCAGGGCTGGTAGCAGCCACATGTTTGCTGAGCTTGGATTTTTAGGGGATTTTTTTTTTTTCCATCCCTCTCCTAGTTGCTTTTTTTTATTTATTTTTTTTTTTAAAGGGGCTCAACCCCCTCCTTTTTTTTTTTTTAAATTTTTATTTTTATTGGGCTCAGCACCTCTGCTGAGGGAAAAGCCTGAGATCAAACAGCAGCCAGGCTGGGAAAGGCTGGGTGAAGCCACGCTGGAAAATGAGGAAAGGGAAGGGAAGGGAAGCAGGAATTATTTAGCATGGGGCTTGCTCCAGCGTGTCCTGCACTCTGCCTTTAATCTCCTATGAGTCCCTCCCTGCTGCAGCCCGGCCCCACTCGGGTCTCCTCTGCTCCCTGCTGCCTTGGCTGCCTTCTCCCACTCCTAGGGAGGCTGTTCCCAGTTTTTTCCCACCTTTTTCTCTGCTCCCCACCTTTCCATGGGCTTTGCTGGGCCCCTTTCCTTGCCTGCCTGGCTGGAGCATCCTTGGAGCCCTTGGTGTCTGCTCTCCTCCTGTTTCAGCCCCTCTCTACTGGGGATTGATGGATGGCCAAACTCACTTGTTTGGGTGCTGGGAAACATCCCCTTTTCAGCTAATTCTGCAGGGAGGAGGAATTACCAGCCTTGGGAATGGCTGTGAAGCCACGTGGGGTATGAGCATGGGCATGGCAGTGCCACTGGAGTCCCAAAATTGGACCATGGCACTTGAGTTTATCCCAGTGGAACATAAATCAGGAGCTGCATCCCACTGTCTGCCAAGCCTAGCTTGGTCTGGGTGGATGTGGCTGACATACTCCCCCAGCATTTAAGAATCAAATGGTTTCTGAGCTCTTTTTCCCCTTTGGCTTCGCTTGCTGTGCAAGTTTAAGGCAGTGCTGCTGTGTTGTGTTGTTTGTTGTCGTTTTTTATACCCTGGGAGGTGAAAGGCACAAGTTGAGACACTTATTAGTTATATTATTACTTCAGAGTAATAACATACCTGATTATACAAAGAGAAAAGTGAGCAGAGCTTTTCCCTCCTGAAATTCCCTGTCTGGGCTGTCCTTTTCTCCAGGGAAGCAAAGAAAAGGAAGACCCAGTGGATTTGGGGAGCATTTTTGTGGGGCTCTCCCTTGGCCCCACAAATCAGTAATACCTGTGCATTCTCCCCCCAGTTTATTCCCACATCCTCTGGGAATGCCAAAGGAGGAGGGAAAGGGCTGGTTTGTGCCACAGGTGATCCCTTCCCAACTGGAACACCCAGGGCTGAGAGCACAATCACTGGAGCCACAGATCCCAGCATCTCTGCTGCTTCCAGGAGGTCCTGCCAGGGTGGTTTCCACGAGCAGCCCATGAATAACCTTTGCTGCCCCTCCTCAAGGCACAAAGTGTGAAAGCTGAGGGATTGTCTCCCTTTGAAAGAGCGTGGAAAATCTCGTTTTGAGACGTTTCATGCGTGTCAGATCCATCTGCCTCCCTCTGGAGTGGGGAGGAGAGACATCCC
>JAOTQP010000304.1:1914716-1925755 GCA_026413545.1 Cichladusa arquata | reverse complement strand
GGAGCATCTCCCAGTGGGATGATGTAATTTTATCAGTCATACAGTGGGACTGAATGTCCCAGCAGCAGATGATATCTTCCTGGAGGGAGGATGGGTTGTGGGAAAGATAAAGATGATTGCCCCATCTGGTTTAAAGATGGCCCATTAGCAGATAATATGTGCCAGGAGATCAGGGTCACTGCCCCACTGGCTTCAAGATGGTGATAGAATACACATTTCTGGCCACATCCTGTACTGCAGCCCAAGACAATGTGGGACCCCAATGGTCTCAGACTGGTTGGGGAAGGAAAATCTTCCCTTGCAGAGCGAGTTCTTGTTGTGCTGCTCCCCCTGTTTCCATCTCCACATCACCATGACACGCTGGCTGTGTTTTCCTCAGTATTTATGGCCTGGCCAGGGAGGGATGCAGCAGATCCAGCCGGGCTGTTAATGACCCCTGCAAGGAGCAGCAGAACCCACTTAGCGGTCTCGGCCCAGGGGTTTTACTGCAGCCTCGTCTCCTTCCCTTGGAGAGGCATGGGAAGGGCTGCCTGCACCATTCCTCGCTCACAGAGGGTTTGTGTGCCACGGGGAGGCGGGGGAAGGAGCCTGTGGAAAGTTTAGGGGGGAGAGGGAGAATGCAAACCATATGTTTCGCCCAGGGTCGCGTTGCAGAGCTGAGAGCAGCAGGGAAGCCAAAGGAGCCGGGATCCTGCAGTTTGGCTGGGCTTTGCATCCCGGTGGGTGTGTGGGGGGATCCAGAGTGGCCTGCTGGAGGATGATTTCATAAAATAAACCCTCCCCAAAAGATGATTTGGGTCCCTTGCCTGGCACTCTGCTGTCCTGGGGTCCAGGGCTGTTTGGGTTCCCCTAAATAAACAATAAGGATGCTGGGCAGAAGCTTGTCTGGGTTGTCCTGAGTTCATGGTGTTTGCAAGTTTGATAGGAAGTCGAAGGAGGAAAGTTTTTGCCAGAAGGGGAGTGCCTGCAGCTCGCTGGAAAAGCCAGAGTGATGTGCCCTGCACCAGGGCTCTCCTTGTGGTCTCGTTCCAGCTACAGAAAGTCAGAGGAGAAGTGGAAAAAGTTATGTGCAGGCAGCTTGCAGAGCTGTACAGACACCAGGCTGGGTGAGAGTGCTTTTAAAAATAAACCCCAAAGCAGGAGAAGCACCGAGGTCTCCCAGCAAACTTTTTTTAGCTGGGAGACATCTTTTGTTCCCTAAACTAAAGGCATGGGGAGACAATATCTGATTCCACGGAGCTGTTTGCAACCTGTCAGCTTGGGAACCATCTGCTCACAGCCCGTGGGGACGGTGCTGTATGTGGGACACGGGGGGAGGGAGGCACTGCCGTGACCCCTGTGGGAACCAGCCCCTCTGCACCACCTTATCCCCCTCCCCAAGGGGAGCTCCTGTGCCTAAAACACCAAAAATCCCCATGGATTTATCTTTGGGCTTGCTGGATTTTCTTTTTTCTCTTTTTTTCTTGTTTGTTTAGGGATGGGGGGTGGTTCTTTTTTTAGCTTCCTTTCCTTAAAAAAAAAAAAATCCAGACTTTTTTTTTTTTTTTTTTCCTTAGCTGCCATGCTGTTTGTATGTCTGCATCCCTCTCTCCCTCTGACTCAGATGTCTCATAATTAAGTGTCTGCCTGATTAGGAAATTAGCAATAAAGTTTTTATCTAGGCTGGTCGGCCAGTGAGAGAGATCTATTAATATCCCACTAAAAAAATAAAAATAAAAAAACCAAAACATCAACAGCATAACTCTTGCCACCTACTATTGGGGAACACAAATGTGGGAGGGAGTATTTGGAGCTGCAGATCCATAGGAAAACAGGCTTTGCTCTGCTGCTGAGGGGACCACGATGTGTGAGCAGAGATGGGGCACCTGGAAATAAAGGAAGGACTGAGGAAAATGCTGGAAAAACCTTTGGCAAGGTGAGGGAAGTGCTGAGGGCTGCTCACTTTTTGTTGGCAGGTGATCTTTATTTGAAGGAAATGATCCTTTGCTAATGATGTTTGAGATGTTAGGGGCAGAGCATCATCCCCCACCTGGGTCAGCAGGGAGAAGCTTCCTCCTTAATTCCTTCCTCTTCCTCTTAATGCAGGGCAGGAGAAAGGCTTGGAAAAGCTGGGAGAGGTTCTCAAGGAGCTGGTGGAAATGAGAACCTGGAGCTAGGAAGGCTGAGGTGTGCTTTCTTCCAGCACCAGGGTGTTTATTCCATATAATGCAGAGAGATGGCATCTCTTTTAATTAATTAAAAAAAAAAAAAGAAAAAGAAACAACCTTTATTTTGAGACTGCTGAGAAAAGTGACTGCCCCTTGTGATGTTTCACAGCTGAGATCATTTCTGGCTGAGTGAATCCACTCTGGAGGTTTTAGGCTCGATGTGTATGGGTGAGCTCAGAATCTGAATTTTTATGGGGTGTGGGTTGGAGGGAATCTCAATCACTGTGGACCAAAAAAAAAAAAAAATACTATAAAGCTGTGAAGATGCACCAGTGAAGACTTTCTGGGGTGAGTGGTGATCTGGAGCTGCTCTGCTGTGAGGGAAAACAAGAAAGGAGCGTTTGCTGAGAGCTAGAAGGAATTACTTTCCTTTTCAGAGATAGGTGGTGGACATCATTTTGGGAGACACTGAATTTCCTGAGTGCTTATTCAGGATCAGATTCAGCCCTTTCCCTGCACTGCAGGCTTTTGGGAGAAGAAATTAAGTGCCAGGCAAAGCAGGCTGCCTGTGGGAGGGACTGAGGCTCGGAGCAGGGCTTTAATTTCGGCGGTGCAGCAGTGTAATAGTGTTGTTTATAAGCTTCTCCTGCCACATGAAAGCAAAGTTGCATTATCCTGGTTGGCCCTAAAAGCAGGGAAGCAGCCAGAAGAGGCCTGATTACAGAGCAAGCAGCTCTTTCTTCCCATCACTACAAAAGAATAGACAATGGAAACCAGGATCCAGTTTTAGCCCCAGTAATGCAATGCCCTCCTTCTGGTGGTGGTGGTCATGTCACATGCTGCCTGAGTAATTCCCAGCCTTGTTTTGCCTGGAAAACCAGCCTTGGAGGGAGGGAGGGAAGGAGAGAAGGAGGGAGGAAGCAGTGGCTTGGTCTGGATGATGCTGGGATCTGGTGCCCAGCTGTGTGGCCACCTTTGGGGGAAGGTGGTGGCCCTCAGCATCTGGAGGGACAGCAGTGGAGCTGGTGGGCTGTTGGTTTTTGGGTCACCAGCCCTAGTTTGGCTGGAGCCTGAGGCTCTGCATTAGGAACTTACAAAAGCAACTGTGTGGCTGCTGCTTGCTCGTTCCCACGTAGGAGGGGGGCTAAAGCATCAAAAAAATTTTTTCCCCCTCAAGAATAACCCAACTTGACTGTTTTAAGGTGGTTTGGAAGCAGGAGGGGAGGTGTTTCCAGCTTATTTTGTGTTGCTTGGGTTCCCCAGGTTGGGTGATCTCTATGGGATTTAAGAGGGGAGGGGAGAGCAGGAGAAAGGGGACCCCTCTGAGGCTGTGTTGTCATCTCCATCGTTGCAGGGATAATTTTTTTAAAGCAGGTACAGGTCACAGGTGGCTTATTTGGTGCTCTGGCATTCCCAGAGAGGCTGGATGGGAAAGCAGTGCAGAGAGAAACCCACAGCAGAAACCTGACAGCCCTTTGTGCCCGGGACAAAGGGATGGTTTGGAGTTACAGGGAAGAAAAGGAGCCGTGTTTGTGGAGGGAAAGGTGTTGTGAGATTGGGGCTGGGACTGTAGCAGGGGAGCCAAATGAGGCCAGAATGAGAAAACGCATTGTTGAGGATGACTGAGGACGCTGGCTCTGGGGAAATCTTCCACCAGCCTGGTGCTGCTGTGGGTGCTGATTTCCCCACTCCTCTGCAGCTCTAAACATGCAGGAGACAAGCTGTCCCTGGACACCTGTGTGGCAGGAGGTGGGTGCCACTGTCAGCATCATCCCCCCAGGAGTGTGTGCTGGGAGCCCCAGAGCTGCTGCTGCTCCCTGTGGGTTTTTAACCCCTTTTCACCCTCCTCACTCACTTCCCACCTTTTCTTGCACCTTTTTTTTTATGCCCAAGACTAATGGTTCAGCCTGAATGTTATCAGAGCAGTGTCTGATAAGTTTTCTGCCTCGAAGCCCTGGGGAAGCACCACATCCAGGGCCACTGCAGTAGATTTTCCCCCTCTTTCCCAGCTGCCTAAAAGTGGTGTGATCTTTTTACTTACTCCTTAACTGAGCATTATTACTTTAATCAGTGGGAAGAAAGGCACAGTGTTGCCCATAAAGGCTTGCAGTGCCCCTTCCTGCTTTCATCAACCCATAAATGGTTGGCAGGAGGTGCTGTTAGGAAAGAATGAATCCCTGATTGCTTGGACTGTACAGAGAAGGTGGCAAGGTGCAGGGTTTGGCTCCCCAGGTGGAGTTTGGGAGACAGGAGGAGTTTCCATGGGATGCTGAGCATCCCTGGGAGTAGCCTCATGTGCATTAATGCAGGAGCTGCCTGCAGATCTTCTTTCAGAGCTGGGAGAGTCAATCCATATCTATTTAAAGCACTTCAATAAATAAAGATACTAAATAAAATCACTGAGGCCCTGCACACTCTCTGCACTTCTAGGATTTCCCTTTCCTCTCCACGTTTGCTGCTGGGTGCATCCGGGAAAGGATGGGAAGGATCAGGAATTTTGGCTCCCGTGGGTGACCTACACCTCTCAGCAGTAGTGTGAAGGAGGTGACAAGTGGGAAGCTGTCTTTGCAAGTCCTCTGTAATGCTAATGGAAGTGCAGGTTGGGTTTTTGTTGTTGTTATTTGGGTTTTTTTTTCCTTCCCCCACCCCCCAGCCCCTCCCTTGCCAAAGACTAACCAGGGAACACTTGTTGGAGGGTAAAATTAAAAAGCCCGTGGTGGTTTATTTTGAGGGCAGTGTGTTTGCTTTCACTTCGTGCTGGAGGGAATTGCTCTGCTGCTGTCAGCAAATAAATAAAATAAGAGCTTTGTTTTAAATTAGACTTTCTTCTGGTAGCTAATTAGGCGAGCTGATACCTGCAGTTGCATTACCTAGGCACCGACTGTACCCAGCATATTTGAGGCATATGGCTGCTGTCGGCAGCTTCTAAACTTCATTAGCCCCTTATTATGATTTTTTTAAAAAATATCCCCTTAATTGGCTGCGAATTCCCTGGGGCTCTGACGGCATCCGGAGTTTTTTGGAGTGGCAGGGATGAAGCTGGGGGCTGCTGTCCTTGTACCCACGGCACGGATTCACCGTGGATGATGCTTTCCAGCCAGCGAGGGCAAAGTTCTGGGCTCCTAATTGTGAAAATAATTTTTTTTTTTTGGGTGTTAGGAGCATCCAGCCCTGGAGCCGGGAGGGAGCGGCAGGCTGGAGCCGTGGCTCCTGTCCCACCTGGCCCTTGGCGCTGCCTCCTCTCCTTCTCCCGGCTGGAAGTTCCTGTCGGTCCTGTCGGTGATGGAGATGAGCAGAGCTCGGAGCCAGGGAGGAAGGCTCTGCGGTCCCATCCTCCTCCTCCTCCCACGGGACGGGGTCCCCAAGCTGAGCCCTGGGGGGTTTGAGCTGTTTTGGGAATGGCTCGCAGTGAGAGCATCCTGCATCTTTTTGGGAGGGATGGAAGGATGGAGGATGGATGGATGGATGGATGGATGGAGACAGGGAGGATGGAGGATGGAGGGATAGAGGATGGAAGGATGGAGGGATAGAGGATGGAAGGATGGAGGGCTGCGAGCCCCGGTGGGACGGTGACTGTCCCGCTGTCGCCCGGCGTCCCCCCGGCTCCAGCCCCGGGGCATTCCCAGCACCCAAGCCTTGCCTTTATGGGGAAATGAGGCACAGTAATTATCCCTGGGGATAATTGCGCAAGGAGGGGGGCGCATCCGACCCCTGGGGCTGTCCCTGGAGCCGGGGCTGGGCACCGAGCCCTGCGCACCCCTCGGGGGTCCCCAATTCCCATGGCAGGGGCCATGGCAGGGGCTCTTCCTCCCCCTCCTCCTCCTCCTCCCCCTCCTGCTGCTGCAGGGGCAGCCCCCATCCCGCATTCCTGCTCGGGAGGAGATAAGGATCCAGTCTGGCGCCGGGCTTTCAATGCGCTCCCTGATTATCGGCAGGCGCCGGGCAGAGCCGCGGGCAGCGATAAGTGGGGAAGGGGAGCGGGGAGGGGGCTGCTCTCAGGCTCAGTTCTACTACTTTAAAGGCTTTTTTGCTTTATTTTCCTTCCTTTTTTTTTTTTTTTTTTTTTTTTTCCCGTGCGGGGGCCACACTGTGCTGGGGATGGAGGGGGGATGAGGGAAAGATGTCCCAAGCTCGGCAGGCTGGGTTCATAAAATCGCTGAGTGGCTTGGGAGGGATCTGAAAGCTTAAAGCCCATGGGCAGGGACACCTTCCACTATCCCAGGCTGCTCCAAGCCCTGTCCAGCCTGGTCTTGGACACTTCCAGGGATCCAGGGGCAGCCACAGCTTCTCTGGGCACCCTTAGCCGGGGTCTCCCCACCCTACAGGGAAGCATTTCTCCCTAATATCCAATCTATCCCTGCTGTCTGGCAGTGGGAAGCCATTCCCTGTGTCCTGCCCCTCCATCCCTTGTCCCCAGTCCCTCTCCAGCTCTCCTTTAGGCACTGGAAAGGGCTCTGAGCTCTCCCTTGGCTCCCAGCTCTCCCAGCCTGGCTCCATGCAGGGTTTTCCAGCCCTGGGAGCAGCTCTGGACTCACTGCAGCATCTCAGTGTCCTCCTTGTGCTGGACACAGGTTGGGAAAGCCACCAGAGGTCATAGAGTCCTGGCATTTGGGCACAGAGATGTGGCCACCCAGCACTCAGGGATGCTTTCCTCCCCTGGAGAGGAGGAAATGTGCAGGTTCAGCATCACCTGCAGCAGTGTCCCGTGGGATGCTGCTCCCTTCCTTCCCCTGCCAGGTGTAGCACTGCACATCTGGGCCTTCCACGTTCCCCTCCTGGGTGTTAGGAGCTCAGGGCAGGGTTTTTATCAGCTGGGTGAGCCCTCCACGGGACAAAAAAAGCTCTTATCGTGTCCCTGTCAGGGCTGTGGCATCTCTGTGTGCAATTAAACCCCATGTGTCTCCTCTCTGCCAAGGAATCTGGAGGCAGAAGGAAGAGCCTTATCTTCCTGCTGCTGGCTGGAATGCTCTTGCAGCCCAAAGGCATTTCTCTGCTGTGCTAATGCTGGGGATAAAAAAAAAAATAAAAAAAACCACCCAAAACACCAAAAAACCAGGGAGTTTTGCCCTCTCTTTTCACTCTTAAGTTTATAAATAACAGCACAGCATCCTGGGGAAGGGTGGTGGAGTTTGGATTTTTTTTTTTTTTTCCCTTCAGGTTTTTTTTCTCCTCTAAGTGCAACTCTGGGCTGATATCCCAGGAATGTGATCCCTGGTGCTCGTAAAAACCCAGCTTCTGGCCTCCTCCTTCCTTCCCAGGCATTAAAGAGCCAGGCCTTGGGGATGGATTGGTGGGATCCTGCATCCACTGGGATATTCCACAACATGTGGGAGCTCTGTTTTTCCAGTGTGATCTCTCTGAAGCTTCCTGCATTAATATTTGATGCTTTTCCTTGGGGTGAACATTACCAAGAAGTGAGCACCGCCAAAAAAAAAAAAAAAGAAAAAGTGCTTTTTAGTTTTGGTGGAGGGGAGAGAGAGCGCAGGAGAGGGGGGAAAAGCTGCAGTGCAATCGTTTTTTATGGCTTTCCGGAATGGGCTGGGTGTGGGTTGGATGTGGCACCGGGTCAGGAGCAGAAGGAGCAGATAGCCCCTGATCGTCCCTGCCCGCTGCATCTTTCCCTTTCAGGTCGTAAATATCGAAACCACTACTTGAAAAACAAAAAGCTCGTTAAGCTGTCAGCGGGCTCCCTCTAGGAGGGTCGTAAATGTGTCTCTTAGCAGTGGCTTTTGTTCCTGTCATGCCTGGGCTGAGGAATTGGGGCTGGAGGGGGGTCACTGCCCATAGGGGTGCTGGATTTGAGACTCCCCATCCTTTCTTGGCCTTCTGGGTGGACCTCGAGGTGCTCTGGATGGAAAAATGGGTGCTGGTGTCTTCAGAGTGGGTTTTATGTTTGTGCAAGTTTGCTACAGAGCCCGGGCAGTCTGAACTCCTAAACTTTAGGGAAAAAGGCAAATAGGGTATTGGAGAGCCCAGACAGCCTGAACTTTGGGGGGAAATGGCATGTTCAGTGAGGGGAAAATGTGTGGTAGGATGTACCTTGCCAGCAGGGAGAGAAAGAGGGCAAAAAAAAAAATGCAGAAGAGAAATCTCTGAGCACCACTGGGTGGTGGAGCCCCCATCCCTGGAGGTGTCCAAGGAATGCCTGGATGTGGGGATGGAGAGATGGAGAGGGATGAGATGCAAGGTTAGTACCGATGTGAGTGTCAGGTGGGTGCAGGAGCAATCCATCCCGGTGTGGAAGGGGTATCAACACTTTATTTTGCTTCCAGAGGGGGATTTTCCATGCTGAGAATAAGGACATCCATCCCTGTGATCTGGTTGTCCTTTAGGTGTTTTTCCTCTTGTGCTGAAAAAAAGCCACATGAACATCTAATTAGCTAAAAAAAAAAAAAAAAAAAAACCCCGTGCCTGAAACGGGAGGAGAAAGAAAAGGGTGAGGAATTAAAGATGCAAAAGACCTGTTAGATCATCTGGTCCTTCCCCTGGGATTGTTCCAGCCGTGTTTTGTCCAGTCTTGCTCAAAACTCTCCAGGGCCATTACTGCTTCCCTCATGCATTGTGTACCCAGAGAAACCTTCATACATGCAAAAGCTTTACACAATCGAGGTAAAAGAAGCAGATTGAGTCATTGTATTGTTCTTTGTAATCAGCTTTGCTTTTCATTAATTTCCTCCCCAAAGCCTGACTGAGGCTGGGGATTGGGAAGGAAAAGCACGTGTGAGGGATGGTGGGAACAGGCAGCCTGGCTCCGGTGGGTTCCTGTGCATCACCCTCCTCTCCCCGGCAGCCTGGATGTGCTCAGACACCTCCAGGAGCTGCTCTGCCCCTGAGCTGGGCCGGATTCAGCTGTGGAGATGGGGATGGGTTCAGTGCTACCAGCACCTCCTGCTCCTGACTCTTCTGGGCAGCTCCTGAGGTAGCTGTTTTTGAAGTAGTAACACAAAAAATAAATAAAAAAGGCTACAGGTGGGCAGCAGCTGGTGCAGGAATGGCCAGAAATGAGGGAGCAAAATGTGCTGCAGTGGCTCAGGGGGCTGGGAGCTGTGCCCTTTGCTGCAGGGTGTGCAGTGACACGGGGTGGGACACGCAGCATCTCTGCCCCTGACACATCAGGTGCTTTTTGCTGGTGGCTGTTCTGGGTGAGGCTTCTTTAATTAGGTCTCCCTATCCTGCCGTGTCCCAGTGTTTTTGCTTTTTTAACCTTGCCAGTCTGCTGGGTGATTTTTTCCTTTAATGATGTGCCTTGCTTGTTTCCCTTTCCAAACTCTGTCCTTCCTCCTCTGGTGTTTCAGTGGAAGGTGACCCTGCCCTTGGCAGGGAGCTGGAGTGAGATGCTCTTTAAGGTCCCTTCCAAGCCAAACCATTTTGTGATTATTTTATTTTTTTTCTCCCTGTTTTTCTCCCATCCTCATCCCTAATGCTTCCCTCCAAGCCCCCTACACCATGTCTGGGCTCTTCCAAAGGGAGATGCTCCATGTTCAGGCCAGCTGACACCCCAAATGATGTGTCCTTGTCCTTGTTTGGTGTGGCAGTGAAGGAGCAGCTCCAGGTGTTCTGAGTGTGGCTGTTTGCATTTCCTGGCTGGAAAAGCAGCTGGAGTTGCAGAAGCAATTCTGGCAGCTCCTGAGCATCCCAACACCTTCCCCTGCTGTCTGAGAGCTCTGTGGGGTCTCCTGCAACCCCCTTTCCTTGCCCCCACGTTGGCTGGGGCTGGGTGGAGAGGGAAGATGTGGGCTGGCAGCTCACATCCCGGGAATTCCCCGGGATCCTGCCAAGCCAGCTCTCCTCCCTCGCAGCCCGGCTGGAGCCTTCCCAAGCACCAGGCCCTGCAGCCTCCCCAGCTCTGTGCTGGGGCACTGCTGGCAGGCTCTCTCACAGGGCTTTTGGAGGAGCAGGAGCAGGAGATGAGAAGCAGGAGGAAGAAAATACCTCCAGCAGCTCCTCTCCCCTCTGGAGAAGGATGTGGGGCATCTCTTAGGGGTGGCAAAGAGCGCCCTGGTGCCAGCTGCCCTCCTCCTGCAGTGCTCAGAGCCCTGGATCAGGGGTTCCTGATATTCTCAGGGTGTCCTTTATTGCTCAGAACCTTTCTCAGGGCTGGCCTGTGGTGCTCAGAGCCCTGGATCAGGGTGTCCTGCACTGCTCAGGCTCAAAGGGATGGCCTGCAATGCTCAGGGGGTGTCCTGAGGTGCTCAGAGCCCTTTTTGGGAGTGTCCTGTGATGCTCAGAGGAATAATCAGAGCCCTTGCACTGTTTAGGGCATCCTAAATGCTCAGAGCCCTTCTCAGAGGTTCCTGTGGTCCTGTGCTGCTCAAGGCATCCTTTCCCCCTTTTGGAGCAGAGGTTTTGGGGGCCTCCCCTGGCTGGGAGCAGCAGGAGCAGGTACCCAGAGCTGTGCAGCACAGCCAGGGCCAGATGTTTCCCAGATGTTGCTCACTTCCTGTCTGGCTTCTCCGCATTTAGCTCTTTATGTACTTGTTTGTTTTGGACTACAAACAAAATAAAAAGGGTTTTTATAACCCTGTTCCCGTGGGGCTGCCAGTTCAGGATATAATCTGGAGTCTATTCACTATTGTCTCAGTCCCCCCCTGCCCTCAGTGTCGTCCCTGGGCACGCACAGACTCACACTGTTTTTGTTCAAATCCTCTTTTTTTCCCACATGACGTCTTCTCCCCACGGACCTGTTTTCCTTCTGGCCTCTTCCAGCTCCCAGGGGAGCCCTGGGAATATTCCTGGCTGGTTTGGGATGGAGGCTGGAGGAGGAAACACCGTGTTTCTCAGCCTGGATGTGTTCCTTGCTGTCGCTGTATTGTTAGGACACCTGAGGGTGGGAAGCTCACTGCAAATCACACAGTCAAAAAAAAAAAAAAAAATTTAACAGTATTGTTTTGG
>JAOTQP010000304.1:1902674-1914616 GCA_026413545.1 Cichladusa arquata | reverse complement strand
ACAGTCAAAAAAAAAAAAAAAATTTAAAAGTATTGTTTTGGCAAGCCAGGAAGTTCTATAGGTAATTTTTTTTCTCTCTGGAAAAGTGGATCAGAATCTGTCCTGCTCCATGGGGTTGTTTGGTGGATCTGGGGGCATCCACTTTAACACCAGCCTGGCTCAAACAAAATGAACCTGCCAGCTTTGCTTTAAAATGTGTATGTTCAGCTCTTTTTGCTCTCCTCACACTTCATTTATATTTTTTTTTTCCCTGCCTGTTGGGGTTAAGGCCCCTTTTCCTCTTTTCTTTCTCCTTCGCTCTTAATTGCCTGTTAAATAATTTAAATATTTAGGACTGAAGGGCTTCAATTATCCATTAATTTACATTAGTAATTTATATATCAGGCTGAATGGACACTCTGTTAGTGTAATGGGTCCCTGTGGGCTGGCAGGAAGGGGGCTGCAGTGCATTTTCCTGGAAGCAGGGATGTTTCCTTACACCTCCCAGCCTGGATGTCAAGCATGTGAGAGGGACCCCTGCTGTGGGGTCTGGGGTCTCATCTCCTTGGGATAGAGGTGTTTGGGTTTCAGAGGAGGGTTTTTTTTCAGTTTTAGCTGTGCTTGCAGGGGGCTGGATGTGTTGTGTGTTGGTGGACATCATGGAAGCATGGAGTGCTTTGGATTGCAAGGGACCTTCAAGGGATTTTTCAGACCTCTTGCCACTTTTTATTTTTTTTTTGGTGCTTTTTCCTTTGCCCCTGCTCCCTTCAGAGCTTTCTGCATCACTCTGGTCCCCCTGTCTGGCTGCACATCCCTCTGAGCCCTGCAGGATTCCACTGCTGTGCCTTTTGGAGATGCTCAGTGTGTTTGTCACCAAAACATCTCTGAGCTCAACATCCCAAACTTCATTTCACTTGGCAGCGTTGTGTATTCTTAAGGTCAATTTTTAGCCACACCTGGGGGTCTTGCAGCACCAGGAGAGGGAGAGGAAGGTGTGAGGTGTTGGACACAGGTCACAGCATCAGCAGGGATGCTTCCAGCTGGAGTCCCACCTACACAGGGTGGCACAGACCCCCAAAATTGGGGCATTTCCAGCCCATTTCCAGACAAAAAGGATGCCCGTGGGAGTTTGGGAGTTTAGTTTGGTGCACAAGGGCAGGAATGTGTGTGCCAGAGGACAAAGGGAGGAAAGAGAAGCTCGGTGATGTGGGAACATGGGCTCTGTCCAGAGAAGAAAAGGTGGAAATTCCCAATGGCGAGAAAGGAAGAAACCTGTGGCAACATGGGGTCCTGTGGTATTGAAATTATTGAAAGGGAGAGAGGGGAGGAGGGTGCCAAACAACTCTAGGAAGCTCCTGAAGGATCCCCACCTCCGTGGAAAAGCCTGAGGGGAAAAGGCTTTGTTTTTTTGTAGGGATTCCCTTCTGTGTTCTTGCTCCCTCTCTGGATGGGGAGCTAGTGATGCCAGAAAAACCCCCAAAACCCCAAAACCTCACGGCTTTTATCAAACCACAGCTCTTTTGCTCTGTGTTCAAGCAGCTGTGAGGTGCTGGGAGCCCAGCTGGCTGCGGGGTTTAGAGGGAAAGGAGTAAAACTCATCCAGGTAATTGCTAAAATCCTTTTGCCACCTCTCTCTGTACCACAAAGGGCTTGGGGTACCGGGTACCTGCCCTCCATCCCACCTGCTCCTGGCTTCAGGGGTCAAATCCTGGCACAGAAAAGGGGATGGGGAAGCCTTGTCTAGTCTCACTGATGGTTTGGGGGCTTATTCTTTAATAAGGATATAGCTGAAAACGGGAGGAGAGAGAGAGAAATCTTAATATTTGACATTCAGCATCAGCAGGGATTATTTTTTTTTATTTCCTTAAATCTTTTTCTATCCCTGTTTCTCCCCCTCCCCCCGTTTTTTTCCTTCTGTTTGTCCCTGCAGTAAAACGAGAAGGGAAGAAAAGGGCAGAGAAAGGACAACAAAAAGCAAAATATTTCCAGCCTCCATTTGTGGTGGTTATTTTGTTGTTGTTGTCAGGTTGTTTTTGTTGTTTGTTTTGTTTTTTTTTTTTTTTTTTTTTTTAATCGTAGCAACAAATCTGAAAGATTAAGGGCAACTTTAAAGACTGTTTAATAAAGGGACCTAAATCAGCCTCTCCTGTGATGTCCCTCCTCCAGCTGAATTAATGGGGAGTTTGAGGCTCGGGGTGGACCTTTTCTCTTGTTGTTTTTTGAGTGATTAAATGACAATAAGGCGGTGATTGGAATGATTTCAGAGCGGGGCGGCGTGGCTGGCAGCGCCTCTCTCTGCTGAGCTGGACTGTGCTGGGGGTGGGAGGGGATCCTGGAGGGAAGGGATCTTGGAGGGAGAGAATCCTGGAGGGAGAAGATCTGGAGGGAGGGGATCCTGGAGGGAAGGGATCTTGGAGGGAGAGGGTCCTGGAGGGAGAAGATCTGGAGGGAGAGAATCCTGGAGGGAAGGAATTTTGGAGGAAGGTGATCTAGAGGGAAGGGATTTGGAGGGAGAGAATCCTGGAGGGAAGGATCCTGGAGGGAGAGGATATTGGAGGGAAGGTGTCTGGAGGGAGAGGATCTTGGAGGAAGGTGATCCTGGAGGGAAGGGATCCTAGAGAGAAGTGATACTGGAGGAAAAGGATCTGGAGGGAGAGAATCCTGGAGGGAGGTGATAGTGGAGGGAGGTGATATTGGAGGGAGGTGATCCTAGAGGGAGGTGATCCTGTATAGAGGGGATATTGGATGGAGATGATCCTGGAGGGAAGAGATCTGGAGGGAAGGGATCCTGGAGGGAATAGATCTGGAGGGAAGGGATCTGGAAGGAAGTGATATTGAAGGGAAGGGATCTGGAGGGAGAGAATCTTGGAGGGAGGGGATCCTAGAGCGAAGGGATCTGGAGGGAGAAGATTTTGGAGGGAGAGAATCTTGGGGGGAAGGGATCTGGAGGGAGAGGATTTTGGAGGGAGAGGTTATTGAAGGAAGGTGATATTGGAGGGGGGTGATCCTAGAGGGAAGTGATCCTGGATGGAGGGGATATTAGAGGGAGGGGATCCTGGTGGGTGATGGTATTGGAGGGAAGTGATATTGGAAGGAGGTGATCCTGGAGGGAGAGGATATTGGGAGGAGGTGATGCTGGCAGGAGGGGATCCTGAAGGGAGATGATCCTGGAGAGAGGTGATCCTGGAGGGAGGGGATCCTGGAGGGAAGAGATCTTGGAGGGAGGGGATATTGGAGGGAAGGGATTTGGAGGGAGGTGATCCTGGAGGGAAAGGATCTGGAGGGAAGGGATTTGGAGGGAGAAGATCTTGGAGGGACAGAATTTTGGAGGGAGGTGATGCTGGAGGGAGGTGATATTGGAGGGAGGTGCTCCTAGAGGGAGGTGATCCTGTATGGAGGGGATATTGGATGGAGGTGATGCTGGCAGGAGGGGATCCTGAAGGGACATGATCCTGGAGGAAGGGGATATTGGAGGGAGGTGATGCTGGAGGTAGGGGATCCTGAAGGAGAGGTGATCCTGGAGGGAAGTGATCCTGGAGGGAGATAATCCTGGAAAGAGGTGATTCTGGAGGGAGAGGATCCTGGAGGGAGATAATCTTGGAAGGAGGTGATTCTGGAGGGAGAGGATCCTGGAGGGAAGTGATATTGGAGAGAGGTGATCCTGGCAGGAGGTGATATTGGAGGGAGGTGATTCTGAAGGGAGATGATACTGGATGGAGGGGATATTGAAGGGAGATGATCCTGGTGGGAAGTGATATTGGAGGGAGGGGATGCTGGCAGGAAGTGATACTGGATGGAGGTGATATTGGAGAGAGCTGATATTAGAGGGAGGTGATCCTGGTGGGGGGGAATCCTGGTGGGAGGGGATATTGGATGGAGGTGATCCTGGAGGGGGATGATGCTGGCAGGAGCCCAGCACAGGGAGCTGCAGGTTCTGGGGGTGCTGCCACTCCCAGCCCACACCTGCACTGAGCGAGCTGCGGGAGAAGAGTGGGAAACACATCGGGAAAAGTAGGGCAGCAGCTGGCAGGGAGCATCCTTCCAGCCAGCTTTGGCTTCCCAGGAGGAGGGAGTGGGTGAGAGAAGGACAAAAAGGATGGGGAAAAAAAAACAACCCAAAACCAAACACGACCCCTCCAGCTTTCTCTTCTTTTTGTAGTGCTGTTCCCTTCTTTGCTGCCTAAACTTTTTGCTTTACTTTGTTGGGCTTGTGCCTCAGCTTCCTTAGGGTCACCTTCTCTGGATTTTGGGACTGAAGTGCCACCACCCAGGACTACCAAACCCACTTTTAGAGGGCCTGGCTGGGTTGTCCCCACCTCGATGTTGGGTGAAACCTGCTCCCCTCCAGCCCGTGGTCCTGTGGGATGTGTGTGCCCAGGGAGGGATGCAGAGCATCCCTCCCTTCCCAAGGGGCACTGGCTGGTTCACAGCCCTGCTTGCTGCTGCTGCTGCTGCTTTAAAGTCACTTTTCGTGCCCAAAGCCAAGGCGGTCGCCTCCAGATTTGCACGTTCAGGGGGAAAAAAAAAAGAAAACCCACCCATTGCAAAACAGCCTGAAAGTTGCACTCGCAAGGGGAACGCTGGGGAATTTGCATTTTGAAATATGTATGTAATTTGGGTGAAGGGGAAATCGCTCTCTGTCTGCAAAACCGTCGACTTTCTTTCTCCCAGAGTTAGCATTTTCCAAACTGCAGTGCTCACTCCAACAGGAGACCCCTTTTTTTTTTTTTTTCCTTCCTTCTCTGCTTTTTCCAAGGAGAGCTCGCAGCTTCCAGTTGGTTTGCTGCAGCTTGAAGGATAACTAATGATTCTTTTGACTTGCTGGCGTTAACCAGGGCAACAAGTCCCTGTTTGTTCCTCGTTTTCTTCTCCCTTCTCTCTTTTCTTGTTGAAATGATTATTCTTTTCACCACAGGAGCCCGGCACACGCCGTACATGTGAATAAACAGCGCCTTACCGCCTCCTCCGCTGCTGGCGCTTTCCTTTCATGGGCCAAAGCAAATAAATAAAAAGTTCATATAATTATTATATCCATTAAAAGCAGCGTTGTAGCTCAGTAAACAGAACAAACTCGACAAGAGGACCGTGACAATGGAATTAAAATAGCACAAAGGGAAGTGCCTGTGCCCGTAACAAGAAGCAGCGCTAGATGAAATTTGGAGATAGTTTTCCAACAAAACTGCTTCCCTGAAGGGAATGTATAAAACAGCACAAAAGAAGCCAGCACAATAGAGTGTAACAGGGATTTGCTACATAATTCCTCCTCCTTTTTCTTTCTTTCTTTCTTATTTTTTTTTATTTTAATTCACTCTCTTTTCTGTGGGTATTTACGGGGACCCGCGCAGCTCGTGGCTCTGCTAAAACCAGAAATGAGGAACAATTTGCTCCAATCTGCCTGTGTCGTGTTGTAAATCCATATAATGAAAAATGAAGAGATTTGTACCATAAGGGATCTCAGCTGTTTACACTTCTCAGGAGGCTTCGCCTTTGATTATCATAATCATAAAGATAAACAAAAGAGTAGTGGCTCCATAAATACTCCAGTGTAATGAATAATCAGCGAGATAAATCTCTCTCTTTCCAGCTCCCAGGACGGGAGGTGCTGCCAGAGCCTGGGTGCTTCTCCTCTGGGGATTGGGGATGGTTGGAATTTGGGTTGGATTCTCTCAGCTGAGGCTGGCAGGGGCACAGGGATGCCGTGGTGGGGTGTGCAGGGATTCTGTGGCAGGTGCCCAAGGATGCTGCAGTGGGATGTGTAGGGCTGCTGTGCCTCCCTTATGTGAGGGCACCCTGCCTTAATTTACCCCTCAGGCTGCTCTGCAAAAACCTGACCTGAGGATTTAGCTAAAAAGTTGATTTGTTTTCGTATTTATTTATACAGCTGAGGTGGGTTTGATCAATAAGGGTGTTGCATGCAGAAACATCTATGGGGCTGCCCAGCTCCTCCTTCCCAGCATTTTCTCAGCACAGACTTTGCTTTCTTCATTCCTTTCCCTGTCCCCATCCAGTCCTGGTTTAATAAAGGTACCCAGTGAGGGAGGCCAGCTGCAGGCTCTTCCTTGAGCTGGGAGAGGAGGAATCTGCTTTTTTTTTTTTTTTTTTTTTTTTCCTCCAAGGGTGTAATTAGGGCTGGCTGGGTGCACCCCCTCATTACCCACGCTGGGGAGGAATGCTCTCTAATTATGAAGTTTGCCTGTCGCCGAGCAGGAGGGACAGGAGGGACTTCTGACCTGCTGGGAAATGCCTGTCTGTCTGTCTGTCCGTCCCCCTCAGGCTGGGTGGGCTCTGGGAGGAGCTGGGATGGAGGGGTAGGGCTGGCTCGGGGCTGGATGATGCTCCAAGCTCCATCCAGCCTGGCCTGACACTTCCAGGGATGGGACAGCCCCAGCTTCTCCAGACAAACCTATTCCAAGGTCTCACCACCCTCACAAGGAAGAACTCCTTCCACCAATTCCCCCTTTTCACTTTGAACCCGAATTAACTCGGGTGCTGCTTACCCCTGGTTATCCTGAAGGTTCCACGCTCAGTTTTGTGGTTCTGCTGGCAGCTTGGGGCTGTGCCATCCCGGGAGGGAGAGGTTAATGAGCCACACTGAGTTAATGAGGCCGGGGGTTACATCAGCCAGCTGCAGCCCCGGGGACCTGTTACATTCCCTGCATCTCACATTCGTCAGCACTTCCCAGCCTGGCTCTGAGCAATCCCAGGATTTTGTGGGCTCTGTGTGGGAATAGGACCGGTGATGGTGCTTCCCCCTGAGCTCAGGGATGGGCTGGAATGTGGTGGGATGCCTTTGTGCCCCTCTGCAGGGCTGGCAGCAGGGATTCTGGAATGGCAGGGAGCCATGCCATGGCTCCAGCATCAAAATTTGCTGGAGTTGAAATGGCAACAGCACTAATCTGTAAATGAGCCTGCTCATACATTTCTCCCTGGAGGGGGGATTTGGGGCATGGGGACAGCTCTGCTCCAGCCTTTCAGACACCTCCTGAGCCAGGCTGGTGGCTGGAGCATCTCCTCCATCTCTGTCTCTGGAGCCAGAGCCATTCCCATCCCTGCTGGGGGATTGGGAAGGGGGATTGGGAAGGCAGATGATTCCTCCTATGGTGCTGGAGATAAGCTGTCATATATTTTTTTTTTTCATTTCTACAGGAGGATTTTAACCCACCTGGCAGGTTTAACTATTCCCTGCCAAGCCTTCCCAGGAGCCAGTGCCTGCCCTGAGGCAGGCAGGGACGTGGGGAGGTGCAGACAGAAGGGGTTAAAGCATCCACTGAGATTTAGCAGGAGAAACCCAGGCATCCCAGCCTAATCCCTGCATCCTTACATCGCATCCCTGCCTGCCTGGTACCGGGAGGAGGGATGGTGGTGGCCGTGGGTGATGGGCAGCCACTAATGCTCCTGTAATCTTCCAAATATTTGGAGGGATAACAATTGCAGGAGAGAGGATTTTAACGCTTTCCTGGGGAGGTTTGCTCGGCCATTGCTGCCTGGGGAGGTTTTGCCACCCGGGCTTTTTTGGGCGTTTTTGGGGTGATGGAGGAGGAGTTAAGGCTGGATCCCACCTCTGGTGCTGCTCCCTTTTGGGGCTGGGGCGGGTTTGGGGTCAAGGATCTTGACAAGTTGCAAAGGCTGGCGGCAAACATCTGCAAATCACCCCCGGGGAACAGATGCTGCGGATAATCCAGCTCAGCCCCAGCAGATTAAAATGTGTGATGAGGGATGGGGAGAGGAAAAGAAGTGCCTGTTCCCCTCCTCCCTTTTCCTCTCCTTGCTCCTACTACACTCATCCCCAAGGCTTCAGGATTTGGTCCTGTGGGTCGAGCTGCCCCCAAAGAGCCGCAGACACCCCGTAACACCATGCCCCAAGTAGTGTGAGACTGTGGGATGGTGACAGCCTGGGACTCCTCAAAAAAAAAACCCCAGGAGAGATCTGGGAAGCAGGCACCCACCTCCAGCAGGAAGGAGGGAAGCCAGCAGATGGGAACCCCCTGCAGATGTCTGCCAGGGAGATGATTACAGGCAGCGGAGCGCGCTCTCAAATATTTATTAGTTTGTCACTGCTGGGAGTTTTATTGCTGGTGTGACTGCAGGACTGGAAATCCTGGCTGTGCAGGGCTCCCTTCCTGCTTTCCCATGCAGAAGCATCTCCCGTGCCTGCTGCTCCTGCTGTCACTGTGCCACAGTTGTCACCTGGGCTGGGACCGGAGCCGCTGTGGCCTCTGGAGGTGATGGGGCTGCACCACTGGGAAAGTGCCTTTTAAAATTTTTTTTTTTTATTTTATTTTGCAGTTGTTGCTGGGCAGTCAGGGCACACAGCAGCAGCAGTTCTTCCTGCACAAGCAGCTGTGTGTGGGGATTTTTTTGGGGGCCCCCCATGAATGCCAGCAGAGGTTTCCCATGCAGCGGGTGGCCGGGCGTCAGGAGCAGGGATGAAAGGCTGGCTTGATGGCTTATGATAAATGTGCCCAGCATGGCTCTCCTCCCCTTTTCTCATCCCAAGTCCCCGTTGTTCCTATGCCTTAATTCTTCCCCAGTGTGTTTAAATAGCATGCTGGAGGAAAACGCCCTGCCCAGCTGCAAATGGTTTTTTTCCCAGCTAATTTCTGAATGGAAAAAAATCACCCTCCCCCTTGGTTGGCACCTATCTGTGAGTCTGGGGAATCTGTGGGGTTGGGGCTCAGTGGCATGGCCACAGTTGTGAGGCTGCCATGAAAAACCCATCATCCTTTTCCCCTGTCTCCTGTTAGAGCTGCTTTTTTGGCCCCAGATCTTTCCTGGCCCGAAACAAAAGATCTCTCAGCTGTTGCGAGTTTGCAGGATTTTAACTTTCCCAGCACACTCCTTGCTTAATAGGTTCAGGTGTTCTGGGTTCAAACCTTAAACCCAGCAGGTTTTTGTAGCCACCAAAAGCAGATGTTGGATCTGGCTGGTGACACCATCCTATTCCCTTGTCTCATCCCCAAAATCACTGTGCCCATATGGAGAAGAACCTCGAAGACCCAGCATTTATTTGGGCAGACTCCCTCTTGGAGCAGGGTCTGGATGGGATTTTTGGTACCCCCAGGAGTGTCTCAGCCCCAAACCTTGTTCTGGGGGTCTGAGGTGGCTCCCACTGCATCCTTCACCCTTCCCACTGCAGATGATCCTGGTGAGTCACAAATCCAGCATTTTCCTCCCCATCCAGCTGTGACTCATCCCCTCCCAGCTCCCAGATCCTCTTGGATGACCTCAAGTCTTGTTCAGCATCACCAAAGTGGTGATGAGGTGGGAGAAAACAGATCCTTGGTGTTGGCTGTTGGAGAGGGATCTCTCCTCCTGGGTTGCAGTTTTGGATCAGGGCCATGTACACTTCGGGGTGTCACCTCCATGGGGGGCATCCTTCCCAAAACTGGCTCTTTAGGATACCCCTGCCCATTCCCAGCTGCCAAGCTCAGGTTTGGCTTTGCTGCAGGGATGCAGGGAGCATCATATCAGGGAGGTTTGCACAGCAGCCCCTGAGTGAAGTTTTGTTGGCTGCCTCTGTTGCCAGTTCGATTATCTCCTGCCAGGGAATTTAGAGCTGTGGCGTGGAACAAAAAAAAACAAACCAGCACACAACCAACAAAACAACAACCCAGTGGATGAAAAATTGAAAGGGTGGGCAACAAAAGGGGGTATTTGCTGTTGTGACAGGCTGCTCAGCAGGAGAGGGGAGCAGGAGGTGGTCACAGGGAGCAGCCTGGGGGTCCCACACCTTGACATTCCCCGCCTGCCACAGGGCCTGGGAAGATTACAGGTCTGCAAATGAGATGGGGGAGGAAATAACCAGCAGCAGAGAGGTGGGGAAGAGTCAGCCAGAGAGAGAGAGAGAGAAATTAGCCCGGAGTTTAATTCATTGTTTCCAAAAGAGCAGTTAATGGATTATGACAAATGTCCTACCGCTCTCCCTTAGTGCTGTGTTAAATGGAAATGGAAAGTCAATTTTCCTAAATGGATTTTAAACGACTGACCTCGTGCATTTTTTTTTTTCCCCTCACTGATTTTTGCTCAGGAGGAAGCTCGGTCATCTTGTTTTCTTGATGCATCTGATTATTTTTTTTTTTTTCTCTTTCTCCTCTTCCTCCTCCTCCTCCTCCTCCTCCCAGCTTGGGATTCTGATTCTCTCTGTGCAGCACCGCTCCTTGCCAAGGGTGATGAAGGGAGTGGGTTCCTTTCTTTTCCCTGCCAGCTGTGGAGATGTTATCACAGGGCTGGGGATATTTACTGTTTTCCTGCACGCTGCAGTGCCTGGAGTTGAGAATCACAGCTCTGGCTGGGGGAAGAGAGGAGGAGGAAAAGCTCATAACTCCTTTGAGTGAAAATAAAAGCCTGGAGATGTGACCTGACTGCTAGTGAGATTCCCAGGAACAACAGGTTAAGCAGCAGCATCCCTGTGCACCTCTGTGGGGGTTTTTATTACTCCTGTGATATTTGGGGTTGATCTCAATGGGCTGGAAACAAGTCTCCTGCAGATGATGCTCAGCTTCTGTCAGGGCAGCTTTCCCAAGCTGCTGCTAGGAATGAGCCACCCTGAGGCTCCCACTCCCAAGGGATAACTTTCCTGTGTGAGCACTGAGCTGCTCACCCCTCTCCAAGATTTTTCTTGGCCTGGCCTGAGCCAGGCCACGACCTCCAGTTGTTTTTTGCATTTAGATGGTTTTTGAAAGCGAACAAGCAGGAATATGGAGCTCCCCAGGGCACAGACCACCGTTTTCTGGGATAGTGTGAATCCTGGTGGCACCTTTGGGTGACATTCTCTGGAGGTGGCTGGGCTGGAAGCAGTCTCTCACCTGTTGGGTGATGCTGAAATCCAGGTGTTGGCAGGGTGTGAGGTTCCAAATGCAGCTCCAGTGAAGGTGTGGATGTCTGAGATTTGTGCTGGGGGTATGGTCAGCATTCCCAGCACGAGCCCTGCCAGCATTTTGCTCGGAGCATGCCTGTGCATTTCTCAGGGCTGTGAGGAGGAGGCTTGGGGTGGGGGACAGCAGCCCCCTTTGGAGCCTCTCTGTGTCCCCATCACTATCCCTGGTCGTGGGTTTGTTTTGCTTTTCCCTTGGGTGAGATCACCCAGGCTTTGGGCTCAGGGTATGGCCATATAGGACTGATCCCACAGGGGTTTGCAGGGTCTCCAGGCAGCAGCTGACAGAAGGAGAGGACACAGCCTTAAGCTGCACCAAGGGAAATATAGGTTGGATATCAGGAAAAAAGCTTTTATGGAAAGAGTGATAAAATACTGGAATGATCTGCCCAGGGAGAGATGGTGGAGTCACCATCCCTGGATGTGTTTAAAAAAAGATTGGATGTGGCCATGGTTCAGTTGAGGTGTTAGGACATGAGCTGGATGATCTTGAGGGTCTCTTCCAACCTTGTGATTCTGTGTGTGCGCTTTGCTGGTTTTTGGGGACCCTCTTTTTGCTTTTTCACACATCCTCAGCTGTTGCTGCGTGCAGGGCAGGGAGGGATCAAGGGGATGGGGACGTGGGGCACCTCCTGACCCTGTTGGTGTCCTGGCAGGGCTGGAGTACAGCGATGTGCTGCCCGACTCCTTCCCGTCGGCGCCGGCCGAGACGCTGCCGCACTTTTTGCTGGAGCCGCAGGACGCCTACATCGTCAAGAACAAGCCCGTGGAGCTGGTGTGCCGCGCCAACCCCGCCACGCAGATCTACTTCAAGTGCAACGGAGAGTGGGTCAACCAGAACGACCACGTCACCAAGGAGAGCCTGGACGAGGTCACAGGTGAGCAAAGCCGTCCCTCTGGCTTCCCTCTCTCGCTGCTTTTCCCTCTTGCCGCATCCTGAACTGGTTTGGAGGACAGGTGTCTGCTAAGAAAGGCAGGAGCCTCTCTTTGAAATGGAGAATGTAAACCCCCTTCCTCCAAATTATTGTAATTTTGAAATTAAGGGGCTCTCAGGCAAAGATATGGGAATTAGGAATAACAGTTCTTTACT
>JAOTQP010000304.1:1876091-1892979 GCA_026413545.1 Cichladusa arquata | reverse complement strand
GTGGAAAAGATAAAGATGATTGCCCCAGCTGGTTTAAAGATGGCCCATTAGCAGATAATATGTGCCACAGAGATAAGTGTCACTGCCCCACCTGGCTTCAACAGATGGTGATAGAATACACATTTCTGGCCACATCAACCCAACACACATCCCCAGGCTGTGGTTGGGATTGCTGGGATTGTTCAGCCTGGACAAGAGGTGACCTAATTGCAGCCTCCCAGTACCTCAAGGGGACCTACAAGAAACATGGAGAGAGATTATTTAAGAGCCTGGAGTGGCAGTACAGCAGAGAATGGCTTCACACAGACAGAGGGCAGGATTAGATGGGATATTGGGAAGAAATCTTCCCTGTGAGGGTGGGGAGGCCCTGGCACAGGTTGCCCAGAGAAGCTGCATCCCTGGAAGCATCAAAGGCCAGTTTGGACCGGGCTTGGAGCCGCTTGGTCTAGGGGACAAGCTGGTCTTTAAGGAGTGCTGGGACAGCACTCCCCACAGTGGGAAGGTTTCCCTGACTCCTCCGTGTCCGGTGCCCGCAGTGGACGGCGCGTGGACGGAGTGGAGCAAGTGGTCAGCGTGCAGCACCGAGTGCACCCACTGGCGCAGCCGCGAGTGCGCCGCCCCCGCGCCCCGCAACGGCGGCAAGGACTGCAGCGGCGTGCTGCTGGACTCCAAAAACTGCACTGACGGCCTCTGCCTGCACAGTGAGTGCCCAGGAGGGTGGTCAGGGCACGGGGACACGCCACAGGAGATGTTGAGGCTGTGGCACTCCTGCTGAGCTTTGTTGGCCGCGCCTCCGAGCTGATGGAGCGGCCACTGCCACCCCAGTTTTAAGTTGTATCTTTAAAAAGGTGTTTTCAAGCAGATTCGCCCCTTCCCGAGTTGCTTCTTGCCTGGAAGAAGAGATACTGGGAATTTTGGGGGATCTAAATGTGCCCCTGACCCTGTAGGTTTGGGGTCTCTTGTTAGCCAGGGCAGCAGGAGGGCTTTCTCAGCCATTCTCAGCCACACTGTGAAAACACCTTCCCTGGGTCACTGCTGGGAGTTCTGGAGGTGGTTTTGAGGAAGTAAAGCTGCAATGATGCTACATGTGTGCGAGGCAGCCAATGCTGCCACCTGCTGCTGTGTCACACCAGTGTCCCCTTTACTGGGCCTGGACACGGGGATGTCCTTGTCACCATGCTTCTACCTGGCTTTTGGAATGCCCCAGGGAATGATGCTGATCTCCCACACCTCCCCTCCCCGGGCTGGCTTACCTCCCACTTTCTGTTTCATCTCATCCCCATCATCATCTTCACCTTTTTCTTTTCTAACTTTGTTTTTCCTAACAGATAAAAGAATTCTAAACGAGCCCAAAAGCCACCGTAAGTGCTCATTTCATGGCCATATGTTTTGTTTTGTTTTGTTTTGTTTGTTCCTGTGGTTTTGTTCTGTTGAATCCATGGTAGGGGTTCCTTGGCAGTTGGGTGGGAAGATGGAACAAGTAAAACCCACTCCAAAACTCCAGTGGGCTCCTCAGGGTTGTCTCATGAACCTGAGCTGCACAGACCTAATGTTTTTGGGATCCTTGGTGCTTAGGTGAGGTTTGCAGGAACCGTGGCCAGGTGCTTCACCTCCATCTCATTCTCTGGCATTGCTCTTGACTTCCTGCTCTTAGGAAACACCTTCCATCCTCTTACCAGCCCTTCCAGCAGGCCCTGGGCACGTCTTTCCACCCATGCCTGAGTCAGTGGTGGGATTGGGGAGCGATGGTGGGTCTCGACGTGCCGTTCCACTGCCCCTTTTCTTACCTCTGCGTCTTTAATCCCTCCCAGTGCTGGAGGCCACGGGCGACGTGGCCCTGTACGCCGGGCTGGTGGTGGCCATCTTCGTGTTCATGGTGATCCTCATGGCCGTGGGGGTGGTGGTGTACCGCAGGAGGCGCCGGGATTTCGACACGGACATCACCGACTCCTCGGCCGCTCTGACCGGGGGGTTCCACCCCGTCAACTTCAAGACATCCCGGCATGGTAAGAGCTGTGGAGGTCCTCACCAGCCTTAGGTCAGGCAGGAAGGAAGTCACAGGAGAGAGGGTGGATGCTCACTGGGCTCCCAAGGGGTTTTTGAAGGCTCCATGGAAGTGGTCAGGTGTTGTCGGTGGGAATCAGGGCAGCCCGCTCCACTGGAAGGAGCCCCGTGGCAGGGCTTTGGAATGAGAGGGTTTTGAACCATCACCAACCACTCTGGGATGTCTTCCACTGCAGCAGCACTGTTCCCAGTGCTGCCTTCACGCCAGCTGTGTTTCCTGGTCCCGCAGACACCCCTCAGCTGCTGCACCCGTCGATGCAGCCGGACCTGACGGCCAGCGCCGGCGTGTACCGCGGCCCCATGTACGCCCTGCACGACTCCTCTGACAAGATCCCCATGACCAACTCCCCGCTGCTGGACCCCCTGCCCAGCCTCAAGATCAAGGTGTACAACTCCTCCACCGCCTCCTCCTCCTCGCCGGGGCTGCACGACGGCACTGACCTGCTGGGGGGGGTCCCCGCTGCCGGCACCTTCCCGGGGGACACCAGCAGGGACAGCCACTTTGCCAGCATGAGGAGCAAAGGTCTGGGCTCCCAGCACCTCCTCAGCCTGCCCCGGGAGCACGGCTACAGCGCCAGCGGCACTTTTGGCTACCTGGGGGGAAGGCTCACCGTGCCGGGCACAGGTAAGCCAAAGGTTGGGGTTGTGTGGCCACTGAACCAGCGTGAGCAGCCCTTTGCTATCCCAAACCTGGCTCAGAAAGCTGTTCCCAAGCCACACATCTCACGCTGGAGGTTACAGCCTCCTCAGGCTTGCCTTGGTCTTTCCCTGCCATCAAGCCAGGGTTGGCACCTTGCAAAAAAACCCCAAAGGTTAGGATTTTCCTTCCCAGTGAAGAAAAAGTATTTTTCTGGCTCATCCTGGCTCATCCTTGCAAGCAGTGCAGCCATGGGACGTCCCAGAGAAGCTGTGGCTGCCCCATCCCCCAAAATGTTAATGGTCAAGATGGACAGGGCTTGGAGCAACCTGGGATAGTGGAAGGTGTCCCTGCCCAAGGCAGGGGGGCTGGAACTGGGTGACATTTAGGGTCCCTTCCAACCCAAAGCACTCCACGTTTCTGTGATCTGGAGGTGTTCCTCTCTGTGCTGCCCTGTGCTCTCTGGCAGGGGTGGAGGCTGGTTTCTCCCTCATTTTCCCCTCTGTCTGTGATTCTCCCTCTGCCCATGACTGACACCAGTGTGTGCCATTCCAGGGGTCAGCCTGCTGGTTCCCCACGGGGCCATCCCCCAGGGCAAGTTCTACGAGATGTACCTGGTGCTCAACAAGGCTGAGACCGCGCTGTAAGTCACCCCGCCGGCCACCCACCCCTCGCTGGCCACCAGGGGAGTCCCCTGCCCAACCTGTGTGCCCTGTCCCTCCCCAGGCTGCCCTCGGAGGGCACGCAGACCGTGCTGAGCCCAGCAGTGAGCTGCGGGCCCACGGGGCTGCTGCTGTGCCGCCCCGTCGTCCTGACCATTCCCCACTGCGCCGACGTCGGCTCCTCGGACTGGATCTACCAGCTGAAAACACAGTCCCACCAGGGAAACTGGGAGGTGAGGAGGGGACACAGGACACAGCCAGCAGAGGGGCACAACCCCTTGGGTGAAGGGGTGACCCTCAGTCTTGGTGTCCCTGTAGGAAGTCGTGACCCTGGATGAGGAGACCCTCAACACTCCCTGCTACTGCCAGCTGGAAGCCAAGTCCTGCCACGTCCTGCTGGACCAGCTTGGCACCTACGTCTTCGTGGGGGAGTCCTACTCCAGGTCAGCAATCAAGAGGCTCCAGCTGGCCATCTTTGCCCCCAGTGTCTGCACCTCCCTGGAGTACAGCCTCAAGGTCTACTGCTTGGAGGACACGCCAGACGCTCTGAAGGTAAATATCCCCTTCCCAAAGCTGTTTGTGCTGACAGCAGGATGCTGCCTGGTGCCTCTCAGGATGGCCTGGCCCTGGGGAGCAGA
Organism: Cichladusa arquata; assembly: GCA_026413545.1. Taxonomy (NCBI): domain Eukaryota; kingdom Metazoa; phylum Chordata; class Aves; order Passeriformes; family Muscicapidae; genus Cichladusa; species Cichladusa arquata. The sequence goes on along the minus strand of JAOTQP010000304.1, from coordinate 1,888,978 downwards.
CAACCTGATGCAACTGCCTGCAAAGTGACCACAGTGAAATAATGAGGTGTTTACTGCTCTGCCTGTCCTTCCTCGTCCTCTGCCAAGGAAACAGGGAGGGTGTTGCGTAGCTCCTCTTCTGGGACCCCCCCTGCAGGCATTACACCAGAGGTTTGGCTGCTGATGGGCAGGTTTTTTATAGATCCTGCATGGATCCATGCCTCCCCCTGCTGTGGAAGGGTTTTGTGGCGTAGATAACATTTGGTGCATCACGGGAAGCTGAAGTTCAGATGCTTTGGCTGCCTGGACCCACCAGTGCTGTGGCTGTTTGATTCCCTGTGACTTGTCCAGTGGATCCTGATGGGACTGAAGTGGTGCTTCTATGCAGGGCTCTGGCTCCTGGCTTGTCTTTTTCTCCTAAAAGCTGCTGATGTGATGAAGGGATGGTGTTAAAAGCAGATTAAGTGGCACCCTTCAAGGGAGTGCCTGACCTTTGTGCTGGATCTTGGTGTTCTCCAAGGAGTACAGAGGCATTTATGGATGCTCACATTAGGAAATTCAGGTTTTACCTGAGGCTGGTGTATGAGATGAGCTGGCAAGTTCTGCTGGGGTGGCAAAATCTGTTCTCCATGGGCTTGAGGCAGCTGCTGGCTCTTCTTGACAACTCCTCTCCCCGCTCCTGGCTTTGGGCATGGAGATGGGCAGAGGAACAGCCCCTGCCCTTCTCCTGGGCCTCACCCTGCCTGTCCTGCTGCCCATAGGAGGTGCTGGAGCTGGAGAGGACACTGGGAGGGTACCTGCTGGAGGAGCCCAAGCCCCTGCCCTTCAAGGACAGCTACCACAACCTGCGCCTCTCCATCCACGACATCCCCCACGCGCTGTGGAGGAGCAAACTGCTGGCCAAGTACCAGGTGAGGCTGGGGACACCAGCTCAAGCCAGGCACCACAGGCCTGTGGGTGTCTCCCAGAGGGATAGAGGAGGAAGGGTGTTTTTGGTGGGATGCTCTCTGTGATGCCCTGCTGTCCCATCTCATCCCTCATGGGGTGGCTGGATCTCCACGTGGGATCTCCATGGGAGCTGCTGGAGCCTTTGCTGAGCCCTGTGCTTTGGTGGCCCCCAGGAAATCCCCTTCTACCACATCTGGAGCGGCAGCCAGCGGGCTCTGCACTGCACCTTCACGCTGGAGAGGTACAGCCAGGCCTCCACCGAGCTCACCTGCAAGATCTGCGTCCGGCAGGTGGAAGGGGAAGGGCAGATCTTCCAGCTCCACGTCACGCTGGGAGAGGTGAGCAGGGGGGAGGCGAGGGGGGCAGCACACTGGGATGTTTCAGTGGCATCTCTCACCCTGTCCTTGCTCTTCCAGCACGGCAGCTCCTCCGACACCCTCCGCTCCCACCACAGCGGTGCCACCAGCACCACCCAGGTGGGACCCTACGCCTTCAAAATCCCCCTCTCCATCCGGCAGAAGATCTGCAACAGCCTGGATGCTCCCAACTCCAGGGGCAACGACTGGAGACTTCTGGCCCAGAAGCTTTCCATGGACAGGTGGGTCTCTCCCCAGGCTTTGCTTTCCCTTCCTGTGCCCCCTTCACTCTGTGCTCCCTGTCAGCTGCAGACATCCTGTGGGGTTGTGTCCAGCTGTACAGGTCCATCCATAAATGGGGATGTAGCTCTGCATAGCTATATCCATCTCAATCCTTTAGACTAGAAGAGGAGAGGGGTAGATGAGATATTGGGGAGAAATTCTTGCCCTGAGGGTGGTGAGGCCCTGGCACAGAGAAGCTGTGGCTGCCCCGTCCCTGGAAGTGTTCAGATCCAGGTTGGATGGGGCTTGGAGCAACCTGGGATAATGGAAGGAGTCCCTGCCCATGGCATGGGGGGTGGAACTAGGTGATTCACCCTTTGAACCCAAACAATTCTGCCATCCATCTGTGCCACAGTCCTGTGTCTCCTGTCGCTCCGAATGGCCCTTATTCATCAGGGACTGTGCCATTCCCACCTGGATTTGCCCCAGGACCAAAGGGAGAAGGGGTAATTTCAGCACAGCAAAGCTTACATTGCTTTTGCATGGATACCAGCTCTAAAAATTGCAGACGGTCTCTCAAGGGTTTTGGCATTTGTGTTTCAGCATTCCCATCGAAGTTTGTGTCCCAAACAGGCTTGGAAACAAAGAGGATGATCCAGAGGGCACCACAGCAGCCCAACCCTGTTCTGCCTCTCCCTTTCAGGTATCTGAACTACTTTGCCACCAAAGCCAGCCCCACCGGGGTGCTCCTGGACTTGTGGGAAGCCGAGCACCAGGACGACGGCGACCTCAACACCCTGGCCAGTGCCTTAGAGGAGATGGGCAAGAGCGAGATGCTGGTGGCCATGGCCACCGAGGGGGACTGCTGATGGTGCTCCCCACGCCTGGGGGGCCAGGAGCATGAAGCAGGGGGTGAGGAAAGGTCCTCCCTCCGTGGCAGGGGGAGGCACATCCGTCCTGAGCGGGGAGAGGCTGGTGCTTCTCCCGCATCACTGTCAGCCTTAGAGACCCGTCCTCAGCGTTTACAAGCAATCCAAGTGTTACACAGCATCCTCCTCCTCGTGGCACGGGGAGGAGTTAGGGCTTTCTCGAGTTGGGATGGGGGCTTTCCTTTTTCCTTCTTCTTTTTGGGTTCCCTCCCTCCTCCTTTAGTAGAGACGAATGCAATCCAGGCTTAACTTCTGTCAAAGGCTTCAGGCAAATGGGAAAGAAAAAAAGGAAAAAAAAAAAAAAAACAGTTTCTTAGGAAACGCAAATAATTTATTATCCAGATCTTTGGATGTGTCCTTTTTAAAAAAGAAAAAAAAAAAAAAAAAGAAAAAAAAGACAGATGTATAAATCTCTTTTTTTTCGGTGTGTTGAGAGCAAGAGCATCGCTGTGGTCAAGGGTGGCAGAGAGAGAGAGATTTCAATGGACACACTCCTGTAGGGAAAATCGTGTGATCCAAGTTGAGCAAAACATGTTTACACGTCCTGGGATCCCCAGGGAGTCCGGAGGGTGAAGTGCCTCTCCACCCCTCTGGTTCAGGGCCAGCTCAGACCTTTCCCAAGGCTTTTGTCCTTGCAAACTCCCTTTTCCCTGGCAGCAGGAATGACGGGTCCCACTCCACCTGCAAGGGGAGGGATGAGGGATGCTGCCCTTTATTTAGGGTTCAGGGTGGGGAGAGCGCATCCAGAGATGGGTGTTTTTAATGAATTCTCCCCTGGCATGGTTTGGGGGAGCTTTTTAGGATGACTACGCCTTCATTTGCATTACTTCAGTACAAACCAAAGATTTCAGTCCTGCGCCAACCTCCGGACTCGAGGCTAAAGGGGAGGGGGGAGATGATGTAAACCCAGCAGGATTTTGCAGTGAGCACCCCAAACCTGGGCTTGGGGGTCAGAGGGAGGTGATGAGCAGGTGTGGAGAGCAGAGGCTGGCAGAGTGGCCACTTCACCTCCATTTCAGGTCCTGCCTGGATTTTGCTGCAGTATTTCAGCACGGATTCAAGGAGGGATACTCTGGTATTGCCAAGCTGCAAACCAGGCTGAGCATTTTCATCGCATCGTGAGCAGTGCTCAGGCGTCCATCCCTCACTGCAGCTCCTGTTTTTCCCCTGGAATTGGCTTTTTAAAACTATGCAGAAGCTGTGGGGTGAATGGAAAGTAACCAAGAGGTAGGCAGGAATGAGGTTCCTCACACAGATACGGTGTCTTGATGAAGGTAAAAAAATTTAGGTTGCCTGCAGGTAGAAATAGTTACTCACCGAGTGCTGTATCTTAGAAATTTGTTTAAAAAAAATAAAATAAAATGGGGAGGGGGTGGTAAGCTCAGGATTAGACTAGGTCACACGGCCAGGCTGTGGATTCTCCATCAGTGGAAGTATTAGGGGCATGTCCTGCTCTGGCTGCAGGGTGTTGTAGAATCCCACAAAGTGCTGGAGCAGACTCAGGGAGCCTGGAGAGCATCACCTGCATGGGGCAGCTCGGGAGGAGCTTTCAGTATTGCTGGGATGTGGTGGGATTCCTCTGGGCAGCTCCTGAGCTGCTGAGGGTCACTTCTTGCTGGGTTTTCGAGGCTGTGGGAGAGAAGGGATCTTTTCCCCTTGTGCTGGGTGGGAAAACTGCTGCTGGCTGAGCTCCTGTGTCACATCCATCCTTTGGGATTTGGCCATTTCTGAGACCCTCTGAGCTAAGGAAGAGTAAGCAGATTTGGAGAGCAATAAAGGCTCGATGGAGCAATGCAGGTGCATCAATCCTTCCCAGTTCCAGGGTGTTCTCTGAGGGATGAGATGCCCTTTCAGGTCACACCTCGGAATCTCTCTCGCTCCCATTCTCTGGTTTGTGGATCCCTGCACCAGGATGTGCATCTGTCTGTCCATCCATCCTTCCATCCTGCTTCTGGGTGCCTCTCTCCATCCCCCTCTGCTCATCCTCCCCTTCCTTTGGGCAGGCAGCTGGCTTGGCTGAAGTTTGGGGAGATTCTCCCTGTTTTTCTGACCGGGGACTCTGCAGCAGGAGCAGGGCAGGGGGGTGCAGGGTTTGCCTCCAGCTTCCAGGAGCCTTCCACACCTCCCTCCACAGCCAGGGCTTTCTCCAGCCAGGCATTTTGGCAAAGGCAGCCCCATGGTCCAAGTCATGCTGGCAGTGTCCATCTCTTGCTCCAAAATGTGTTTCCATATTTATATGTCCAGGGGATGGGCCTGGTGGCGTCCTCTAAACCTACATCTGTTTATTCTGTAAACTAAAGAACTGTAAATAAAGTTTAGCATTCCTATTGTAACAAATTAATTTTTATGCAATAAATTATATTTCCTAGTCTAATAATAAAAACAAACAAACAAAAAAAAATTTAAAAAAGGAAACAATCTGCTCTCTCCTCTCCTGTTCATCACTCACTGGTTCCTGCTGTGTTTGGCATTTGCAGATTGATTGATGGTATTGATGGTTTGTTTTGGGCTCACATTGGTGCTTCCAAGGTGAGCCACCCTCTCAAGCAGTTCATTCCCTTCCCCAGGGGATATCCTACAGAAAGCAATGCCCCTTGCAGCAAAGAGCAGGATTGGGAGGGATAATTTGGGAGGGGGAATGGAACAAGGAGCTGCAGCTGCAAGTGGGGCATCCCACTTCTTTCCCTCCCCTGCCTGGGGATTACTGCTGCTGCCCTGCTTCAGTCCCAGCAAGAGAAAGAAGCCAGAAAGGTTTTCAGGGAGGTTCCAGGAGCCCACTGTCCCTGCCTGGGTCACTCAGCTCACCAGGAGATGGCAATATTGTCCGTGCTCTGGGCAGGAGTGGGACTCCTGCAGCCACTGAGCACAAACAGGGAGGAAATTGCTGCCCTGGGGCTTTCCAGGATGCTGAGGCAGATGGTTCTGAGAAAGGATAACCTTTCCAAAGAGTCCTAGAATGGTGTCATTTGGTTTGGAAGGGATGTTGTAGTCAGTCTTGTTCCATCGCCCTGCCATGGACAGGGACACCTTCCATCAGACCAGGTTGATCCAAGCTGTGCCAGGGCCTCACCACCCTCACAGGGAAGAATTTCTTCCCAATATCCCATAGAAACCTGCCCTCTTGTCCGTTTAAAGCCATTCCCACTTGTCATTTTCCTCACATCTGAATTCCTTTAACCTCCACCTCCCACATTGCTTTCCCAGGGCACTTTTTGCACTGAACCATCTTTCTCATCCACATCTATGGATAACTTTGACCAGCCTGGTGCCCAATTCCACCTTGTTGAAACACCCAGTTTGCCAATTCCCCTTAGAATTCAGCCAAATCCCTGCAGCAACACAAGGAGAAACCTCTGCAGGGAAATCCACGTGCTCCTCTCAAGCCTTTCCTGTGTCCCTTGTCCCCAGTCCCTCTCCAGCTCTCCTGGAGCCCCTTTAGACACTGGAAGGGGCTTTGAGGTCTCCCTGGAGCCTTCTCCAGGTGAACACCCCCAGTGACACCTTGGGTTTTAGCTTTTATATTCTTCAGAATCTCTGCTGCTTGGTGTGTAACTCTGAAACTTCATTTTCAGTGTTAGTAAGGTCTCTTCACACAGTAGTCAGACAAAACAATTCCTTTCTAGCCAGAGAATCAAGGACAACTGGTACCCAAAAACATAAACAATGGTGAGGGAAAGGGGGCTGAGACTTCATAGCCTGGGGCTGTGGTTGGATAATTGACCCCAATGTGTAGATGAACCAAAACTTATAAAAGTGTGAAAATTCGTGACCAGAATCCAGCTTGGATTTGATTTGAGTGTAGCCCTGGCCAGGCTCTTGCACTGCCCAAAGTGTATCCTTGCAATAAATTCCTATTTTATTCCCTTTGCTCTGTCTAGTCTCTGTTCCAGCTCAGCCGTTCCAGGCAACACCAGCTCTCCCAGCCTGGCTATTTTTCGAACACATATAAATAATGTATGTTCTTTTTCCAGGTTAAGTAAAGGTGGCCCATCCACCTTGGACAAATCCGGTAAATTGGCCCAATTCAGGTGGTAATTAACGTGTTATGAAATAATAATAAGTCCTGTCCCTACTCACTATCAGCTACCTAACTGCCTTGTGGCTGCGCTACATCCCTAGCTACCGTCCTATTGATTAAAATATAAAAATCATTAAAGCATATAAAGCATTACAAAAATGCAAATATACTACCAAAAAGGGAGCTACAGAAAGTTACAAACCGTACAGGAGTTTCCAGCCCTGGGGGGCAGGATTTGGGATTTGGCACGGAGGATTTGGGGTGGAGGGGCGTGGCCAACACCGAATGGGCGTGGCCAACACCGAGTGGGCGTGGTCAATAAATACCAGTCCGCTTTTTTGTGGGGGCGTGGCTACGGTGCGGGTGGGCGTGGTTATGCTGTTGTGGGCGTGGCTATGAAGTGATTGACACTGCGCTGGTGTGGGCGTGGTCACGGAGAGTGGGCGTGGCCTGCCCATAAAAGGCGGGGCGGGGCGGCTCCACCGGCCGTGAGGCGGCGGCGGCGGCACCGGGATCGGACCGGGACCGGACCGGGCGGGATCCCCGTAAGTGCTGCGAGGGCGGAGCGGGACGCGTGGCTAGAGTGGGAGGGAGGCAGGCGGCGCTCCCCGCTCCTGAAATCCCCCGTTTTGTTTGTAAAATCCGCGGTTTCCGCCATTTCCGCCTCCTCCTCCTCTGTGGGCGGGGGTCGGCTCTGAGGCTCCCGGCCCGGCTGCTGCGGCGGCCACAGGTGGTTTTCCTGCTCCGTGTGTCTTTATGAGTCATTTTCCAGAGCCGTGGTGGCTTTGGGAGCCGCTCCGCCCCGCCCGGGTGATGCTGTGGTGGTTTCCGAGTCCTTTGGGTGTCACGGCGAGTTTACACCAGAGCCCTTGGGCGCCGCTGCTTTGGCAGCTCTCGGCTCCTTTTTGAGCTGAGCGAGGTTTCTCACCCTCGCAAATCCACGGGGGCGGGTTAATCATTCATTAGGGGTGGAATCTGCTGAGTCTCAGGCCCTTTCCCCATGCCAGGCTCGCTCCTCCGATGTTTGGCACAGGTTGCCCAGAGAAGCTGTGGCTATCCCTGGAATTGTCCCAGGCCAGGACTTTGAGCCACCTGGGCTGGTGGAAAGTGTCCCTGCCCATGTGAGTGAGATGGGCTTCAAAGTCCCTTCCAAGCCAAACCACTCGGTGATTCCAGCTTGTGAGCAGCCCTGGTGTGACAATATCCTTGTTTTTGTTTTTCCCAGCGTTGCCAGCACGATGATCCCGGCAGCCGCCAGCCCTCCCCCGGAGCAGGAGCCCCTGCTGGAGGATCCCGCAGGGAACAGGTACAGCCGGCAGAAGCCAAGGGATCGCTGGAATGGCGCCTACGTGATATTTTTCCTCCTGGGCATCGGCTCCCTGCTGCCCTGGAATTTCTTCATCACGGCCAAGCACTACTGGAGGTACAAGCTGCAGAACTGCTCTGATGAGCCAGGCCCAGAGGGGCAGGTGACCTCAGACCTCAGGGTGAGTGCTGCTTTTGAGGCAGAAAAAATAATCTGCTTTCCTTCCTAGCTTGCTCTTTTCTCCCCTCCACTTCCCCAGAACGTCCTCTAGGATCTCACCTGCTGCAAACCAGAGGGAAAGGCTTATTTGGCATTTGTTTACAAATAGCTGCAGGGAAGATGCTTCAAATCATTTTGTGGTCTGCATTTGGACTGCTAAGTGTTAAGGTGAATCTAAAAAAAATAGGGCTTAACCTTTCACAGGGCAATTTCTACAAGTGCAAGGTGTCTTTGTGGTGGGTTTTTTTGTGTCCTTCATGATGTGGCAGGTGTGCCTTGAGTATCTCCTTGCAGTGATCAACATCTGCCTTGTGGCATATGGAGTGTGGAGCTTGTCATGTGGTGATGGATGGGGTGGCAGGTTAATGGCCCCTTTCTGTCCCAAAAAGGCTGCTTTCTCTTACTCCTCCTGCCAGGAGGATTATTTCCCTCTGCCTCCCTCACAAAGGGTTGGTTTTTTGTGACTTGAAAAAGTGTTGGAGTGCTGAGGCTGCATCACGTCCTCCTCTCATGGCAGAGCTTGTTCAGATGGTTTGGGTGCATTTTGTTTTTATATAAACACAGGGCCAGGTGTGACACCTGCGTTTTCCCCTTGCATTTCTCACTCCAGTACACCCACAGCTCTTTTAATTTTCATAGTTGTTGAGTGTCAGCTGCTTTTTTGATGGGGAGGAAGGGAAGTGCTTACACCAGGATGCTACAGGTGTGCTGCTCCTACATCACACTGATCCTCTTGAAAAAAGCTGGGTTTAGGTAAAGTAAGTTGAAGTAGGTGTTTGTACAGCTGTGCTCCTGGCTGGATCAGCCATTTCTCTGCTGAAAAGGTGTTTCTCCTCTTCCTGATGCTTTTTCCTTTATCCAAGGAAAAGCTGCCCAGCTGTTCTGTGGCAGTCGAGTGTGTTCAGCATCAAACCAGTCAGCCCAGTTTGTGCCCTGGGTTTGCCTGCACAGGGAGCTGGGCTCTGGAAGGATGCCCCTCTGACTGACAGCCTGCTCCTGGCTCCAGCCTTTTCACTGCTGCTCATTTCATGCCCTGTGCTCAGTAACACTCCAGTGCCTTCAACCACCATCACAGACCTGGATTCCTTCCCCAGCCTGGCAGGAGCCCATCTGCCAAGTCCAGGCTGGAGCAGAATAGAAACTACTTGGCAAAAGTATCTTGTGTCAGGTTTGCCTCCATGATGCTTCTTTGTCCTGGTCTGGGGCTTTTTAAGGCATCATGTGGGGTTGAACACTTCCATTATGTGTCTCAGCTCCAAGGCTGAGGGACCTGGATGTGGGAGGAAGATGTCAGGTGAGGTTTGGAGTTCATTTTAAGGGCTCAGCAGAAAGGGAGAAGAGCTAGGTATATCCTGCAGTGCCAAAAATGAAAGAATATCTTTCATATGAATACCCAAGGAGGGAGAAGAGTTGCCACTGGAGGTGGATTAAAACCTAGCAAGCAGGAGAGAGTGAGCATGGAACCAAGTATTTTCCATTGGTCCAGGCATGGATTAAATTTGCCACCCACCATTCTGCTGCTGCATTGAAAATGTGATGCAAGGGCTCGTAAGTACTTGCCCAATTCTCTTCTCTCTGCTGGTGTGAGCCCATTTGCTGGGAATGAATGAATATTTCCCTGGGATGCTCAAAACACAGCATCTCTGCTGGGTTACTTTGAGTGCACTTCTGCTTGGTGCAAAGCATTAGAAAGTCATTTTTCCTCCCCAGAACCAGAAGCAAATTACCTTGGAAGTTTACTGAGTATCCCCAGGATGTTTTGGAGGTTTGTTTCAAGTAGGTGGGTAAATAAGCTGGAGTTTTAGCCGCCAGCTTTTGCATTTTGCTTTGTCTTTTCTCCTGTGATTCATCGTGTGGCCACAGAGTTTTGAGCCTCCTGCTTGGCTGAGCTGATGCCATAAGCAGAGGAATTTAAGCCTGGACCCTCTAGGAGTGATTATTTGATTTCCTGTTGCTTCCAGTGAAGCTCCTGATAGGGAAGAAGAGGCAAACATGCTTGTAAACTGATTAAAAGTGATGCAAAGCTGTAAAAAATAATGAGCTCTGCAGAGAAAACCTGCCAAGTGCCTTCTCCTGGTTGGGCATGGTGAGACCCCATCTCTGTAGCTGGATAAGTGCAGGAAATGAAAACCTGTCATGATAGGGGTGGACATGGAGGTCATCCTCCTCTTTGTGTGCATCATCCTACCTGCTGGCTGAGGTTCCTGCAGCAAAAAAATGGGATTAAGCTCCTCGAGGGCAGGAGAGGGAGCAGACATGCTTTGATAGTGCACAGAACCATGGCAGCAATTTCTTTCACTGTTTATTTTTTTTCCTTCTGAGTTTATGTCCCTGATTTCCTGAAATAGCCCAGGGCTTTGGGAGGGTGAATCCCAGAGTTCCCATTGCCCTGAGCAATTTGCAATGTGGGCTACACTATAACAAGGTGGATACCTACACCATAACTCCCTGTTGTGTCATATTCAAGACCTGAAATTCATGTGCTGTTCCCCCCTACAATGTTTTTTTACTTTGTTTTGGGGCTTTGTTTTTTTTTTTCCTGGCAGGACTATTTTGAGAGTTACATCTCCATTGCTTCCACCGTGCCCTCAGTGCTGTGCCTGATTGGAAACTTCTTGCTTGTCAACAAGTAAGTGTTGCTCTGATCCCAAGTGCCCGAGCCATGTTTCTCCCTGGCTTTGCTCCTGTCTTCTTTTCAGCTTCCCAGCTCAGACTGCCCTTCCCTCAGGGCTCAGCCTCCCTGTGCAGCCAAAATTCCCCTCCTTGCCCTTGCCTGAGTTGCAGCCAGCTGAGATGAAGTGGGAGAAGCACCTTGCTCCACACGTGCCTGCAGCTGGCTGGAGTAAATAAATTCCTAATGAATTCCTTGGTTAATTGCTTGGAAACAGTCTTCCCTCTTAAAAATACCTTTATTGTCATTAGCAAAAGCCAAGCTCATCCAGGTAGGAGCAACACCAGCCCTTGAACTAGGATAAGAAATGGGCCAGCTGCACCTTGTTGCAAGCTTGGCTTAAGTCTCAAATCTTCATTTGTGCACTTCCTTATCCCACACCAAACTCCTGCGTGCTTGCAGGCACAGGTTTGAGTGCCTTATCTCCAGATTCCAGCTCCTTGCCTTGCTGCTTCCTCATCTCCTCCCACCTCTCTTTGTTTTCTTTGCCCCTTCTGCCAACACAGCAGTTGTCCTCCTATGCTGAGCTGTGGTTTTAAACTCAAACTCCTTCCCCTTATCCCAGGGTTGCTGCCAGTGTCCGGATCCTGTCCTCCCTCTTTGTCATGCTGGCTGTTTTCCTGGTGATCACAGTGCTGGTGAAGGTGGACACCTCCTCCTGGACCACGAGTTTCTTTGCCCTCACCGTGGGCTGCGTGGCCGTGGTCAGCAGCGCCTCCACCGTCTTCTCCAGCAGCATCTTTGGCCTGAGCAGCTGCTTCCCCATGAGGAACCTGCAGGCTCTCATCTCAGGTTGGGTGATCCCACTGCCATCGTGCTCTTGGACTTTCCCTGCTCAGCTCAGTGGTTTTCTCTCCCTTCCCTCTGGGGTTTTGTTTTAGAAGCTTAACTTTGTCCTGATGATAAAGGGAAGTTGCTGAAGGAGAAACTCGCTCGGTCACGTGAGCTTTGGTTTCTGTAAATAGCCATAAACTGACCCTGGAGAGCTGCTGGGTGCAGGGAGAAAGGAGGGAAGGAGATGGCATCCCCCTGCCCTGCCATTTCCAGCAGAGGGATCTGCAGCTTTGCCTTGTCTGCTCCTTTCTGATCAGCATTTCCCTCAGTGGTGAGGGGCAGGTTGGGAGCTGTGAGTGATGAGCTCCCTGGAGCTTTGATAACATTATAAATGTGCTGTGGAATGGTTGACAAACCAAGAGGAGAAGAGGGGGAAAATCAGGATAGTGAGATTTTTCCTGGGGCCAAGACAAGAGTGTATTAATGAGTTTATCTCGGAGAAGGAAAGCACCACATCCCTGAGATGGCATTCCTGCCTCCGGTGGCTTGAATTCCCATCTGGGGGAGTGCAGAAGAGAGATTGATTATATGTGTGCTGGCAGAAAGCCAGGTTTAGGCTTTGGAAAAGGTTTGGACTTCTTCTGCAGGGCTGTGTCCCATCCTGAGCCCTGTGCTGTGTGGGAAGGGGTGCAGGATGGCTCCTGAAGTGTGGGAATGGAGAGGAGCTGGTTTGTGCAGCTGCACCCTGAGCCGGGTGTGGGGCAGGGCCTGAGCTGTGTCCCCTGTGTGTGTCACAAGAGCTTCTGGGCTGCCCCTCTTGCTCTGTGTGTCCCTGACTGTGGCCACCTTTGCTCCCACACGCAGGCCAGGCCATGGGTGGCACCATCAGCGCCGTGGCCTCTGTGGTAGACCTGGCAGCAGCAGCTGACGTCACCGACAGCGCCCTGGCCTATTTCCTCACTGCCGACATCTTCATTGTCATCTGCATCATGGTGTTCCTGCTCCTGCCCAGGCTGGAGTACTCCAGGTGTGTGCCAGGGGCATCCTGTGGGGGGTTAGCAGTGGGATTGCAGTGGGATCCTGGCTGTGCTGGTCCCTGTCACACCGCCAGCCACGCTTCCCCTTTCACCGAAACCACAGGCTGAAACTGGGCGCCTGCCGAGTTTCTGCCGAGCTCTCCCAGGGTCACCAGCACTCCCAAAACAGCAGAGTTTGGGGTTTGTGGAGTCAGCAGAGAGCCCTAATCCGGAGCCAGCCAGCCAGCCAGCAGTGTCCTCACATTGTGTGTGTGTGTGAGCCACTGCTCTGGTTGGTGCTTGTGACCCCCAAGTGCCTGCATGCAGTAGGGTCCCCTCTGTGAACACTGAGGGTGCAGAGGGATGGTAGCTTGTCCTGGTTTGAAGGACAGGTGTCTGCCAATAAAGGCAGAAGCTTCTCTTTGAAATGGAGAATGTAAACCCCTTTC
>JAOTQP010000304.1:1861484-1872969 GCA_026413545.1 Cichladusa arquata | reverse complement strand
AAAGATGGCCCATTAGCAGATAATATGTGCCACGGAGATAAGGGTCACTGCCCCACCCGGCTTCAACAGATGGTGATGGAATACACATTTCTGGCCACATCAACCCAACACATGGCTCTGCAAGGGTCACTTCTCTCCTGCCCTCTCTCCAAATCTCAGCTGCATTCCCCCCGTGCCTCCCTCTGTCTCTTTCTCCAGGTACTACCTGAGCAGCCAGAAGGAGAGCCCCTCTCTGGCCACCGTGCCCCCCGACAGCTCCGTGGAGGACGGGGCACAGCCAGCAGGCACAAGAAGCACTGGCATCCCCCCACTCCGCCCCATCCTGCAGAAGACTGCCCTCCTGGGCTTCTGCCTCTTCTATGTCTTCTTCATCTCCATCATCATCTTCCCTTCCCTCTCCTCCAACATCGAGTCTGTCAGCAAATCCTCGGGGAGCCCGTGGAGCACCAAGTACTTCACGCCGCTCACGTGTTTCCTCCTGTACAACTTTGCTGACTGGTGTGGGAGGCAGGTCACTGCCTGGATCCAGCTGCCTGGCCCCAAGAGCAAACTGCTGCCTGCCCTTGTCCTCCTCAGAACCATCTTCCTCCCTCTCTTCATCCTCAGCAACTACCAGCCCCGGGCTCACATCCGGACCGTGGTGTTCAAGCAGGACTTCTACCCCGTGGTCTTCACGGCGCTGCTGGGGCTCAGCAACGGCTACCTGGGCACGCTGGTCATGGTCTACGGCCCCAAAATCGTGCCCAAAGAGCTGGCTGAGGCAGCAGGGGTGGTGATGACCTTTTACCTCATGCTGGGGCTGGCTCTGGGGTCTGCCTGTGCTGTTTTCGTGGTGCACCTCGTGTAGAGGGGTGGGAAGAGGAGGAGGAGGAGGACGATACCTTCCAGTTTGTGGAGCTGCTGTTGGGTATTTAGGGTTTGGGTTTTTTCCCCAAAAAAAGTCAGGTATCCTGTGGTTTTGCCTGTCTTGGGAGGGGGGTGTAGCTGCATCCAGGGGGGATGCAGAGGGCAAGTCTCCCTTCTGGGAAGGGGCATCCCCTGTGCTTGGGAAGGTTCTGTCAGACATTGTCGCTCCCCAGTTTGATGGAGCAGGGACCAAACAGCCTCATCCTCCCCAGGGAGCTCAGGGAAGCACCAGGGACAGAGGGATGCCATCCCTTACCCTTGTGCCAGTGGTTTTAAGCTGAACCCAGGGCTTTTGGGGGCACCTTGGGTTTTACTGCTGCACTGTTACAAGTTCAGCCCTTCAGGGTTTGGGTGGTCTTTGGGGGGGGATCACCTCTCACCCAGCTGTGATGGTGGTGTTGAACTAAAAGGGATTTGAGCCCTGGAGCACCTTCACACAATGTAGGGAACGAGTAGCAGCTGTCCCAGGGATCAGAGCACAGTTTTGCACAGATTTCATACAATCATTGCACAAAAAAATATATATGTATATAAGGGAAACCACTCCACTTGGAATTTTGCTTGCTTTAATTTTTGCATGTAAAATTGAATCAAGAGGATCATCTACCTCCTAGCATGGTGCCACTGGTGTTGGGGACTATTCCCTGGCCAAGCTGAGAGGAGCATTTGTCCTGCTGTGGCTGAGGTGTGACCCTCAAGGAAGGTGAGATGCTGAGTGGGCCTAACCTGAGGTTTTTAAGGTGTCTTCAGTGTGTGTTCAGAGAGCTCTGTGAGAGCCAGGGAGAGATATGAGACAGGCCCTGGTGTGAGGTGCACAGCAGAAGTCTGGTTAATTCATGTAGACAGGCACCATATGGCCTGCAGATGTTTTCAGAGGGGTGAGCTACTGTGACACCCAAAAATACAGCCCACCCAAAGATGACTGGCTTTTAAAATCATTTAAACTCCCATATGCCAGCCCAGCCTGGGCTAAATCCGATTATTGTATTTATTTTCTCCAATTGGCTGGATTTATGGTCTAGAAGAGGTGAACTGATAAGCAAGGGTGTAATGGCAGAGCTTGGCAGTGCAGTGATGCCTCAGAGATGCTGTCTGTGGAAATTAATTCCTTTAGGACTGGGTTAGGAGCAGGTGCTCCATTACTGGGATGCTCTCTCAGCCCTTTGGCCTCCAGCACTTGGCCAGGGACTGCCCTGACCCAGGTGAAGGGTTCATTAGCTTGGTTTTTTACTGCTTTGCATCTCTGCTTCTCCTCTCTGTGTTACAGAAAAATTCCTCTGGAGGGAGAACTTAATTATCTGGTACTGTTGCTAATAAAGAGAATTCTTGATTCTGTGCAAGTGCTGGTGTCTGGGATAATTTCTCTTGGAGATGCACTGGTGCATGCAGTTTTAGCTTGCATTTTTCCTTCTGGTCATCCTTCTCTCCCAGCTTGGATTGCACACTCAGAGAAATCCCTGGCACGGGCTGGGTGAAGGAGCCCTGAGATCACTGCTTTGAGAGCAGTTATCCCAGTGGAATATCCCCAAAGGATGTGCAGGTAGGTGTGGAGAGCATTCCTGTGGTGGGGGGAGTGAGCAAAAAGGGATGATCATCACAGTCCCTTCCAGCCCAAGTTTATTCCATGATCCTATCTGTGATAAATGCATCTTTGACTGCAAAAGCAGCCATGGAGCCAGTTTCAGGGCTGGAATGATGCTCTAGCCAGGAGGAACTCTGCAGGGATCCAAACCTACTTGATGACATGGAGCTGGGAGATTACACTGCCTTCTAGTTCTCCAAGAGCTTTACAAGAGGGAGCTGCTCCCCAGAACTGAGTTCCAGAGAAAGATCCTGGGTGTGAGCAGGGCTGGAGCTGGGCTGGGTCTGAAAAATGCATTCCCAGATTTTGTTTCTCAGCCAGCAGGGTTGTTTGCCCATCTCCCAGCTGAGGAAGGTGAGTGTTGATCCAGCTGGCACAGGAAGGACCATGTGCTTTCCACAGGGCTTGGCCCCCTCTCATCTGTGGGTGTAAAACAAGCCATGCAGAATTCCTGCAGAACTGCAGAATTTCTGCATTGCAGAATTCCTGAGGGTGAGGAAATGTGAAACAGTCAAAGACACAAATCCCTGTGTGGTGCCCAGCACTGTGACCCAGGGTTTGGAGAGTCCCAGCCCTGCTGGGCAGCCCAGCACGGAGGAGATGCTGTTCCAGCCCCACACGGCCTTTTCCAGCAGCCTTTGGAGTTAAATCCAGCTGGCCAAGGGGGAAGGAAAGCTGGGAACTGGCAAAGCAGCAGCAGCAAAGGCAGCAGGGTGCAAGGGAGAAGGGGAGGAAGGGATGAAAGAGCACAAAGGGGAGGAGATGCATCTGCTGCAGCTTCTGCTCAAAGGAAACCAACTGAGCCCGAGCCTGACCTGGTTCTGTCCCCTCTCACCTCTGTGGTGCCAGCTCCCCCTCCCTGTTCCAGAGCTGGACAGGTTAAGTGTTGGAATTGAGGGCTTTGAAGCAAACAAATGTGCTGGAGGAGGAAAGGGAATTTTTGTTATGGAGCTACACCTCTCTGAAACCCCTTCATTATCCTTCAGCAGCACCTTGGTGGTGGCCAAAGACCAGCAGGGACAAGATGGTCTTTTCCAACCCCAACCATTCCATGATCCCATGAAACACACGTGGTCACTGGGGGCTTGGGAAGAACCCCCATCCTCAGCAGATGAGCTGAGCTGCTCCTGCCCCTTCCACGGGTGCCCCAGAGGGAAGAAACAAACCTTGGCTTTGAAACCTTGCCAGCCAGCTGCAGGCCTGCCCGGCTGCTGTTCTCCTTTTGCATGTTTTATGGAGTAATTTGTACTATATTTACACAGCAGTGATAAACAGTTTTTAAAATGGAAGCAAAGAAAACGCTGCTGGATGAATTGTTACAAAAAAGCCCTGTTTGCCATTCCAGCAGGGGGAAAAAAAAAGGGATAAAAATCACCATCCTAGGGACATGCTGTTCATCAGATCTGGGTATTTTTTCCCTTGATTTGTGTGCCTAATGTGAGCAGAAGAAGTCGCAGATGCATGCTGAATTCTGCAGGGAACATATGCATGCATTTAAATCATTTACAGCATTTACTGGTGCAATTGTAAAGCACATTATTTTCCTGCATTTGTAATTAGGCTCCAAACAGATGGTGGAGGACTGTAGCTCCTGATTAGACAGGCTTGTGCTCTGTTGGACGGCGCTGCGAGAGCAAAGTGAGATGAGAAACTTTTCCTCCCAATTTATCACGCCAGGGCAGGGGAGCTCAGGAGCTGGGAGTGCCTGGATTCCAGCGTGGCTGGAGCAGGCTGTGCCATCCCTCTGCTGATGGATGGGACCCCTCCTTCCTACAGCTTCTTCTTTTCCTGGCTTGCCTTCTTAAATCATGACTGTGTGGAGCTGATTAAAAGGGGATAAATTAGAAGTGACTGGAAGAGCAGAAGAGGAGCACGATGA
Organism: Cichladusa arquata; assembly: GCA_026413545.1. Taxonomy (NCBI): domain Eukaryota; kingdom Metazoa; phylum Chordata; class Aves; order Passeriformes; family Muscicapidae; genus Cichladusa; species Cichladusa arquata. The sequence goes on along the minus strand of JAOTQP010000304.1, from coordinate 1,868,602 downwards.
CACCCACGGGGCTGGAATTTGTGAGCAGCACAGGATTCCCTTGAGGCAACAGCCTGACCAAAATTCCTTTGTGTCCCCTTTGCTGGTGCCCCTCAGGGCTGTGGAGATGGGTGTTCACCTCCCCTTTTTTCCAGGTTTTTATCTTGCTGCTCCACCTGAGTCAGCAGCGGGGTCAAACACAGGTGGGCTGGGCAGGAGGGAGCTCATCTTCCACATCTTTGGTGTTCCCTGAGCCCAAACAGGGGTGGGGGCCCAGCCCAGGGTGTGATGGCAGGGGACAGGGGACATGGGAAAGGGGACATGGGACAGGGGACATGGGAAAGGGGACATGGGACAGGCTGCAGTGTGGATTCTCTGCTCCTGTTCATGCATTCTCTGTGCCTGTAGATGGCACCTTTTCCTCTGCTGAGGAAGGAAGAATAAACCGAGGGGAAGGGAAAAAAAGACTCAAGCTGGTGAGGCAGGGCTCAGAGCTAAGGAGAAAAAGGTGCTTCAGGGGCGTGGCATGAAGTGACCCAGGGCAGTCCCACTGTTGTGCCCTCCCCAAGTTTACAAACGTTGCCCATCACTAGGAAATCACAGGGGGAAAGTGCTTCCAGCTGCACAGAGAGTTGCTCCAAAGGGGTTTTTTTAAACCCTGGTTAACCCTTTGTGGACCTAACAAGGGGAAGGTCCTGTTGGCTCCACCTCGGGCTGCACAGGGACACAATTCTGCAATCAGGCTGCTTTGGGGTCTGCAGAGTGCAGAGCTTCAGGGCTTCAGCCCTGCAAGGCTTTTTTGGGGCTCACCAACATCCCCTTGATCCTTCCTGCCATGTCTCATCACCACAGGAATGCTTGGTCCTGGGGTAGCTCACCTGGACCCCACCTGTGAGCACAAGCTGGAAGATCCCTGAGCAATTCCCACAGAATTAGGTCTGTGCTGCAAAGGTGACCCAAAGTTTCTGCCCCTCCTGCTGTCTCCATAGGATCACCTTACAAAGATGCAATTTGAAACCCAGTACATCTGTATTTCTAAAGGGGAAAAAAAACCAAAACAAAACAAACCCAGCTGCTCTTTCAGCGCTTTTCTTTTCAGAGAGAGAATTCCAGCAATCCCTTAACTTTGCTCAGCTTTCTCACCAGCCTCCTTCAATCATAAATTCCTAAACAAACAGCATGATCCTAATATTGGCCCTAAAATTCTGTGTGAAATGGACCTGGAAATTAATTTCACACCGGAAAAGCCAGCTCACTGTCAGCCACAGCACAGGTGGTCGAGAAGAGAACTCCAAGGTGGCTCTACAAATTAATTCTGTGATTTGGCTGAGAGGGCAGCAGGAGGGGAGCTGCCTCCCTCACGCCACCATCCCAACCCAGACTGCACCATGGGGTGCTGGAAATCTGTGGGAAAGGGAGGATACCACCATTCCCCTGGGGCTTGTGATTTGGGGGGACAAAATTAAAAAAAAGAAAAAAAAAAAAAAATTGGAAGCAGGAGGTATGGGCTGCTTTTTCCTGAAAAAAAAAAAAAACAACAACAAAAAAAAAAAAAAAAAAAAAAAAAAAAAAAAACCAAACAAGAAACCAGCCAACCCTGCACTTTTACACAGGTCTTATTTACTGGGAAAATAAAAATAGGATAGTAGTTTGGGGAAGCACTTCCAGGGACACTTTGTGGGAGACCCCTGGGAAAAAGAAGGTGTGAAGAAATGACTGATGGCACAATATTGCAGGGGCTGGCTGTCAGGCAGTGATGTCCTTGCAGACCCTGAACGTGGTGCAGGGCAAGCAGAGGTAATTCAGCTCCTTAGCAGGGCAGGGTTTTGCACGTGTCTGTGTTTCACCTGCTTTCCATGTGATATTTCATCCATTTAGAGACAAACAGCCATCCCAGTGGAAGGCAGGCAGAGCAGTGAGACACCGTGGGGAGAGCTGGATGTGGGAATGTTCAGTGGCTGGAGGGAAAATGAGAGGGGGAGAAGCCCTGCAGGACAATTTCAAGGTTGAGTGAGTGGTGCCAGGAGGATGTGAAAGGCTCTGCTGAGCTGCTCTGTGCTCACAGGCAGGATGGAGAAGGGAGGTCATGGCATCTGCCTCCAAAAAAATCAGGTTAGGATAGCCTAAAGGGAGTTACCCCAGCCCTGCAGCTCCCTGCTTTGGGGTTGGTGTTCATTATGATCCCAGGAGCAACAAGGCTCACCTGTGCAGAGTCAGAGCAGCTACAGGCACCCGGGCCTGAGACACGTCCTCACCCAGAGTTTTGCTTTGTTTCCCCCCCTTTTTTGTCATTTCTTTCCCTCATTAGCTCCTTGGCTTTGTGGGCTGGGGTGGGCACAGTGTGAAGAGCCTGGCTGTGTGCTCGCTGCTGTGTGATGATGAAGAGGGTGAGGAAGAGATGGGGAAACCCCCCAGAGCAGGTGGCTCAGCTCAGCAAGGTGCTCAGAGCCCCAACAGGTACCACCTGCACCCTCTGCACTCCTGGTGAGCTCCAAAACTGGTGCCAGCACCGAGGGAAATTCCTTAATGAGCCTGGCACAGCCCAGGAATGATGTGATGTGAGAAAATGATCTGCCAGCACCTTAATTATCTGCACAGGGCTCATTGCAGTCACCTGCCTGCCAGGACCTTGGGTTTTAGCCCCCAAGCAGCTGCAGGTGTGCAGGGCTGGCTCTGGCAGGTTTGGTGGGGCAATCCCCCCATCCCCAGGGCAGACCTGAGCCCAATTCCAGCCAATCAACCCCGGAGCTGTGCTAATGGCTTGATTAGGAGAAGCTGCTAGGTTTAATTACCCCCTCCTGCTGCTGCAGGGGTATTTGCCTGCTGGTGCTCCAGGACGAGGTGAGTGGAGGGGAAGGCTCCTCACATCCCTGGAAGTGCTGGATGGGGCTTGGAGCAGCCTGGTCTGAGATGATTTGTGATGTCCCGTCCAACCCAAACCATTCTGGGATTCTCTGATGGCTCCAGGGTGGGTTTTAACAGCATAAACTGAATTTATTTAGCGTTTTGATCAAAGCTGGTGGTGATGGGGTGGGGTACCCGGTGTGAGCAGCAGGGCAGGACCCAAATCCCTGCTTGGGATCCCTGCTGATCCTTTCCTGGGATCCAGGAACGTGGAGTCACCCTTCTGTGAAAGGACTGGCGTCACTGCAGGTGGATTTTATGGTTTTGTCACTCCCAAAGTGGCACGAAATGGGGTGAAACAGGGGCGTTTGGATATTTTCCCAAAAGCTGCTCGTAGGGAAGGCTTGGACTGGAGGCAGGAATGTCCTGCCGGGAATACAGGAGGGAATTTGGTGGGAATCGTGTCTGGGCAGCACGGCAGCTCCAACCCGAGGCTGCCGGGCAGGAATCTCCATCCCGGATCGCTTTTCCTGCTCATCCATGATTTATTCACGCTCTCCGCGCCCTGCCAGCTGCTCCCGCGAGCAGGTCAGAGAAACAACAATATTAACAATAAAACAAACAAAAAAATAGAATTAAACCCGCCGGGGCGGAGTTAAACTTTGGGTACCCAGCGGGCTGAAGTTGGATATTTGAGCCGGCGGCTGTTTGCGGGGAAAGTCTGGATTTGGGGGATATTTGGAATATTTGGGGGGGTCCCCAGGGAGGGGTGAGGAGGGGAGGCGGCGCTGAAATCCCGGTACCTGGGCGAGGGGCGCTGCGCCGCCCGCTTCAGCATCTCCGCGCTCCTTGGCTTTCCCTCCCCTTCCTCCTCCTCCTCCTCCTCCTCCTCCTTACGCGGCTCGCAGTAAGGGAGGGGGGGACATGGGGGGTCGCCGCTGACACCGGGCTCCGAGACATCCACCGCAGGTAATTCCCCGCCGCTTTCCCGTGTTTATCCCGTGTTTTATCGCCCTTTATCCCTGCGGGAGGGGTGCGATGTGGGGTCGGGGCATCACCCCCTCCCTTTCCCGAGGGGGCGGCTTTGAGCGGGGTCCCCCTTCCCAAACCTCCTTTCAGCCACCCAACCCGCTTTTCTAGCGGCGGAGCCCCTCTTATTGTTATTATTTTGGGAGAGGGGGAGCCCAGGCTCGCTCCCCTTTTCCCGAAAATAACCCTATAAATGCGCGGTGATCCCGCTGTCCTGTCCCCCTCCTTCCCCCATCCCCGGCTCTAATTCGGAGTTCTGGCTGCCGAGAATTCGCAAAGTTTCTGGGATAAGTTCTTCCCAGGCGTGGGGGCTGAGCCGCAGTGGAAGCGGTGGGATTTTTAAATCCCCTCCGAGCGTCGTTAAAACGGGAGGGACAGCGTTTGAAAACGCTGAACGTTTCGAGAAAACACTTTATTTCTATTTTTCCCCCTTTTATTCTTTACTTGCTGCTGCTTTCCTTCGCCTCCCTCAAAACCTGCAGTCCCTCTTTTCTTTAAATCCGTGTTCTGCCCATTATCCTTTCCCTAAGCCGCCTCTCTACCCATCAGCGTTTTCCAGGAGGAGAGGGATGCTGGAATGGGACGTTCCTACGTTGATGTGTGTTTTCTTTGTTGTTGGTTTGGGGTTTTTTGCTGGTTTTTTTTTTTTTTTTTTTTTCCCCGCGTTTGGCAGCAGGGCTGGCAGAGCTCGCTGTGCTGAGCTGCACTGAAAAAACCGGGATCCTCCCGGTGCATCCTGCGGGAACCTGGGATGCTCCCTGCATGCGGGATAGAGATGTTTGAGATTTTTTTTTTTAAATTTTTAGAATTTTTTGGGGGGAGGTGGGAGCCGCGGATGAGCTATTCCCACGGGATGCTCGCGTTTGTGAAAATCCAGGTGGTTGTTCCGGCGGAGTGAGTTTTATCTTCGTCTCTGCTTTCCCCCTGTCCTGGGGAAGGAGGGGAGGAATCCCTGTGCTGTTCCCTTCTCCTTCAGCACCCTGCTCCCTCCCTTCACCCCCGGCACAAAGCTTCCTTGCTTCCCAAGGAGTCGGGTGGTGTCGTGACAAATACAATGTTTTAACAGCGAGTTGTAAAACGCTATTTTTGTGGGAAACTGTAAACACTGATGTCCCTTCTTTGTAATTTTTTTTTTTATTTTTTTATTTTTTTGGCCATAAGTGGGAGCAGCAATGTTTGGGAGAGTGTGGCTGAGCCAGGGGAGGGCTCCCAGCCCCTCTCCCTTTTTTTAGGAGCATCACCTGGATATGCAGGGAGGGAGGCAGCACCAAACCATTCCTGCTGGCCTGGTGCAAGGAAAAAGGGCTCTGCAATCCTCTCCTGGGCAGCTGGGGGTGAAAGCACCTCTTAAAAAGGATTCAGTTTATGAAGTTTCTGAGATGTTCTGTGCAGATGGTCCAGAACACAGATTTTTTTTTTTTTTTTAAATTTAAGAAGCTTTAGGATATGGGATTGGCTTGATGAGGGGGCTCTTGTTAGGGTATAAAATATCCCAGCTGCTCAGGCAGGATGCTGCAACCAGGCTAATTGGGCTGGAGTATGAACAATTCCATGTGCAACCAAAAACTTCTGTGTTTTTTTCCCCACTTACAGCATCCTGCTCCCTCCAGTAAGACTTCTAATAGTGTTACAGAAGAAATAGGGTTATTTTTTGGGGCTTTTGTGGCCCAGGACCTACAAAGGTGAAAATTCCTGCCTTGGTGCTGATGTGGTTGCTTCTCTCTACACCAGTGTGTGAATTCTGCATCCAAAATGGGCAGAAACTGGGAATTCCTATGGTAGAGACCCAAATCTTGCAGCTGTCCTGGATCTTGCCAGGGGCTTGGTAAAGCCCAGGGGCCGGGGTAGCATTTATTTTTCCAGGGGCTGGGGTAGCATTTATTTATCCAGGGGCTGTAGTACATTTATCCAGGGGCTGTAGTACATTTACCCAGGGGCTGTGCTCAGCATGAAGTTTCAGTGTGGGCAGGAGATACTTGTTCATGGTGACTTTCAGTCCATGAAGGTGAAGATTTGATGGGATTTTGTGAAGGAATTGTTCCCTGGGAGGGTGGGCAGGCCCTGGCACAGGGTGCCCAGAGCAGCTGTGGCTGCCCCTGGATCCCCAGAAGTGTCCAAGGTGAGGTTGGATGGGGCTGGAGCACCCTGGGACAGTGGAAAGTGTCCCTGCCCATGGTTTCAAGGGCCCTCAGCCACATCTGGGGTCTCAGGGGGGCTCTCATGACCAAGCCTGTCACTGGTGATGAACTGCTGTCATTAATCCAAATAACTTCACCCTGCTGCATGCCTTTGTCTTTCCTTCAATCCCTGCTCTCCTGGGCTGCCCTTTGGGACTGAGGGGGCTCCTCCTGAGTTATCCCCATCTTCCTCTCCCTGTGCTGTGTCTGTGCTTTTTTTCTCTGGTCCTACAATTCCAGCCAGGGAGTGATTATCCCCAGAGCTTCCCTTTTATCAGCTGGAGCAGCCAGCGGGGCTTGGAGAGGTCTGGAGCAGCAAAGTGCCTCTCTGGAAGTTAAGTGAGCTTTGTGTGGCTTCCCTCTTGATTTGGATGAGGCAAGAAAAGGGCTGAGAGCCTTTGCAGCTCTGGCTCATCAATGTGAAGGTCTTTTGTGGGTTTTCCTGCCATTGTTGTATTTCTTTTTCACCCTTCTTCTGAAGCATCCCTTTTCCCCCCCTCTGTTTTGAAGATCTAGCATTCCAGTTACCACAGGCCTGAAGAAAATAGCCTTGCTGCTTCTTTTTTAGTGTTGCAAACTCCCAGCCTGGAGCTTAGGAGGCAGGGAGATGGGGTAAAATCCCAGGAGCACACACACACACACCCATCCAGGGTCCTGGGCTTGGAGCAGCATCTGCTGAGTGTTTGCCAAGGGAGATGGAGTTAAAGAACTCACCCAGCTCCTTTGGCAGGGCTTTGAAATGCAGCTGGGTGGCTGCTGGGGAAGAGCTGGTGGTTCTGAATCCTTTATTGCTGTTGTGGGGCAAAGGCTGCACCCTGCTCCCTCCTGCTGCAAAAAAGGGAATCCTTGCCTGGAAAGCTGCAGCTGGATGTGGCAAGGAGGGAGCAAAAGGGATAAAATAGGGATTTATTGAAAGGATACACCTTGGGCAGTGCAAGAGCCTGGTTAAGGCTACATCCAAACCAAATCCAAGCTGGATCCTGCTCACAAATCTTCACACTTTCATAACTTGTGGTTCATCTGCATATTGGGGTCAATTATCCAAGCACAGCCTCAGGCTATGAAGTCTCAGCCCCCTTTCCCTCACCA
>JAOTQP010000304.1:1850619-1861384 GCA_026413545.1 Cichladusa arquata | reverse complement strand
TGGTTCATCTGCATATTGGGGTCAATTATCCAAGCACAGCCTCAGGCTATGAAGTCTCAGCCCCCTTTCCCTCACCATTGTTTATGTTTTTGGGTACAGGTTGTCCTTGATTCTCTAGCTAGAAAGGAATTGCTTTGTCCAACTACCCTGTGAAGAGACCTTACTAACACCTAATATGAAGTTTCAGAGTTACACACCAAGCAGCAGAGATTCTGGAAAATATAAAAGCTAAAGCCCAAGGCATCAGGGTGGCAGCAGTGCAGACACACTCAGGGATGGTGTGTGGGAGCCTGGGGATGTTGGACACTGCTCCTGCACTGTTTTTGGCAGTGTTGGAAGCCCAGCCAGGTTCCCTGGGTCGGAGGGAGGTGTTGGAATAAAGTGTCTGCCCTCCCATTTCCTGATCAGGCTTGGAGTCAGCCCTTCAGCATCCTTACCCTTGCCACTCTGTCTGCTCCTGTATATTTTCTGAGAGGCTCCTGTCCTGTGAGACCAGACTGTGAGTGTCACTTCACTGCATGCAGCTTTCCACTTCCTCCCAAAGCAAGAATTCCCACCCTTTTTCCCCCCTCCCTCTTTTCCTCCTTCCAGCCACGCTCTGTTGCTGTTGGCTGCCTCTCCACCTTTTCATCCCACGTTAGCATCACCTGCTCCCCAGCCTGGCTGTGCTGCTGCAGCCCAGGAGCCTCTTGGCTTGGTCTCCAAGCCCCATCCCAGCCTTGCTCCCAGCTCAGGAGCTGCTGCTCCAGCTGGGGAGAGGCTTTGTGATGGAAAATTGTTGCTATGATGCCTATGGTGACTAGCAACCAGTGCTGGAGGCCGGGCTGCCCTGCTTAAAAAGAAAAAAAAAAAAAAAAGGGAATTCTTTCTTCTCTCTCCCCAAAAATGGAGCTGCCCTGGCCATGGTGGCAGTGGCTGATGGAGCAGGGAATGGAGACTCTCTTCCCAAAGCTCCCAGGGTGTTATTTTAGCATCCCATGGATGCAGAAGTTGAGTTGGATGCACTATTTGGCTTTTCCTTGGAGATGCCACAGTTGTGGTGAAAGGTTTGGGTGTTGCTCATGCAGAGCTGGGTTATTGGGATTGGATTTTGGGATTTATTTGGATTATTTTATGTCAGGGGCTTGGAAAAACCAATGTAGTTTCCAACCCAGGCACAGCCCTCCTGCAAGCACTGAGAAGTTTGAGGATGGCATTTCCTTCTGGGCCTGGGTTTTTTTGGTTAAATGATGTCTTGGTGTCACTTTGCAGCTAATGTTTGTTTTCCTGTGGGAATGCAAACATCTGGAAGCACCAGCCAAAATACTTCCACTCCTGTCCTTGTTGAAACAATATAAAAATGGAAATAAACTGCTGGAAGTGGAGGAAATTTTTGGGTGTTAATAGTTGTCAGCAAGGAGCAGCTCCAGCTTTTTCTCTGGAAGAAGAAAGAGCTTTGTGGGGAGAAACACCCCTGTCCCAAACTCAGCTGTGATTTTTGGGGTGAAGGAAGAAGAGAGAGGATTTTCCATGCTCTTCTTTCCTGCAAAAACCATCTCAGGTGGGTTGTGACAGGTGCCAAAAGCTGTGCTCCTTACTCCCTGTGGGGATCCATATATCCTGGCCTGTATTTATTTAACAGGGAAATTTTATTTCCTTTCGCTGCAGGGAACAGAAAGGAAAAAAAAAAAAAAATTAAAAAGAAGGGGGCAAATTTTTTCACAGGGAACAAATCTCATTTTCAAGAGTCCTGACAAAATGAGCCATAAAATTACAATATTTCAAAGTGCTTTGTAATTCTAGCGTGGACGGCTCTTCATCATGGAATCTGAAAGCTCAGAAAATATAAAACTCATTAGATTAAAATAAACCACCTACTGCACGGGAGAAAAGCTTATTTATCAATATCAATTTACTCCTGATTGCCCTGTTCTGCAATTTGTTATTTTTGGGAATTATGATTTGGGTATGGCTCACGCCAATACAGGGGTGGGAATAATGAAAAAAAAAAAAAAATCAGAATTAACTTGTAATTTTTTCCTTTTGAATCCTACTTATTGTAAAGCCCTGGCCAAGAGGCAATAATGAGGAGGAAAGGTGCATTTCTAGCAGTGCTTTTTTTCTTTTTTTTTAAAGGAGCAGAGGGATGGGGAAGCTGGGAAATCAGGAGACTGGCCACATTTAGGGATGCTGCAGTGGGGTTTCCATGGAGGGGAGGTGTCAGCACTCTCCTGGATCATGGAGCCAGGTGGGATTTGCCACATTTTGGGATGCAGCAATAGGTGTTCTGTGGAGAGGAGGTACCAGGAGGCTCCTGGAGCAGGTGGGATTTGCCAGTTTGCCACATTTAGGGATGCAGCAATGAGGGTTCCATGGAGAGGAGGTGCCAGGAGACTCCTGGAGCAGGTGGGATTTGCCGCATTTGGGATGCAGCAATGGGTGTTCCATGGAGAGTGAGATGCCAGCACCCTCCTAGAGCATGGATCTGGTGAGATTTGCCACATTTGGGGATGCAGATGTGGGATGTTCCATGGAGAGTGAGGTGCCAGGCAGCTCCTGGAGCATGGAGCAGGTGGAATTTGCCAATTTGCCACATTTAGGGATGCAGCACTGAGTTGTTCCATGGGGGTGAGGTGCCAAGAGACTCCTGGAGAAGGTGGATTTGCCACATTTAGGGATGCAGCAATGGGGTGTTCCATGGAGAGTGAGGTGCCAGGAGGCTTCTGGAGCATGGAGCAGGTGGGATTTGCCACATTTAGGGATGCAGCAATGGGGGTTCCATGGAGAGGAGGTGCCAGGAGGCTTCTGGAGCATGGAGCAGGTGGGATTTGCCACATTTAGGGATGCAGCAGTGGGGGTTCCATGGAGAGGAGGTACCAGGAAGCTCCTGGAGCATGGATCTGGTGAGATTTGCCACATTTAGGGATGCAGATGTGGGATGTTCCATGGAGAGCGAGGTGCCAGGAGACTCCTGGAGCATGGAGCAGGTGGAATTTGCCAATTTGCCACATTTTGGGATGCAGCAGTGGGGTTCCATGGAGAGGAGGTACCAGGAGGCTCCTGGAGCCTGGAGCATGTGGGATTTGCCAGTTTGCCACATTTAGGGATGCAGCAGTGGGGTTCCATGGTTGTGAGGTGCCAGGAGACTCCTGGAGCAGGTGGGATTTGCCACATTTGGGATGCAGCAATGGGTGTTCCATGGAGAGGAGGTGCCAGGAGGCTCCTGGAGCCTGGAGCAGGTGGGATTTGCCAATTTGCCACATTTAGGGATGCAGCAGTGGGGGTTCCATGGAAGGGAAGGTATCTAGAGACTCCTGGAGCAGGTGGGATTTGCCAATTTGCCACATTTAGGGATGCAGATGTGGGATGTTCCATGGAAAGGAGGTACCTAGAGACTCCTGGAGCAGGTGGGATTTGCCAGTTTGCCACATTTAGGGATGCAGATGTGGGATGTTCCATGGGGATGAGGTGCCAGGAGACTCCTGGAGCAGGTGGGATTTGCCACATTTAGGGATCCAGCAGCGCTGTGAAAAAGCCACTTCCCAGGTTTGGAAAAGAGCAGGCTTTGGAGAAATCAGGCTGAAAAACCTCTGCTTGACCCCAGCAGATCCCTGAACTTGCAAGGCCCGGATTTGTTTGCACTGTGGTGTTTCCTCAGCTCTGTGTGCCTTGGGAGCAGATGGGGAAACCTCTGGTTTAACATCAGAGCTTTGGCAGCCAGGAGGAGACAACACCTGAGCTCCCAGGGACATTTTCATGCTGGAAACTGCACTGAGTGCTTCCTCCAAAGAGCCTCTCCCAGGCACAAGGTGCAATTTAATCTGCTCTTAGCCACAATTTTTTAAGTTCTCCCCAGAGGCTTCTCAATCCTGTTCCTCAAATTTGCAGTATTTGAGTGAACCATCTCGAAGAGCTGCAATATTAATGAAGACAGAGAAAATCAAAATGACATTTCAGGCAATTACTTACATAATGAAGTGACTGGCTTGGAATACCCAATATTTAGATTTATCCTGGCACTCCAAAGGGGATGCTGTCAGCTGCCTTTATTTCTACACCACATAAATTGTTTCTCCACTGCCCTGGTGCTTTTTAAGCATGGGCTGTGAAGCTGGAAAAGAATGTTCACGCTCACTTGGGCTGAGAGTGGTGCTGTTTGAGAGGAAAGTTGGTGTTTTCCTCTGTGGCACATCATTTCCATCTCATCCTCTCTGCCTGCAGCACCACGAGTTGGGCTCTGCATTCCCTGCTGGAACAACAATGCTGTCTGAGATTTCCCCAAAACCTATTAAAGCTGAGGGAAATTGAGATGTTTGGTGGGTTTTCTTAACCACAAAAACATATTCTGCTTTTTTTTTTGGCCAGGTTTGTCAGGATAACTCCTGGGGAAAGTGGCCATTTTTGTTCAGAAACTGAGCTTTTGGATGCTCTGCTGACACCAGGCAGAAATCAGAAATCAGTTATGGGGTGGAGGTTTAAACTCTCCTGCCCTGTGTTTTCTGGAGTGATGGGTATGATTACACCTGAATGCTTTTTCCAGGCTTGCACTGAAATACCTGAAGATGCACAAAATGCACCACGGCACCATTTTTCTTGTCTGGGGACGGGCCTCCAGCTCAGAGCCTCTCCGTAGCAAAATAGCAGGAGAAATTAGAATTTCAGGCCCTTTCTGTGGTGACAGAGCTGTAACAAGCTGTCTTCTCTGACACATCCATCAGTAAAAATAAAATAGGTGTAGCTGGAGCTGCTTTGGGAGGATTCCCATGGATCTCTAAGAGGGGGGCAGAGCCCTTTTCCCTTAGCTGGGTTGGGATAACTCTGCCCACTCTGCTTTAAAATCCAGGTGTGTGAATTTCCTTGCAAAGGGGCACCTGGCTGAGGTTTTGGTTTGGGAAAAGCTTTTGGGTGCCTCTCCAGTGCTCCTGGGTCAAGCTTCTTGCACAAAGCTCTGCCAAATCATCCCAAATCTGGGTGCTGCCACAGCACCTCTTCCTTTGCTCCAGTGCTGGGATGCTCATCCCAGCTGGGGCTGCTCCTCTCCTGCCCAGGGAGGTCAGTGGGGTTGAGAGAAAGGAGATTGGGGAAGCAGAAAATGAAAAAATGCTGGTTTCCATCACCATGAGGATGTTTGAAACAGAGCCCTGATGTCCTGAGTGGCATTGGGGATACCAAGGGCTGCACCCTGAGCCTGATTTAGGGAGGCAAGATCACACCTGTCAGGTGCTGGCTGGGCTTGACGGTGCCTCTCTTCTTTGACAGGAGCCATGGAGCCTCACGTGGCTGCTGCCAGCACGATCCTGCCTCTGCTCCTGCTCCTGGAGCTGGTCTCTCCAGGTGAGTCTGGCTCTGCTCCCTCTGTTTGCAAGGCACAGAGGTGGTGATTGCTGTGTCTGTGGTCTCCTGGTGAATGTGCACTGCTGGGGTGAGCAAACCTCCTGTCTCCACCCCATGAAATCATAGGGGCCTGCACATGGTGTTCCCACTTTTCCTGCAGTCCTTACTGACTGCACACCTGGCTCTTTTTGGGAGGGACTGGGAAAAGCCTTGGAGAAGGCTGGATGTGCTGGTGAACCCAGCAGTGGTGGATGCTCCCAGTATTATCCAAGTGAAAAGCTCTTGGCAGCTTCCAGATGTGGATCTACCAAGGCAGAGCTGCTGCTGGAGCTGGCATGGGGTCAATTTATGGAAATAGAACCTGAAGAAAACTGGAGAGAGGGATCACAGCAGCAAAATGGGGACCTGAACCGAGCTTTAGTATAAAATAACTCCTGTCCAAGCTGCAAAACCTCTTTTCTAATCCCAGATGGGGGCAAAGGCAGGGCTGTGGGCCAGAAGAGCCTCCTCAGTAAGCTCTTTCCACTGATGCTCTGGGCCTTTTCTGGCAGGAATCTGGTGGGGCAATGGCCTTCTGGTGCAGAAATGTGCCTCTTGGGGTGGGTTTTTATCACAGGGTGCATAGGAGTTGTTAATGTGCAGCAAAGCCCCGTGAAAATTGGGATTGTTGCACGGCTGGCCTCCCCCCCCGGGTGCTGGTGTGGGCAGAGGGTGCCCGTGTGGCTCTTGCTGATAAACAATAGCCAGTGTGTGTCCATGTGATAGCACTGTGCCCTTTGGAATAAAGGCTGTTTCCCCCTCCTGAAGGCTGGAGATGGCCTGCCCAGATTGGCAGGCTGATTAAGCAGTCAGAGGATGACATTAGCTGTGAGTGACAGGCACAGTCAATCTCCCTCTGGTGCTGTGCTGGATCAAGGAGAGCCTCTCTGGCTAACTCTGGAAAGGGGACAAATAAGGAGAAAAAAGCCAATCCAGCAAGTCCTTTGACTCCCTGAGAGGTCACCTGCCAGTCTGTCCCTTTGGAAGTGGGATGGGGGCTCTGCCTGCCCATCCCACAGTGACAAACTGCAAACCCTGGGCAGGCAGCACGTGGAGACAGGGATTTGGAGGCTTTGCAGCCCAGCAGTGCTCCAGCCCTGCTCTCCTAAACCCTGCCCAGGGCTTGGGTTGCCAACACTGTGATAAGCAAGTGATGGCACAGCTGCTGTGCCTGGGATAGGGGTAAGCACAAGGATGCCCTGCCACGCACCCTGGGCTCTGCAGGTGGGGGAGCAGCTCATCCCAGAAGGTTTGCAGGGCTCCTGGTGAAGAAACGAGCTGGGATGTCACAGGAAAAGGGAGCCTGAGTGGGCGTGGAGTGTTTGGAAGGGGATGGTTCAGGCCAGTGGAGTCTCCCTGCTCCTGCTGCAGGAGGTGAGCTCAGACCTCCATCACCCACAGTCTCCCTGGAGCCTCCTCTTCTCCAGGCTCGGATTTTTCCCAGCCTCTCTCAGCATCTTCACAGCCTCCTCTGGAGCCTCTCCAGCAGGTCCAGGTCCTTCCTGTGCTGAGGGTTACAGGGATGGTGCATCCCAGGGTATAACTGGGTGGTTGTGGCAATCTCCCACGAGGAAGCTGCAGCCTTCATCCTTTGGGATTTGCAGCCCAAAGCCGTGCCCTGCCTCCACACCCTCCTCCCCCAGCCTTTCCCAGCTCTCAGGTGCTGCTCTCCCTCCTCCCTGAGCACACAGATCCCGTGTGCCAGGTGCTCTGGAAGACTCCCAGCACCTGCCACAGCTGGATTTGGAAAGTGCAGCTTATTTTTAGCGTGCCGGTGGATGTCAAGAAACGTATTTTGAAACAGAAAGGGTTTGCAGAATCGAGTCCTGTGTGCCAAGGGCTGCTTGGAGGCGTTTTAGCCTCATTTGCCCCTCCTGGAGCCTGCTGGCCCCAGCGTGGCAGCTGGTGACAAGCGAGCTGCCGAGCCTCTGGAGATGCTCTTAGCCCTCCAATAACCCATTTTGTCAGGTTCCTTTTTATTTTCTTTCCAGGTGCTTAACTCCAGAGGCTGGGATTTAAATGTGCCTTTGCAACACTGCTGCCTCCAGCGCTTTCCCATTTCTCAGGGTGTTTGACCAACGTGGTGCCTCAGGAAAGAGGGCAGCACTGACAAAATCCCTGTCTTGTTTTGGAGGGAGCCCTGGGCGAGCTGGGGCTGCTCCCCCATCCTGTGCCCACATCCCCAGGAGCAGATTTGAGATGCACACCTGAGACCTGTGTTTGAGAGGTCTCAGGGGCATCTTTGAGGGCTTGCCAGGCTGAGAGGATGCTGGACTTTGGTCTGCTCTCCTTTCCTGAGGTGGGATGCTGAACACACTCCGCCGAACCTTCCTGGGAAATCATCGTGTGCCTCTCCCTCCACCTCTTTCGCTGCAGCCCTGGAACAGCAGATCTCTGCTGCCTGGCCCTTTCCCTGCCTTTGTCACTCTCCTACGTGCTCTGCACTTGGCTCTGTCCCCTAATGAGGCTCCGGGGCAGGGGCAGGCTCGGCAGCGAGTGGGAAGGAGCGAGCCCGGCTATTAGAGGTGAAAGGAGGCAATTAGAGGGTGATGGCAGAGGCAAGGAGCACGGGGGTTTGCTGGGCTGGCTGACAAGGCAAAAGGCTCTCAGCCTTGGGAACAAAGCAAGGTATTAATCCTGGCCTAAACCAATAATTGATGCTCTTGGTCCCCGTGCTGTCGGATTTCCCCCTCCCCTCTGCCTTTTGGAAAGTACCAATTCCAGAAAGGCTGGTGGAGGGAAGTGGTTTTCCCCTGCCAGCATTTATGGAGGGCTTCATGGGGCTTTCTGCCCTGCTAGCTCTCATCCTGGGGCTTACCCCTTGCCCTGTGAGCCTTCCTGATCCTTTCCCAGCCTTGGGAATAACTCCTTGTTTTTTGTCCTCTTCCCAGGCCAGGGAAACCGCCTGCCATACTTCATCAACTACTTCTTTGACACCTACCTGCTGATCAACGAGGACACCCCAGTGGGTAAGTGGGATGGGCCCCATGGAAAAGTATGGGAAAGGAATGCTTTCCTTTTGATTGGCAGGTGGAGCTTTTCTTTCTTTCTTTAGCTGGGGATGGGGTTTTTTTTCAGTAAATGCAGAAATCGACCCGGCCGCTCTCGGCGCCCTGCCAGGCTCTCAGTCCATTAAACTTGTGGTCTTCAATCAGGGCTCCTGACTGGCTTCTAATGTGGGAGGAATCGATTGGGAGGCCGGGATGGAGCCTGTGGAGGTCCCTTCTCCCACTTTAAGGAAGGGCTCTTGCTGCACCCACGTGGCTCTGAGAGCTGCTGAGGGTTGGAAGAGTCTGGAGGGATCTCCAGTGACTGCCCAGCTCATCCTGAGCCTTCTGTCCCTTCTAGGGGGCATTTGCAGCCCCTGTTGTGGGGTTTGGGGTGGTGTCTGAGCGAGCAGGCAGGATTGGAGTCTTGGTTTGGGTGGATGGTGCAGGCTCCTGCACAGAGCTCACCCCCAGGAGAAGCCCTGGAGAGGGAGAGGGAGTGAGAGCTGGATGGGAACAGCTTAATGGGAATGCTCCCTCACAAAGCACCTTGCCCTCCAAGCACTTGAGCCTGAAATACCTTATGGGAATTGCACTGAACTTCTATTTTGTCAGGAAATAGGGAGATTTCCTACAGCCTGCTTTCCAGCGAGATGTTATACCAGTCAAGTTGTTCATGGAATTACTTTGGCAGTCGAATTTCATTTTTTTTAACTTTGTATTACACTGTGTGTATATATGTAATTGACTCTTAAGAATATTGGCACCTTGAGATTTTGTTTCCAGATGCACCAGGGGGAAATGTCAGCCTGGGAAGTGTTGACACACACGGTTTTTTCTGTGTTTCCTGCTGTTGGTAGGTGTTTTCTCTGTTAAGCATTATTAACTTTAAAAAAAAAGTAGCATCTGGAAACACCTTTATGAGACCCTGAACAGTGTGTGGTGCCTGTTCTCTGAGGGGAAAAAAAAAAAAAAGTGCCTTTTTTTGAGGTCTGTTCGAGCACCCATCCCTGTGACATCCTTCCCTCCAGCATCCCCTCCCTCCAAACCCAGCAGCTCCCTGCCTGCTGCCTGCCATGCCAAAAGGGATCTTAAGCAACAATTAAGAGATCATTCTCCCTCTAATCACTTACAAGAGTAAATTAGTCTTGTCAGGAGCTATTAAGACAGAGAGCTCTGAATTCATTAGGCGAGATTGGGCCGAGGGAGCTGCTGGCGCTGCCGCCGGTCCAGGCTGATTAATTTCTCCCAAAACATCATCAATGCCCATCTGTTTCATTTAGGCCTGGGGAGAGCAATTTTCAGGTGGACTGACCCTGTAGTCAGTTATTTCACCCAGAAGGAATGGGAACACACACACACACGTGCAGAGGGAGTGGGAGATGGGAGCTGCAGGAGGTGGGGGAGAGAGATGCTTAGAGAGGAGGGATAATGATTGGTTGGGCTGTGGTGGCATGGGCAAGGCAGGGCCAGCTGCCAGCAGCTGTGTTTCACTTGGAAAATGGGAGTTCTGGCTGGATAACACCCCTTGGGAGAAGAGTGTGCAGGAGAGGGGCCGTCCATCTCCATCCTGCTGCTGTTTGCCTTAAGCAGAACCATCCCAAGGGGCTTTTCTCTTAGTCCCAGGCCTTTTGGAGGGCTGTGGGTGCCAGCAGAGTGGGCTGCTGCAGCCCTGGATTTGCCAGCAGGTGGGAATGGGCAGGCAGCACTCCAGGCTCCTCTTGGTTGGGGTCCCTGCTGCTGCCAGGGGAGCGTCCTCTTAGCATAATGTAATGACTGGAGTCTAATTGCCCAGCAAATGGATTTGCTGTGAGCAGGACAGGAGTGGGGAAATGAAGATGATCCATCATGTCAGCTCTGTAAGTAGCCTTATAACCACCTAGCTTGGCTTCACCCAGGTTTCTCTGCAAGCTTTCATGCCTCAGCGCCTCCCAAAATGCGTGACAAAAGAGCCTAATTCCACTTCCCTTCATCCCAGTGACAGCATCTCCGGAATAATGCTGTGTAAAAGGGTGAGGAACACTTCACCCACTGCACTTGAGGTGATAACAGGCACTTGGCCTCGCCCTCAGGCCGTGTTGTGCCAGCAGGGTCACCCAGGTGGGGACAGCATGTCCCCTTCAGACCTTGGTAATTCGTGCCTTGCCCAAAACCAGCAGAAGGATTTAGTCTGGGTCTTAGCTCAGGTTGCACAGGGCTGTGAGCACCTGGGAGGTGCCCTGACTAGGGCAGGGGGTTTGTCCTGGTTTGAAGGACAGGTGTCTGCCAATGAAGGCAGAAGCTTCTCTTTGAAATGGAGAATGTAAACCCCCTCCCTCCAAATTATTATTAGAATTTTGAAATTAAGGCGCTCTCAGGCAAAGAAATGGGAATTAGGAATAACAGTTCTTTACTAGGAAAATTAAAATAGAAATGCAGTATTACAA